>CM042961.1:23349316-23696481 GCA_023678885.1 Pogostemon cablin | reverse complement strand
ACTTTTCACAATCGAGCGAAATGTGTAAAGATTTAAATTGCTCCAACATAGGAAGATAAAAAGATTGAATCGAAGCAAGTGAGGTAGAAGACTTTCTACTCAGAGCATCTGCAACAACGTTCGCCTTGCCAGGATGATAATCGATGACTAAGTCATAGTCACTAATCAACTCCATCCATCGCCTTTGCCTGAGGTTGAGCTCCTTTTGCGTGGTGATATACTTTAAGCTCTTGTGATCAGTGAAAACCCGACAAGTTGCACCATACAGATAGTGCCTCCAGATCTTCAATGCAAAGATGATTGCAGCCAACTCTAAATCATGTGTAGGATAATTTTCTTCGTTCTTCTTCAATTGCCTTGAAGCGTAGGCAATAGCCTTTCCTTCTTACATGAGAACGCATCCTAATCTTTGTCTCGAGACGTCGCTATAAATGGTAAATTCTCCAATCGCTGGTCTAGCAAAGAAGGAATAGGAGCTAAAACGAGTCGTCTTTTCAATTCTTGAAATGCTTCCTCGCATTCTTCACTCCATTCAAATTTTACCCCTTTCCGAGTCAATTTAGTCAAAGATGAAGCCAATAACGAAAAATCTTTGATAAGCCGTCGATAATATCCAGCTAATCCCAGAAAACTACGAATCTCTGTCACGTTCTTTGGACGCTCCCAATCTAGTATAGCTTGAATCTTCACTGGATCGACGTAGATTCCTTCTTTAGAAATGTGATGACCCAAAAAGCTTACCTCACGAAGCCAAAATTCACACTTCGAGAATTTAGCATAAAGTTGATTTTCTCTGAGAATGTTCAGAGCAATTCTTAGATGATGAGAATTCTCGTCGTCCGATTTAAAATAAATAAGAATGTCATCAATGAAGATGTTGACAAACTTATCTAAGTACGACCGAAAGACCCAATTTATAAGATCCATAAAAGCTGCAGGAGCATTTGTGAGTCCAAAAGGCATAACACAGAATTCAAAATGATCGTATCTGATTCGAAAAGCAGACTTAGGGATATCAGATTCCCTAATCTTGAGTTGGTGATAACCAGATCGCAAATCAATTTTTGAGAACACAGTTGCTCCTTGCAATTGATCAAACAGATCATCAATTCTTGGAAGAGGGTATTTGTTCTTGATTGTCACCTTGTTCAATTGACGGTAGTCGACACATAGGCGAAGTGATCCATCTTTCTTCTTGACAAAAAGAACATGGAGCACCCCAAGGAGATGTGCTAGGTCGTATGAACCCCTTCTCCAATAATTCCCCAAGTTGTGTCTGGAGCTCCTTGAGCTCAGCAGGCGACATTCGATATGGAGTAATCGATATAGGTGTGATTCCAGGAAGTACGTCAATGGAAAAATCAATCTCTCGATTCAGAGGTTGTCCTGGTAAGTCTTTGGGAAAGACATCAGGAAATTCATTCACGATCGGGATGTCATCTAGTTTAGTTTCAGAAAGAGAAGTATCAATGACAAATGCCAAGAATGCCTCACAACCCTTACGCATTAATTTATGCGCAGTCAACATTGAAATAAAAAAGAGGGATCTCGTTTGAAGTTTACCTTCAAAAACAAGTTCTGAGAATCCTGGTCTACGAAAAATAACAAGCTTCTCGTGGCAGTCGAGAATTGCATGATGAGAAGAAAGCCAATCCATGCCAAGAATAACATCAAGATCAATCAAAGGCAATGGTATCAATTCAGCCTCTAGAATGACATCTTTGATCTTCAATGGACAACCAAGGAATACCGAATCACGAATTAGACGCTCTCCAAGAGGGGTATGAACGATGATTCCAGGTGACAAATGAGAGATAGGATAATCTAAGATCGCAGTAAGATCATCCCGGATATAAGACCTATTAGAACTTGGGTCAAATAAAGCGTAGACCTGATGGTCTCCCACAAACACATGGCCTAAAGAAGCAATATTAGGTGAGATTGTGATTTAAAAATTCGGAAAGATAGAATTTCTTACGAATGTTTTATTCGTAATCAAGTGGCATAACAAGGCGGGGTTAGATCTAGCATGTGAAAATACTCAGATTATAAATTACCTGTCACAACCTTCGGATCTGAGCGAGCCTCTTCCTGGAAAATATGAAATACTCTAGTTTGCTTCCTTCCTTGCATAGGTGATTGAGTATTAGGGCCGCTTGAGGCATCGGGCACTCTGGTAGCTGCAGATCGAGTATTTCTGGGTGTAGAATGTGTTAGTTTACCACGAAGCAGACCAGAACACTGACTGCTCGCTCCCATAAGTTGAGGACAAGAACTTCGTATATACCCCGGCTGTCGACACTGAAAACATACTTGAGGAGCCTTACAGGGGCCGTCGTGATATTTTAAGCAATTCTGGCACTTGCGATTTTCACCAATCGATCCCGAGACATTGCTCCCGGCTCTACTAAACTGCTCCCGAGGTTGATAAAACTAATAGATACCAAACTTGGTGCGCCACGCGAAGATCCCACACCCCTATACACTTTCGATGCATTTCCTGGAAATGCGCTCCCTTGCCTTTTCTTTTGAGATCGTTCTGCAAGTTTATATCTCGCCTGAACTAAACTTTCTACCCTCAGGGCTTCTTCTACGAGATCGTCAAGACTCTCGTACTTGTCTCCGGACTTGATGCGATCTTGAATATTTAAATTAAGACCATCTTCAAATCTCTTGCATAAGTCTCTAGTCGTATATAACTCAGAAGCGAATTCTCGCAATTCCAGAAATTTTCTTTCGTACTCCACGACCTACATAATGCCTTAAAAGAGGTTGAAAAACTCCTTTCTCTTTCGATCCTTGATGTACTGAGAGAAGTATCGATCTTTGAATCGTTCCACAAAGATAGCCCACGTAATAGTAACCGAAGATGTCTCTTTTAGATTCTGCCACCATCGTCGTGCATCTGGGCCTAACAGCTTGGTCGCAATGACCACACGATAACATTCTTCAATCATCAAGGTGTCAAAGGTCTCTGTAATCTCCTTTAACCATGCCCCCGCTTTAGAAGCATCTATTGCACCATCAAATTTCAAAGTCCCCATGTTTTCAACTGCTTTCACCAAATCAGGTATAAAAAGTGCACCTCGAGAAGTAGAATCTCCTAAAGCCATTTCTGGAGTAAAAACTGGTACATTAATTGTAGGTCAAATCGGTTCATTAGCACGAAGAACCTCTTCAGTGACAGTCGTAGTCGTATGAGCCGTTGTAGGTGGTGGAACACCATGTATTCGAATGTGATCATAATACAATTGGTACTGCTCCGGTGTCATCATGTGCTCAACCCGCAACTGGGCCTGTGGTTGCTCTACCTGGGAAACTGGCACCCTATGATCAGAATTGATAGGGTCCGTAACCGTAAGAGGAACGACATGATCAGAAGAAATATGTCCTCGAGGTCCACGAGGAACAGAAGAGAGTAGAGGACTCGGAGGATCACGAGGAGCGTGTCCTCGACCTCGACCTCGATGACGAACTGGAGGTACCATAATGACTGAAAGGAAGAAAGGAAAGAAAATGCAAGGTCAACATCAAGGCAATACGATACCTTAGGATGACATAGAAACAAAGTTGGACCCATTAGCTCGACTCAAAAAGAATGAGAATCATAAAACCAGGCTCTGATACCAAGAAAGTTGTCACGCCCCGACCCCAGACAGAACGCAACAACCGCCACGTTAATCATAAATTTCGCGGAATGGGTGCACTCCACTCCACAAAGTTTATAGAAAACGTAAGACTTGCTATCAAGTACCTGTAGAACTGAACAACTGATAACAACGGGTACAACCCGAGGACATCATCTCATAAAGTATCAACAAGGATTTACAAAGGTACAAAATACAACAATGTAACTTAATTTAAAGAAAATATACATGAATGATATAACATCGCGAGGGTACAAAAAGAACATCAAGGGGGTCACCAAATATAAACTATACAATCTCGCCAATGAATCCGTCAATTTACATAAAAGAGAAAGTACCCAAAACACTGATTGGATGACGAGCAAACGATAGGCAAACCTCCAACCAAAACGATATCAACAGCCTGAAAAGGAAAGAATGATGGGGGTGAGCAAAACCACTAGCTCAGTGAGGTGATAAGCCGGTCACCCCGACTCTTATACGAAGCATGTATTCCCACTCGCGGTTCATAACATAAAATCTAATATTTCGTCCCACAATAACTATTTCTCACTCAGTATACATATTAATGAAAATAAAAATCTTAGTGCACATTTACGAATAACACAATTAGTTCAAACAACATGTTATCACATAAAAGATGCGTGGGTAGTTAATATCCTCCTCGAACTGAGCTCTCCATCAAGAGACAGTTCAAGCCTGTCACCGTTATTCTAGATAAAATGCACATTAATATTCTTTCTCAACACGCCAAGTGCTAAAGTTCACAATTCAATATCGACGTGAATACTTGAAATGATCAAACATATAAATATATATGACATGTATTTCCCACACCGGTGATGTTGACTGAGCCTATAATAGACTGATCCATCTAACGATCACCCTCCAGAATATCAGTATTTGGCAAATGGACAGGTACCCCGTTAGATCTAACTCACCCAGGTTTGCCAAGCAACGGGCAACTTGATTGTCACTCTAACTCACCCGAACCGCGATAATTCGGGCTACTTAATCAATGTCGCTCCAACTCACCCGAACCGTGACCAATTCGGGCTACTTAACCTTGGTACCAGGCATACATATGCATATGCATCATAAGATGAATAACGACTCATGTTGGAGTCTTAATTGGCACACAAGAATAACCAGAAATCAATTCTCAAATAATTCACAATAAATGCTATCAGATATCGAGCCGGCAAGGCTCTTCAACATAAGTTAAAATCAATAATACTCATAAAATGGCTAACAGGACTATAACCAGAGCAATCGAGCTAATCAGGCTCTTTACCACATAACACAATACCAAATAATTTTCTTATCAGTTAACTAAAACTAAAATAAATGCACATTTATCGAGGGTCCACACTTCCCATAAGAGAAGGCGTTCCCGAATTATCAACTCACAAGGAAGTGATTAACTCTCTCAGGAATCTGAAATTAGTCCCTTGCCCTTCGTCGATGGTTCTTTACCTAGAAAGGAGATGAGCAATTAAAGACAAATCAAATATAACTAACTATTAGCGGTAACATCACCTTTCATTGCTAAAAATAAATTCTAATCGAGTTCGAACGAGTCGATATTAAATAAAATGGCATGTAACTCCTTAACATCAGTTTCCAATCCACATAACCCATTTCAATACATTAACTAAACGAAACGATAGAAAATAAATTTAAATTCGACATAAAAATTCTGAAATTTTCCAGCTAGCGGCAGTTTACGAGAAAAATTATAACTCATTGTAGAATAATCGGATTGAGGCGTTTCAAGTGGATACGTGATGAGTGATATTTTCACCTAGATTTTAGTATCTTTTTATGTGAGTTTTCGTATATTTTTATCCGTATTTATGTGCTATTTGGTTGTGTTTTATATTTTTATGGAGATGTATGTGAATGAGCTTAAATGTATGATTTTCAGGTAAAAAAGAGATTCTAGGCGCAACAAGGAAGACGTAGAAAAAAGCGGATTTCAATTCGGAGTTGAAACGAGGGAGAATGAGTCAAAGCAAAATGCTGAAAAACGCACGTCCAACTTGTGAACTTTTTCTGTACTCTTTTGGAGCTCAAAACTAGAAGTGTGATATATGGTTGAAAAGCCACATAAAATAGGATCGTTTTGGCATAAGAAACACTTCAATTGGAGCTCAAACGAGAAAGTTATGATTAAAATGGTGACGCCGCGCAAGCGGTCCTATTCAGCACGGTTGTGCTACTTTGTATGACTTGTTACACCTTCAAATGTTGGAAGTTTTATCAAATCTTTATATGGATAGAAAGCCAATGAAAAGAGAATCGCGTGAGCATAAGAATTACTCAAATTGAAGATCGGATGTGGAAGTTATGCGCGAAACGGTGAGATTGCACAGTCAGCAGCTACACGGGGCGTGTACCGAACTCGGCCCTGTAACAGTTGGGCGAGTTCGGACACCTGAAACGCCTACACGGCCACCCCTGTGGCCGTGTACCGTACACGGGCCGTGTAGGTGCTTTTTCTGCAAAAAAAATCAGAATTCTTCTAGAAGCTTCCCAAGGGGTATAAATACCCAATACTTCAATATTTGAGCAGATTTTGGCCAGGGTTTCGACTACACACACACCTCATACACCATTTCTTCATTTTTCACCTTTATCTTCATTCATTCTTCATCCACCCATCTACACTTGATCCCCTCCATCAAATCCACCATCCAAGTGATCAAGGAAGTAAGGGAGAGTGAGATCACAAGAAGAAGAAGGAGATCTCCATTGAAGCACTTCAAATGGGGAATCTAATTCTAATTTTTGTGCATTTCTTTATAGATTGATCATGGTTTGTAAGGATTTTAATGTCTATGTTGAATTTCTTGTAACTATGAGAGGCTAATCTCCTTTGTGAGATTAGCTCCATGATTGGTGTTGGATAATTTAGTTTTTATATAAATTGATTTTAATCTTGAATGGACTTTGTGTTATTTCTATCATTGATTGTTGATTGCTTGATGTATATGATGATTTGTGTGATTAATTGTCATGGGCATGTGATTAGATTGAGAAATCAATTATGTGTTTAGGATAGTTCATTGAATCATTTCATCATACACTTCATGTGCATTAATTTAGAATGAGATAGAGATATCCTTCTAGATTTAGAACCCTTTGATAGAATATTTGATTAGCTTAATCGAGAGATTGGTTGATTAGGTGAGGAGAACCAAGCCATTAGTAAATTCATAATACCTTAAAAGGGAATATTGTCTATGATTTAGTACCTAATTAGGGAACTCATAGAGTGATTAGTACCTAGTGGGAGGTGTTTGCTATGGTCTCGATCCTATGTGCTTTTGGGAGCCTTGTTGAGGGCCTACATCCTATCCATCTCGAGAGAGAGTTTAGGTGGAATTAGTGATCGCTTCTATACCTTGTCCATGAGAGATTAGAATTAATTGCATGATTACTTAATTATCTATGCCATGATTGTTGTTAATCTCATCCTTGCATCATTTGGAACCCTTTTATCTTTGCATTCATTTTATCTTTATTTCTTTCATTAGTGTATTTGCGTTTATTTGCATCTTATCCTCTCTTCCGTCGTCCTTATAAAATCACAATAAACTTGAGATCGCTTAAACTCTAGTACCTTCCTCCCTGTGATTCGATAATTTCTTTAATTGGTCATACCCACTATATTATGGCTAATCAATACGGAAAGCTAACGAGTTCAGCTACGTAAAAAAATTAAGTTTGCAAACTTTCGAGGGCAATAGCTATGTCAAAATCAGTTCGAACAGTCTACGAATTACCCACATACCAAAAATAAAAACCTCACAAAATTACAAAATCATAGAAGAAGGAAGCTTAATTCACACATCACTTACATCAAAACAACTTAGAAACCACCTAGGATGAGGGTTGTAAGGGAGAATTTGATCAACAAGGGTTTCTCCTCTTCACTCTCTTCTTTCCCCTCTTTTGTTTTTCTTCTCCCATTCTTCTTTCTTTTCTTTTCTTTTTTTTTTAACTTTAGCCTTAATAATTATATATCAGGTCATTTAAGTGGGCAGAAACTTTGGGCCACAAAATAAATAAATAAATAAATAAGTTTGGGCTTTCTAAAAAAAATCTAGTTGGACTAAGATAGGGCTGACCTTTTGGGCCATAAAAATAAATAAATAGGTTTTGGGCTTTCTAAAAAAAATCTAGTTGAGCTAAGATATTATAATACTCCAAACCCTTAAACCCTAAACCACAAACCCTAAACCCCCCACCCACCTACTACCGCCGCCGGCTACCCCTCCGCCGACGACCGGCGACCGACCACCGCCGCCACCGCGCAGTCGCCGGAAAAATCGCCGAAAATGCAGTCTCCTCTGCGTCTTCGTCGGAAAGTTCTCCGGAGTCACCGCTGGAGATGGGTAGGTTGGGTAGGGTGTACCACCCCCTTGGTAAAATTGATAAAATACACCGAGGGGCAATAGAGTTCAAAACGTGTCAATTAGTTAATAAACATAATTAAGTTATATGATCGTCGGTATTAATTTTTCACTCTTCATTTTGTGTAATTTTATATAGGGAGGATTACTACTAGGTACACAAAAAAACCCTAAATTACTATGAGATACAAACATACAAAAGTATTACTACTAGGTACAAAAATATATAGTGATATTCCAATATTACCCCTATTAATGTGCTGCACATAAATATTGTGTGCAGCAAAAGTTCATGTGCAGCAAAGTGTGTGCAGCAAAAAAAGTGTGTGCAGGAAAAAAAAAGTGTGTGCAGCAAAAAAATGTGGTGGTCCGGCGGCGGTCCGGCAGCTTTTCCGGCGGCGGCAGTTTTTCCGGCGACCAGTTTTTTTTTTTGGACGAACAGTTTTTCCGGCGACCGGCTGCCGGAGCTCCGGCGGCGGCGGCGCGGCAGCTTTCCGGCGACCAGTTTTTTTTTTTTTTTTTTTTTTTTTTGACGAACAGATTTTCCGGCGATCGGCCGCCGGAGCTCCGCCGGCGGAGGCGGCGGCGGCGGCGGTCCGGCAGCGGCAGCGGTGGTCCGGTGGTGAGTGGAGGTTGGGGTTAGTGTTTTAAAGGTATATGGGTTTAGGGGTATATTTGGTATTTTACTTTAACATTTTGTATTAAATAATAATTATTTTAAATCAATGTATCTAGTAGTAATTAGGGGTACAAAGTGTGTACCTATCAGTAATTATTTCTTTTATATATTGGCACTTAAAATATTATACTCCTTAATCTCCGTGTCAAAAAAATGTAACAACTTTAACGGGACGAAGGAATTAATTAATAATTAATGTAAAGATATTTATGTCTTAACAAATCAAGATATCTTAATAAAATGTTTACGTAAAATATGTTATTCAACATAAAAATAACAAAACACTCTTATGTAAAAAATAAAAATAAAAATAAAAATCTTTCATTGTTCACATGTTTAAAGTCTACAATATAATATTAAAAAAAATAAAAAACTTAAATATAATATTAAAATTAAAATGAATAAAAATAAATTTATATTAAAAAATTAAAAAACTTAAATATAATATTAAAATTAAAATGAATAAAAATAAATGATGCACACTAAGGGCATCTCCAGTCGTGTACCTTAATCCAGTACAAATTTTTGCCACATCATTGCCACATCACTGCCACATCAAAAGTTAAAATTTTTTATGTTTGTACCTATATCTCCCCAATCATCTCAGGTACAATTAATACTCCCTTTCGTCCCACAACAAGTGTGGCAAAACTTTTTGGCATGTAGATTAAGAGATATAATATTTAATGTGTAGATGAGGAAAGAGAAATAATATATTAATGTAAAGTGGGTAGATGTATTAGTGTGGTGTGTGGGTCATATGGGGATATATTAATTGTTTTGTGTATGTCCCTTTTACTAAAAAGGTAAATGCACCTCTTGTGTTGGGACGGACGAAAATGACAAAATGCACTCCTTGTTGTGGGACTGAGGGAGTATTATTTTAGGTACCACCATCAAACATAATTTATACACATTATTAATTTAAATATAATTTTCATTTCATAAAAAATATTATTAATTTATTTATTTCACATTTATCATTTTATTTAAAACTTTAAAAAATAATAATAAATGTATTTTCATTCTGAAAAGCTAACATATTTAAATATTTTTGGTTTAAATTAAAATATAAATATAATTATTAAATATTTTATATTAATTTAATTAAAACTTCCCAACTAATACACAACAGTTAAGTGGATTGATTTAAAAAATGATGGATAGTCTTTATTTTGCATTAAAGATAAGATAAAAATAATTTAAAATTTTAAAATATGTATGTGTGCCCCACTTTTCAGGTGTCGGACGTCCTGTTACATTTTGGTGTTACATCTCCTGTTACACGTGTTAGATGAGTGACACGTATGTGGAGAGAAAAATCTCAACCTTTCTCATTATGGTTGATTGTTAGGGTATAGATTAGTCTATTCTATATGTCAATCATCCAACGATTTGTAACAGGAGATGTAACACAAAATATAACAAGAGATCCGAACCGCACTTTTTCATATCTCTTTTTGGGTACAAATATTTGTACCTACTACTCAATTTGACATTTGTACCTCAGCTCATTGGTGTTGTACCTGAAAATTGGGTACAAATATTTAACATGTAAGATTTGTACCCCATCTCCATTTATCATTGGAGATGCTCTAAAGATGTGTGAAGCATACTAAATCCAATGTGTTTTGTAGGGATGAATGTGTTTATAGACAGGGTTAATGGACAAAAATTTTGTTGCTTAAAAATGGCATTACAATATGTTTTTGTAGGTTTGAATATGAATTTATAGACAGGTTTAATGAAGCTTAGAAGTGGTATTACAAGGCACAGTCGGTGTTGAGACCGTATAGAGTCTGGAATCAATTATCTTTTTGATCAAACTCAAAGAAAGTGATGTATATTTATATAAGTGCTGTGCTCCTGGAAACTAAGCACTGGCAATTCGGCCCAAACATACCGCCATCTTTTAGACAGAACACTCGTCATTGCAATTCTCTTTACGGCGGGAGCTAATTCACAACTAGACCATGGGGTGGTTAAGCCTGCTGGCTCCCTGACGAAAGAAAGGATGTGAATAAGAAAGAAATCATGCAACCCACACGGAGTGCATCATCATCATCATCATCAACCCTGTGTTTTTTCATCGCCATCGCCATTTCCGACACCGTTTCCATTCCCTGACTTCTCTTTTTATTTTTTGTTTCTGACGCCGTTCCTGTTCGCTGATTCATGATTATTAATTTACACTAGGATAGGGAAGGGGATCGATCTGCTAGTTCTAAGAAAGGATTATTATATGGAGATTTTGGTAGTTCTAAGGTCATCTCCAACCATGGCATCAAATCCTTATTTTGAGGATTTGATACTAGTTTTTCTCCAATGATGGTATCAAACCATCCTCAAATTTGAGGATATAATACCCTTCCTCAAATTTGATACCATCCTCAAAATCATCCTCATTTATTTTTTATACTTTTTCTCATTTATTTGGTGATATAGTGATTTGATGACACCATTGGAGGACATATCATCAAACCACCAATTCTTTTGGTGATTTGATGATTTGATAATAGCAACCATTGGGGTTGCCAAGGGGATTACTAATTTTATACACAGTAGGGTGGGGGGGAAAGGAAACGCAGGTGCGAGCAGAGACTTAGGGTGTGTTTACTTTGTGGGCTGGGGTTAGTGGTACAGGGTCATATTATTAACCCTTGGGTGAGGGTTGAGTGAAGGGATTAGTGTTAGTGTTAGGAAAGGGTTAATTATAGTATGTCTCCAAATTGAGGGGATTACTTAGGTGACCATTGTCATACATCACCCAAATGTTTACCGGTAATTATCGGTTTAATGGAATTTTTTATCATTTATCAAATTATATCTCTAATTTATCGCTATATGCGTATATTATTTATTTATTAATTGCCATGTCATATATAATTTAGTATTATTTTTTATAGTACATTCCTAATTATTATAATTTATTATAATCTTATTTTCTGAAATGATACGATTAATTTAAAATAATAGTTTTTAATATTAAAATAATTTGTAATAATTTTTTAAATAAGATTTAGTTTATGAAAATTTGTAAAAAATTATCACATGGGTCTTGTATCTGCATGATGAATACATATATTAAAATTTTTATATTTCAATTTCAATTTTTATCCTATTTTTCTTCAATTGGATCAATTTAAATTTGAAAATTTTAAATTTTTATTTTTAAAAGAGGATTCGTATATATTCTTTAAAAACACAGAAAATTAAAAAGATGCAGGAATGTTAATTAGAAGGCTGATAAATTTGATGAAATGATTATAATTTATTTAACAAATAAAAATAGATTAAAAGATGATTTATTTTAACTTATTTTAATTGAATCATATGTTAAGATTCAAAGGTTGGAAAACTGTAGCTGGCTATTCAGGTAAACGATTAATTTTTTTAATTAGACGTTTTCTTCATCTAACGGTGGGATTTGGATCCAACGGTTCTTACATATTTGGGTCATCTATTACTATTACACAGGTTACGTAAGAATGAGCCCCAAATTAAACTAATATTATAATTGTCCCTTATGTCTTTTCTCGTTAAAAAGAATACATTACTGATATTAATATACTATTTTTTTAATAAATTAATTTGAAAAATATAAAAACAAAACACGTTTTTTTTTTAAACGGAGTCTGTAACCCAAATGAAATGAATCGATCATTTTCAGAAATCAAAACTTCCAAAATCAAATTCACAACTGAACCCTAATTCATAAAATTCCCAAAATCAAATCCAAATCAGATTCAACTCCTGACTTTCCCGGCCACAAACGAAGAAGCCGCCACCACTCCCGCCGGCGGCCGCACTCCGCGCCTGCTCGCGATGCCACCCACAATTTTCTCGAACCCAAAATTTTGCGACTGTCCCTGCCTTCTTGACTCCCTTCTCAGATTTGCAAAGCCCTACCGCCCTCTCCCCACTAACGAGAAACGCCATCGAATTGATGTTATCCAGGCCCGGCCCAGCGCCGGCGGCGGCTGGAAAGATGGCATGAAGGGGGAGAAGGCCGGGAGCATGCTATTGATGTTGTCGTGAGGGAGCTGATTCGGGACGGATCATATGGGCAGAGTCAGTGGCGGACGCAGGATTTCAGTCGAGGGGCCCAATTTTTCTCATACAATAGTTCGTGTTTTTTGTTCTACAAATTTTAAGAAGAATTATTTTATTTACCAACTTTTATTAACATTTTTCTAAAGATATTTTAGTATTTTTAATTGTATTATGTAAGAGTAATAATTTTGAAACTAAAGTCATTAAAATTATTAAAATTATTAAATAAATATGTTATTTAGAAGAAAAATAAATAAATAAAAGAAATAGAAGAGGGGAAAATTCAAATTGTATTATGTAAGAGTAATAATTTTGAAACTAAAGTCATTAAAATTATTAAAATTATTAAATAAATATGTTATTTAGAGGGAAAATAAATAAATAAAATAAATAGAAGAGGGGAAAAAATAACAGTGTTGCATGAATCGAACAAGGGACCTTTAAAACTAAAACATCCTCACTTCACCACTTGGACACAAAAATATTTCAAGAAAATTTCTATATCTAGTAATTTTTAGAAGTTCAGGGGCCCAGTGCCCCCCTACTCCCTTAGTAGGTCCGCCAATGGGCAGAATGCTCCTAGGCCAGGCCGAGCCCGAATTGAGGAGAGTGTGGTTCGGATGGAGTTGCAGATAGTTGGAAAATGGGTCAAAGAAGGGGTGTGGCAGTGGCGTGTGGTTGGAGATGGGGCTACCAGCAGCAGGTGCAGTCATGAAGGCGGACACAGAGTCGGCGGCGCGTGAGTCGTACTCCTCGTCACTGCCACTCGAGGACTGCAGGCCCACTATTTCCACAATCCACCCCACGTCTCTCAATTTTCGCCTCTCTCATCACGTCTTCTGTAATTCTTTGATCTCTCGATCTCTCTCTTCTCTGCCACAATGTATGTTTAGTTATCTTTACCTTTTCTTGGCTTTAAATTTAAGACTTATGATTTCTTGATCGTTCTGATGGCTTGTTTCGTTTTCAGTTATGTAATTTATAATTTCTTAAGACAACGTAAACGGTTTCCAGAGTATCAATTTGGTTTCTTTTTGGTGTATAGTCTAAAACTGTTAAGACATTTGATTTAACGTTAAAGATTGTGCATGCTTTTCTGATTACTAAAAGATTACTTAGTCTACGTCTTTTCACCAAGTTCTGAATTTTGATACCCACGTGTTATTTTCTTTTCCATGTTGTGGAAATCGCAGAGAAATTTTTGTTGAATCATTAGAATTTACTTGGATTGATCGCACCAAGTTTTTGTATGGAAGTTTTATAGTGTGTTGTGGCTCGTTTTTGTCATGAAGACTTAAACAAGAACCAACAACGAGTGATCTCCACCGTCGCCATTCATGAGCTTAAAGCTTGAAGAAAAGTAAGTAAATGCAAAGAGATTTAACGTGGTTCGGTTCAATAGAACCTACGTCCACAGGAGTCGAAAGAGAGTTTTTATTGATGAGGTTACAAGGAGAAATCTCTCATACTCCATGAACTAGAGTAATAGAGCTAATTTAAAGTGTTGTAGATGATGAAGTGTAGAGAGAGAATTATTTTGTGGATGATGAGTGTGTTGAAGATGATGGAGTGAGCTCCCCCCTCCAAGTGTTGGATTCCCTTCCTTATATGATTGTTGTTCACGTACTCCTCATGGCCTTCATCCTTGTCTTCTTGTGTAGTCCAATAATGTGTTGCCATGTGTAGGAGAATGGAATCAAATTGGTTGTAGAGTGGTCCCAACCTCTTTCCATTGGTTGATGTAGAATCTTGATTTGTTTGGAGGTGCATGCATTGTTCTCTTCTTCATGTCAAATTGATTGTAGCTTCATCCGTCTTTGGTTGGGTGGATGGGGATATTTCTGTCGAGCAGTTGATAAAAAGAATGAGGATACTGGATGGGGCAGATCTCCTTCCTGTTGGGCTTAGGAGATGAGCTGGGTTTATCCTCATGCTGCCCAGGGATGAATGGAATAGCTTATTCCCGGGAATATAACTCCACGCTCTTATGTTCTTCATCACACTTTTGTTAATATTTCTCGTATATCCTTCGTTTCTCTAGCGCGTAGTGTCACGCCTCATATAGGTGTAAAAAAAAAAAACTGTTTCCTTTTTTTGTTCTATGGTAGGTTGGTGCTGGTCTTCCTGTCATATCAACCATAAATCGTCTACTTTCATCAGGAGATCCAATCTTTCGAATAATTGGAAGTTTGAGTGGTATTCTTTTCCCCATATAAGATTCTTATTATTACAATTCTAAGTTATTCTTCAGCTTAATAAATGATAAAGAACTTAGGTTAATGAACGTCTCATGATTCTATCTATTAGGTACATTGGGCTATGTGATGAGCAAGGTTGAAGGTGGAAAACCATTTAGCCAAATTGTCAATACCCTTGGATTCAGTGAACCTGGTAATGGTCCAATTCATGCACAAACAACTATTTGATGAATCTTGTGTATATTTCAATGATGCTCAAGATTGGGTCTCTAGACTCTAGCAAGGGTTATTCCTGTTCAAGTCTTACATTCAAGCATAAGATAACTAGAAAACGTGAGTATTGTGCTAATGAGCTATGTTGCATGTCAAATTTGAAATTGGATAAACTTTCTGACAAATGTTAATATGGATCACTGTGAGTTTCCTACGTTGCAATGGAGGCTGGGATTTTTCTTTGTTTTGGTTCATAACAAGTAGTATATTGTTAGCATGTACATTTTCGAGTGTCTTAGTGGTTTGCCATGTTACCTGATGATGAATAGGTCACTCTTTTGCTTTATGGTTGAATAACTCTAAGGCTGAATCCCATATTAATTAAATTGAAGCAATGGAGAAAAAAGTGAATCAGTTATATCCATAAGTTTGAAAAAAAGTGAACATTCTCACTCTCAGGTGACTGATAAATATAAGTTCTTGTTTTTTTTTTTTATAGAAGTTTGAAATTTAGAATTTCTTAGTTTACCCTGTCTGTAAATAGCATCTATTCTGCTGAAACTTTAGAAAGCTGATTATTTCAATTTGAAATTTCCTTTCCATCTTATTCCTCGACAATTTTCAGCTTTCTTAATCTGAATCATACAAAAAGATAATGAGTCATGATTCTTCTGTATCGTTATCTCTGGTTTATGTACATAATATCAATCTCATGTTCCTACATTGTCATTGTGAAAGAGATTACAAGATGGACGAGCACTTGAGGTTCACGTCTCTTCCCTTTTTTTTGTGTTTCTATAAAAGAAGGAAATCCAACTATTGTTCATAGTGTTTACACTTTCTTTTTTAGGGTATATTTTTCTCTTCTCTCTGATATGCAATCCATCCAACAGTTTGACATAGAAAATATTACACCAAAATAACATATGGAATTTGGACTGAGATCATGTTTCCATAAATTTGAACTTACACATAAAGAGAAATTTAGTAGCGTTGAGTATTATATAAAGGAGATTTATAAGGTCATTAATTAGTACGAGGTGATGCATACACATGATATACTTGTCTCACACTAGACTTTATTGCTATATTTCATCTCTCTTTTTTGTTATTAAAATTTTGCCTCATATTTTTCAAAGTTCAATCATGTTCAAAACTTTTCTTATAAAAGCGAAATGAACAAGCACTTGCATGTTCTACATATTCCAACTTAAATTTCCTTGCATTCGATATTTTTATGAATTGGATATAGTGTTTTCATAATCACACCGGAGATTGAATCGGTGGATGTAGTGGTTCGAGGGTTGTTCAATCGAAAAATTGAATTTTATATATTTTTATTATATTTTATAAAATTACAATTTATAAAAAAAATTATAATAATTAAAATTATTTTATAAAGAAAAATTTTAGTGTATATATAAATATAATTAGATAAAATATTTATATTTTATAATTCATACTTTATACATATTTTTATATATTCTCTTAATACTTACCTAAGTTATAGTCAAACTAATATAAACGTGGTGCATCACTCCAAGAAAATACATAATTTAATTCAAAATTTAAATATTATATTTTAAAATAAATAAAAATAAAAGTAAAACAATATAAAAATATAAAAAGAAAAACAAAAAAATAAAAGAATTTCAAATTTTGGTTCGACTAGTTCAATCGATTTTTTCAGTTTTGACCGGTTAACCCGATTTAATTCGGTTCAACTCAAAAATCGGTTTTATAGGGTTTTTGGACCGGTTTGGAGGTCAATTTCCGGTTGAACCGGTCTAATTAGTTTTGAAAATCATTGATTGGATATATATATTCTCTTATTATACACCGACTAGTCCTTTTAATTAATAAATTAATTATAAAATAAAAATGTGCAAGGTGTGTAATAATTTCACAAATAAGGTAAAAGTGAAGGGGATGGATATTCGTACCCCGATTTTGTTATACGTACCCCATAATCTTATAAAATTATAATATCGTTATTGTTAAAGACATAAATACCCTTACATAATATTAAATTAAAAAAATTCTTTTATTCTTACCCCAAAATTTACTATACGAACCCCAATCTCATAAACCATAAATCTTACTAATTCTCTGTCATCGTATTATAATCAACATATTTACAGACGAAATGTCTGCGTTTGCATCTACAAGAACACAAACTATTCGGACTCTACAACCGATCAATTGTTCGATTTCTACGATCGAATTGAGTAGGCTAGTTATTTGTGTTCCATCCGTGTAACTGAACACAACATGTTGAACATTTAGAGCCCATTCTCCGAAAGAGCCTACTTTTATTTCGTCGAAGGAGAAGGGGTAGGAAATTGAAGGTTCAATTGCTGATGGTGAGGGGGAGAGGGATTGGACGACGTCGTTTCTGTTATTTGTTTTTCTAGGCTGGCCTCATCTACTAAGTCACCATGCTTGCTCCAAATCAGAAGCCGGTAATTACTAATTATGGGGTAGTCGGCATTTGTTGATTAAGATTTGTGTATGATTGTGGTTGGTGTTTGCTGATTAAGATTGGTATGTGATCGTGGTTGTGATGAATGTTTCAAGTACTCCCTCCGTCCCAACTTCAACTTCACACTTTCCGTTTTGGTCCGTCCCAATTTCAACTTCATATTTCCATAAAAGGAAAAGGTACATAACTAATATCCCTCTCATACACTTTAATTTCAAAATTGCCATCACCTTTTTAACACACATAACATACTTTATCATTTATTTATTACCCAAAAATACCAAACTACCCCCAAAAGTTACTCAAAAAGTGTTTTTTCTTAATTTGCGTGTATACAGTAAATATGAAGATGAAAATGGGACAGAGGGAGTAACAAATATGTATTTCATTAAAAAAAAACTATTATATTTGAAAGGAGATGATGGTTTTCAATTGAATCAAGTATTGATAGATTAGGGCTTTCATTGTATAATGCTTGACTTGAAAATTAGAGTTCATATGTACATTTGGATATGTACTTCTGCACTGATCTTTGTACTAATGAACGAAAATCACATTACAGTACTCATTCTATTGAAATTGTCAATGTTCGTTACATTAATGTATTTAAATTAAGGGGTAAAAAGGTCCTAAATGGGGTATGTTTAGTAATATATATAATTATATTGGGATTCATTGAGTAAATGGGGTACGTTTAGTTATTTTGGGGTGCGAATAGTCGCTCCCAAAAGTGAAATGTTGTTTTTATTGAAGTTTTTTTATTAGGGCTATATTGTGTGAGATCATCTCATGGTGAGACTATTTTATATTTTTTTAATTAATTATCATTATCATTTTTTTTATAAAAAAAGTTGTCACTTTTTATTACTATAAATTGTTCGTAAAATAATTCCTTGCAATATTATCACTTTCCATCAATTGATTCTCACTTTTCATTAAAAATGTTATCATTTTTTATTCGTATTTCGGAAGTCTTTTTGTGTGACGATCTTACACAAGTCTTAGTTTTTTTTTAATCACTTTTTAAGTACGTAGAATATAATGAAACATGAAAAATAGGAACAGTCTTAGTTTTTTTTAATCACTTTTTAAGTATGTAGAATATAATGAAACATGCTAAAGGAAAAATAGGAACAATCTATTAAGAGGATGAGTTACATTGTAGGACAATTTGTTGGAGTTGTAATATACTCCATCCGTCCCACGTTAAGGTTTTCGTTTTTCATTTTAGTTTGTTTAATGTTAAAGTTTATATTTTCTTTTTTGTCAAGTTTATTAGTGCATGTGCCTGCTTGCTGTTCATTCTGTTGAGGTGTTGGTCGAGATGCTGCGACACTCAGACCAACACTTGCATCAGCAGTAAATCAAACAAGTGTCGTTCCAAGTGCAGCAGCACTTCGAATGACACTGAGAGCAGAAAACTTGTACAGCAGCGAAAATATCAAAGAAAATTCAAGAACACATCAATGTAACTCATCCACAAACTTACGTTTGTGGCGGCCCCATGGCTAAAACTTCACTAAACTTAGAAAAATAGTGAATACAAAAGTTCTCAAGGATCAAATTCAATCTTTAGAATTTATCCTATCAAACCCGTAAAAGTAGACCTATCACAACAAGATCTAAAAACTACTCTAAAGACGAAAATTGTAAAACGACAATTATAATTTTTTAGCATATGAGAAGAGACCGCTCATCTCTCCAACGCTCCAAAAAGAGTAGACGTGATGCTGCTCGAAGTGTGGCAACACTTCGTGCAACACCCAAAATGGCACCCTCTTCTGATATGGATTTTTGTACGAGGCGCTCATGAAATAAATGGCTTTGGACATATTTTATAGATTCATATTATGCCACTTCATTCCTGCAGCAGTTGTGAGACATGAAGTCTCTAACTTCTTCCCACTAAGTCTTCAACTTCCCACTTCCTTAAAAATAGGAAGTAGTTGATTCTTCATTCTAATTTCTTCTTGGAAATTAACGTATTTTTTATAAGAGAAATTTAAGCACCAACAAACTCCCCCAATTTCGCCTATCCAAACACAACATATTCTCCCCCATAATTGAAACTCCCCTTATCACTAGGAAGGCTTAAAAAAATCTCTTCATAGCATGCTTATGATCCAATGACAGTATGAATCAGATGGGAGAAAAAAAACGAACGTCTTGAGTTTTTCATAATTTGGACAGCATGCAGGCAGCAGGATCGTGAACTTAGTAGTGTCAAGTTTCGGCTCTGATATCACTTGTTAGTGCATGTGCCTGCTTGTTGTTCATTCTGTTGAGGTGTTGGTCGAGATGCTGCGACACTCAGACCAACACTTGCATCAGCAGTAAATCAAACAAGTGTCGTTCCAAGTGCAGCAGCACTTCGAATGACACTGAGAGCAGAAAACTTGTACAGCAGCGGAAATATCAGAGAAAACTCAAGAACACATCAATATAACTCATCCACAAACTTACGTTTGTGGCGGCCCCATGGCTAAAACTTCACTAAACTTGAAAAAATAGTGAATACAAAAGTTCTCAAGGATCAAATTCAATCTTTAGACTTTATCCTATCAAACCCGTAAAAGTAGACCTATTACAACAAGATCTAAAAACTACTCTAAATACGAAAATTTAAAAAGAGAATTACAATCTTCTAGCACATATGAAGAGACCGCTCATCTCTCCAACGCTCCAAAAAGAGTAGACGGGATGCTGCTCGAAGTGTGGCAACACTTCGTGCAACACCCAAAATGGCACCCTCTTCTGATATTGATTTTCTATACGAGGCGCTCATGAAATGAATGACTTTGGACATATTTTATAGATTCATATTATGTCACTTCATTCCTGCAGCAGTTGTGAGACATGAAGTCTCTAACTTCTCCGCACTAAGTCTTCCACTTCCCACTTCCTTAAAAATAGGAAGTAGTTGATTCTTCATTCTAATTTCTTCTTGGAGAGAAATTAACGTATTTTTGATAAGCGAAATTTAAGCACCAACAAAGTTTAACCAACACAAAACAAGTAATTATTTAATTATTTCATATAGTGCCCACACATAATAATAATAATAAAACTATTATCTTCACTACATATTAAAATATTATATCACTTAATCTATATGCAAAAAATAAACATTAAATTTTATTTTTCTAATTTTATTACATATTAAAATATTATATCACTTAATATATGTAAAAAAACAAACGTAAATATTAATTCGGACGGGGGAGTAATTCTTAAGCCCATAAGTGTGCATGGATGAGTAGATATATTGCAACTTTTTGTTGCTTTTGGTTGGGTAGGAGAAGAAGTACTGTCGAACGGACAAGTTACCTACTATACACCTCTACAACAACAGAAGCAACCAACTTCTGCTCTCACATTTCACTAGAAGCAAGCTAGTTAAACGGCTAATTTAATAAATTTTAAATTTGCTTTAATAAAATTAAGTGTGTGCATGGATTTTAATAATACTCTCTCTCCACCTATTAAGTTACTCATTTGATTTGATTTTATAAATGCATTAGAGAATTATTATTTTATATAAAGATAATAGTTTGGTGAATCGTGTGTGATTAATACTTTTAAAGTGAACGATCAAAATAATAAAATGAATATTTTATCATCGAACAGATGGAGAGAATATATATAAACTAAGTCAGTAGATCATAGGGTGACTCTTCCACTTGGAGCTTCAAAACAGTAAAGTCACTCTTAGAACCGGCGTCTCCCACTCCACCATAAAGTCTTACAAAGTTCACGAACACTTATAATCCGGTCTACCTAATTTATTATGTGAATTCGATTTTTTTCTTATCCTAAACCATATGATCTTCCTTCCAATCCTGTTATACCCTATGTATTGAGGTTCACACCATAAACCCATTCATAGGAGATTAACATTAAAAAGTTATCCACTACACATTAATTATTAGTATATTTTTAAATCATATACAAAAAAAATTAAAAAAAAATTGTATACTCTATAGTGGATGGAAATAATATACTCCTCCGTCCCCTAGATATGTATCCATTTTTCTATTTTGGTCTGTCCCATTATAAAATATACATTTCCCTTTTTAGATTGATGTAACCTACAACCACTACACATGATCCCACACTCAACACTAATACAACTACCTACTATACATTAAAATATTATTTCTCTCACCTTACTATATATTAAATTATTATACTCTTTAATTCATGTGCAAAAGTCAACGGATACCTTTCAGGGGATGGAGGGAGTATTTATGACAAAGTATTCTTGACATCACGTTCACCCTTACATCCGAGTTCAAAAAAGTTCACCCTTACATCATGCTGATTTATATCATATTATGTTGGAATATTTAAGATTAATTAATTTGATTTAATAAATCTAACAATTTAACTTGATATGTAAAAGGTAAGGGGTAATTTATTTAAAAGTAGGTGGTGATATGGCATATGGGTGAGGGGTGGATAAGAGTTATATAATTTGATTTTACTAAATCCCAATTAAATTAAGGAATAAATGACATAATATTAAATCTAGAAAAATCTACAAAAAGGAACTGAAAATAAACATAATCTTAGTTTAATATTTAGATTTTATTATAATATTTGATCATATAATTTTTTTTCAACTCATAAATAAAGATGGTTGACCAATAAACTTGTATAGGATCGTTCTTACATTTTCTATTTTTATTTTCTTAAAAATATTTTTAATTAATTTAATTTTAATTTAATTTTAGAGTTCAAATCTTTAGTTAAATTTATAATACCTTAATTTAATTAATGAAATATCATTACACTTTTTAGTGTTAATATTGACCCATGAGACTTTTAATTAAAAAAAAAAATGGTTGCAAAAGTAACTAGTCAGGCCCGTGTAGACTAAACTATATTTATTATTATTATTATTATTATTATTATTATTATTATTATTATTATTATTATTATTATTATTATTATTATTATTAATTCTCCATTTTTTTATCTCTATTCTATATGTCACATTTTCACTCATCTTTTCCCTCATTCATTTTTTTTCTCTAATATGGTGACAATTATGACACTTTCTCAAACGTTATCATCCCCTGTCTCTTTCCTCATGTTCTCTCTCTTCACTTTTTTCCTTTATACAAAAATAGTTGTTATTAATTTTAATCATCACAAATTTTCTTCTTCTCCTCACATTTTATATAAAAAAATAATAATAATAATTGTTATTAATTTTAATCATCACAAATTTTCTTCTGTTATCACTCTCATTATATACAAAAATAATTATAATTTATAAATAAAATATAAATAAATTAATTTTAATTATTACAAATTCCATAAAAAATAACAATACTTTCTTATATATTTTTTTTGTGAATTATTGTTACTAATTCTTTTAAATCCTACATAAATAATGAATTAATTATGTATTTATTGTGTTATGTATTATTAATTTAAATGTTAAATTCGTGTTTATAATTTTTTTAAATATATTTTATAGGGCTGGCTCGTTTATCTGTCTGCAGCTTATTAGGATTAGGATTGGATTCATATTTTAATAATCCGTTTAAACTGGTTTGATTATACTGTTTAACCCGCAAGTAGGGTTACTCTACCTTTTCATTTTAGAAAATAAATAAAAAATTACGGGATAAACCAATGTCCTGAAAATTGGATCAGACCAATCGATTCAATTTGTTGGAGCGGGAACCGGATCCGGAACCAATGCGGAAGGCATATAAAATCGTTTTAAGAGTTGTACCGGGTTGGATCGAGTTGAACCGGTCAATACTGAAAAAACTAGTTGAACTGGTTTCATTGTTTTTTTTTACTTTTTTATTTTTTAACTTTTTTTATATTTCACTTTTATTTATTTTAAAACATAATATTTACATTTTGAATCAAATTATGAATTATAATATTGGGTGGGTATATTATAAACTATGTATGAACTATAAATATTTTTATTCAATTATATTTTGATTTAAATTTGTATTTTAAATTTTAAAAAATAATCTAGGTGATTATATATTTTTATATTAATAATTTTATAAAATATAATTGAAAAAATATAAAATTCAATTTTCGATTGAACCGTCATTTGAACCGATCCAACCGGTTGGAACTCAGACTGTTGCCTCTTTCGGTTCGTTCTCCATCCCGATTTTCTAATCATTGGGATAAACCAAGTAAAAAAATATGATTACTTTAGTTGGTCGTGGAAAGCATTAGTCTTGCATAGAATTAAATAATCATGATGAGTATGATGCAGGATCCAATTGCATTGCTAAACACACAGAATATGATAGAAGATGGAGATGGGGCAAAATGAGCTGTAGAAAACCATGATTGAAAAGAAACAAGGCACGTTCCACGCACGTGCGCCATGTGTGCAATCCAATCATTCATCTACAGAGATGTTACTTTAGAGAGACACTTGGAATGATAATATGAGCCCTTTTGCAGACTCTAAAGCCACGTCTCATATGGCGTTTCAATTATAATTTGGAGACACCCTCCACAATATCCAAACTCATTTGATTTAAAAATTCACAAAGATAAAAAGATGTAAACTCTGACTCCATTATAATCTTATATACTCAATGTATTAGGATATTTAAATATAGAGGACCACGTTATTTACAAGGGTTTATAATGTAAACTCGTTTTATAAGAGATTAATCTTTAAAAAATATACTCCTTCGTGGATTTGACATATGTAGATATGGAGTTTAAAAAAATATTTCTAAATTTTATTGATTTTTAGAGTTTATATAATTCTATTATTATTAAAAAAATAAGAACTAACGCAGTATAATATGACATGAGTTATAAGAAGAATTATAAATTATTTATTTATTTTTTTTTAAAAAGTTATAAGATAAAGGGATGACTATATTAGGCTTTGGGTGGGTTTCCAAAATCATAAATGGTGATAATCTATTTTTGTTTTATACATTGGAATGATATGTTATATTTCATGTGAAATCAAAGTTTGGGGGGGGGGGGGGGGGGGTTTGAATTGTGATATGTATTAATTAATGTAAGAGAAAAAGATGAAAGAGGAGAAGATTAATATATAAGCAAAATAAATTCAATCCTAATCATCTATTTTTAAAACAAATATCAGCCACCCATTAAAATAATTAAATAATTATAATTATGACCTTTTCAAATTAGAAAATAAGATTTTATTTATTAAAAAATTAATAATATTAAATAGACCAATCAAATTATATAAAAGCAGAATAAATCCAATCATGGTAATCTATTTTTAAATAAATCTCAACCACCCATTAAAATAATTAAATAATTATAATTATGACCTTTTCAAATTAGGAAATAAGATTTTATTTATTAAAAAATTAATAATATTAAATAGACCAATCAAATTGCAGGGATGGAAAGAACCAAGCATACAGAGTTAGGTCAAATAATCCATTGACCAATCAGCTCAAGCCCATAGAATTAGGTCAAATAATTTATTGACCAATCAAATTGTGAGTTATATATGGGGCTTCATTACCCTTCATCTATATAAGGAGCCCTCATCCATTCATTTCAAACACACCGAGAACGATTCTCTAAGAAGATCAAAGACTTCAGAATTGTCTGAATAGTTCTTCGAATTCTTCAACAAGAATCAACTCAAGAACGGAACATCTGGAATTCAGGTTCTAAACCGCCTGGATCAAGTGTTCTACAGTAAAAAATTTGAACAGCCTATAATCTGGTTTTAAACCATCCGGATTAAGCGTTCTATAGTAAAAAAATTTGAACGACCTATAATCTGGGATATTAAAATAATTAAATAATTATAATTATGACTTTTTTAAATTAGGAAATAAGATATTATTTATTAAAAAATTAATAATATTAAATATAAATCCAATCCTAGCCATCTATTTTTCAAAAAAAATCTAAAAAAAAAAATCAAATCCTGGCCATCTATTTCTCAAATAAATCTCAGTCACCCATTGAAATAATTAAATTAAACAATTGTAATTATAAAATTTTCAAATTAGGAAATAATTAAATAATTATAATAAATCCAATCCTGACCCTGACCATCTATTTCTCAGACAAATTTCAGTCACTCAATAAAATAATTAAATTAAATAATTGTAATTATGACTTTTTCAAATTAAGAAATAATTTAGTTCAATCTAGAATAAATTCAATTTTGGCAATTTATTTATTAAACAAATTTGCCCCATTAAAATAATTAAATAATTATAATAAATCTAATTCTGGCCATTTATTTCTCACATAAATCTCAGTCACCCAATAAATAATTAAATAATTATAATTGTGACCTTTTCAAATTAGAAAATAATATATTATTTATTAATAATACCCTTCATCCTACGTATTTTTACCTACTTTCCATTTTGGGATGTCACATGTATTTTTACTCATTCCATTAATAGAAAAAATGCATAATATTTTATTACCTACTTTTTACAATCCCAACAACTTTAATAACTTTTTTACACTTTATTCATCATTCCCAACAACTTTATTTACTTTTTTTTTAAATCACAAATTTATCCCTACTTTTTCTTACATAATATATTAAAAAAAATAACATGTCTTAATCTCTGTACCCATACAAATGGGTAAAAATACTCGAGACGGAGGGAGTATTAAATATAAATCAAATTCTAACCATCTATTTTTCAAACAAATCTCAACCATCTATTAAAATAATTAAATAATCGTAATTATAATTTTTTCAAATTAGGAAATAATTTATTGTTTCCAAAGGGTTTAGGATTTTAGGGTTTAGGGTTTAAGGGTTTCAGGGTTTATCTTAAACAAATCTAAGTCACCCATTAAAATAATTAAATAATTATAATTATGACTTTTTCAAATTAGGAAATAAGATTATTTATTAAAAAATTAATAATATTAAATATAAATCCAATCCTAACAATCTATTTTTCAATCAAATCTCAACCATCCATTAAAATAGTTAAATAATTGTAATTATAACCTTTTCAAATTAAAAAATAATTTAATGTTTCCAAAGGGTCTAGGGTTTAGACTTTTTCAAATCAGGAAATAATTTCACCAATTAAAATAATTAAATAATTATAATTATAACTTTTTTAAATTAGAAAATAAGATATTAATTATTAAAAAATTAATAATATTAATCCAATCCTGACCATCTATTTTTTAAATAAATTTCAACCACCTATTAAAATAATTAAATATTTATAATTATGGCTTTTTCAAATTAGGAAATAAGATATTGTTTATTAAAAAAATTAATAATACTAATCCAAGACCAAGCCATCCATTAAAATAATTATTTAATTTAATATTTTCAAATGGTTTAGGGTTTAGTTCTTAAACAAAATAATTATAATTACTACTTTTTAAAATTAGAAAATAAGATAATTTTAATGTATTAAAAAACTAATAATATTAATCCTGACCAAATCATCCATTAAAATAATTATTTAATTTAATGTTTTCAAAGGGTTTAGGGTTTTAGGGTTGATTTTAGGGGTTTAGGGTTTAGGCTTTTAGGGTTTTAGGATTTGTAGCATAATATTTCTAAATAATTAAATCCTGACTATCTATTTCTTTAACAAATGTCAGCCACCCAGAATAAATCCAATGATGGTCATCTATTTCTCAAACAAATCTCAGACACCCATTAAAATAATGAAATAATTATAATTATGACTTTTTCAAATTAGGAAATAAGATATTATTTATTAAAAAATTAATAATAAATTAGAAAATAAGATATTATTTATTAAAAAATTAATAATAAATTAAAAAATAAGATATTATTTATTAAAAAATTAATAATAAATTAGAAAATAAGATATTATTTATTAAAAAATTAATAATATTAATTCAATCATAACCATCTATTTCTTAAACAAATCTCAGTCACCCACAATGTTTATCCACAAAAAAAAACAGTATGCATTTTTAAGTTGAACTCAATTATATACTCCCTCCATCCCATACTAAGGGTAGTTTTTGTTTTTTGGCACGTAGATTAAGGAGTATTATTATTTAATGTGTAGTTGGTAGTTATATTAGTGGAAGTGTGGGTCCCATATTTTAATTGTACTAGTAGGTGTGTGTGGGTCCCATGTGTGTAAAAAAGAAAAGTGAACTCTTTGGGTGGGACGACCAAAATGGAAAAAATAGACTCTTTAGATGGGACGGAGGGAGTATTAATTTTTCAAAACAACTTATTCTGCAATAAACATCGAATATCTACATGTTTCAGATGAAACATTCTTTTATTTATATTGTAACTAATATTGCGTTCGAAAGGGTTCGTCAATTCACTAAGATGTGTAAACAATAAATGATTTTGAACTATGTAAATTAGTAATATAGAATCTGATCCTATAATTTAGAAAAATAAAAATTTTATTATTGCATTTTAATTTGTCATATTATGAGATAATTAAAAAAAATTAAATAAATAATACGACAACAAGATTCAAACCACACCAAAACCGGATGGCTCAAACAAATCTCAACCACCCATTAAAATAATTAAATAATTATAATTATAACTTTTTCAAATTAGGAAATAAGATAATTAAATAATTATAATTATGACTTTTTCAAATTAAGAATCAAAATATTATTTATTAAAAATTTAATAATATTAAATATAAATCAAATCCTAATCATCAAAGGGTTAAGGGTTTAGGATTTAGGGTTTAGGATTTTAGGGTTTATGGCATAAGGGTTTAGGATTTAGGGTTTAAGGTTTTAGGGTTTATGGCATAATGTTTCCAGAGGGTAAAATCCTGACCATATATTTCTAAAACAAATCTCAACAACTCATTAAAATTATTAAATAATTGTAATTATGAATAATCTCACTTCATATTCAAATAAATATTATTTGGTTCAAACATCATAAAATTAAGTGAAATTGTTGTTGCCCTAAAAATAACACATCCCGTGCAACGCACGGGTGCCCATAATCCCTAATTTATTATAATTAATCATCTCCACATGTAAAACTAATTTCACTCACTTTAATTATTATTTAATTGATGATTAATTGTACATACAACTCCAAGTGTTTTGTTCTTGAGTTATTAATTGTGTGAGGATGGTAGGAAGTCATACGACGAATCTATACAATTTCGAAATCACTACTATATCTGATATTCGGAAAGCCAAAGGGAATGGTGCAGATGGATCCTGACTCTGGTGCACCACTAATGATACGGTGTATGATGCTGTGAAGTCGATGACTCAGCATAATATTGGAGCTCTGGTTATTGTTAAACCGGGGGAGCAGAGCTCTGGTTACTATTACTTAATATTTTTATTCCCTAAAAATACTATACCCTCTAAAATCAACAATTATATATCACTTTGTCCGTCCCATAAACAAGTTCGCACCCCCAAATAAGGAAATACACACAAATCAATAACCCCACAGCACACTTTAATTTCAAAATTGCCACCCCTTTACAACTCACATAACTTACTTTATAATTTATTTATTACCTAAAAATATCAAACTACCCCCCAAAAAGTAATTTTTTCTTAAACTCCGTATCTACAGTAACTGTGTACTTCTTTATGGGAGGGAGAGAGTATAAGACTCACATACACCTACTAATACAATTAAAATATGGGACCACACACCCACTAATACAACTACTCACTAACATTAAATAATAAGAGTGGGTAAACCGGTTTTATATAGGCTTACACATAAACTCTATTTTTTAAAATTACTCTTTAGTATATAAAAAATTATTTTTTGAAGAGTAATAAATTTTAGGCAAAGACTTGGGTGAGACCGTCTCGCGAATCCTCTTATATGAGACGGATCATCCATTTATTCATTAATAATATTTTAAAGGGCCCTGTTTGGTTGTAGTCAAATTAGAAAATTAAAAATTTATTTGTAAAAGTAAATTGATTAGGGCTTTATATATCACGAACAATTCATAAGACTAATAAAAATTAATGCATGATAAAGAAAAAAGTGATAACTATTTAATCAAACTAATTTAAGAACAATACGTATAGAATGAATAGAAAGTGATAATAATTTCAATATAAAGTATAATAAAAAAAAGATGAAAATTTTAATTAATAATAGGAAAAATTACTTATACGTACACACTTTGTACCCTAATTATAAGATACATTGATTTAAAATAATTACTCTCAATACAAAATATTAAAGTAAAATACCAAATATAATCCTAATCCATACACTTTTAAACTACAAACCCTAAACCCTCACCCACCGCCGGACCGCCGGCCGGCCGCCGAAAAACTGTCACCGCCGTCTGACCGCTGCCAGCCGATCGGATCACCACACTTTTTTGCTGCACACACTTTTTTATTGCACACACTTTTTTTACTACACACTCTTTTGCTGCACATGAACTTTTGCTGTACACAAATATTTATGTGCAGCACATTGTAAGGGTAATATTGGAATATCACTATATATTTATGTAGTTAGTAGTAATTTTTTTTATATGTTTGTATCTCATAGTAATTAAGAATTTTTTTGTGTACCTAGTAGTAATCCCCCTTAATAAATAATAATTATTAATATTTTTATTAAAATATTACTTATTAAAAAAAAAATTAATTAAGAAGAGTATGTAATTTCGAATCAGGCGCGCGTGTGGATCGCAAATTTGATTCCAAGAAGCCATGGTTAATTAATTTAAAACCATACACGCCCTTTTTTTTTTCTTTAAATTATTTTTAGTTTAATTCGAAACAGCGTATTAAGATTCGTGAGAATGTGTCACCCAAAACCTACCCAAATTTTATATAGAATAGTAATAATTCATATCTCTACAAAGTAATTTTTCATTTATTAAAGAGTAATCGAAAAATCAGAATTTATAAAAATTTTAAGAATAGTTTTTTAATTTTGAAGAGTAATAATTTATGTGTCTAAAGAATAATTTTTCATGTACTAAAAAATAATAGAGTTTATATATAAATATATGTAAACTCAGTTTACACACGTATTTGTGAAATACTAATAATACTTCTTAATCAATGTGCAAAACGTAAAAGCACTCATTTGTATGGTACGAAGAGAGTATGCATTTCTCTTTTTGGTAGATGAGATCCACACAAAACAATTACTTCCTCCAGAGCAAAGGTCACCATTTGCTATTATTATTTTATTTATAGTGGGTAGTTGTATTAATAGTGAATGGTGGGCCATACGTGTGCCCTTTTACTAAACACAAACACTTGTGTAAATCGAGTTCACTATGTAAACTCTGTTGTCCCCTTCCAATCCTATATACTTTATGTATTGCTAGGATGTTTAAATTAAGGGAATCATATGTAAATTCGATTTACAAGAGACTAACTCTTATTAAAAGGAGAAAATGAAGACCTTTGAGTGGAATGCCCAATATTATAAAATAAGAATTTTTCGATGGGACGTAGGTAGTATTATGTTTACATGGCCCCACGCACTATACTATTATAAATATCCATTACATATTAAATATTATTTCTCTCATTTTACTCCATATTAAAATATTATAGTGCAAAAAGCATATGTGAATTATAAAGGGGTAATAATGAATGTGAAAATTTGTATTATATTTTAGTATCCAATTTAATACGCTAATGAAAATTTATGTTCGTATTTGATCAAATAAAGTACCCCCTTCGTCTCATCCTAATTGTTACATTTTTTTTTGGTGTCCCATTCTAATGGTTACATTTCACTTTTTAGCATATGTGACCCACATAAATTAATTACTTCTCTCTTCATGGCTCCCACACATCACATTAATACACCTACTTACTTTACATTAAAATATTATTTCTCTCACCTTAATACATATTAAAATATTATATTTATTAATTCACATGAAAAAAACAAACGTAATCATAAGAACGAGGGAAGAAGTGTTTATGGATTAATGATAAACTCATAGGTGGCATAAAATTGGGAAAATAAGATAGTTTCCTTTTTAACCGTAAAAGACAGCGCACCGACAGTCTTAACTAATGAATTAATGTGTGACATTGTAATCTGAACTTACCAATTTTTTACTATTTTCTCTAATTTGAATTCTAGAAAACAAATATAAAAAAAAAAGACATGGAACAGAGTGCAGTTGGGTGGGCGGTGGGTCTATTCTACTCTACTCAAATTCCACGCACCACCACTCCTACTGCATCTTCTTCATCAATTCTTCTTCCTTCTCCCATTCCATTGTCAGATTACTCCAGTTTCCTTAATTTCGGAGCCCTCTTTGTACACCTAATACCTCATACCACTTTTTTAACCCGATCAATTGAGAGAATTTTTCCTCAATTGGTCTGTTTGATGATCTCTTCAATTCATACCCAAAAGCTGGATGCTGCTGCGAGATTGATGCAATTTACGCTTTTTTTAGTTAATTCGACGTTTGATCTTTGTGTACTTGAGCTCGGGCTGTTTGAAGCCTTGGATTTGAGCTCTCTGGATCTGCTATTCAGTTGAGGTTTTGAAATGGATAATGCTTGAGTTCAGCGAGGGAGATTCATTTTGAAAAGGGAAGTATGTCTTGGAAGAGCAGAGGAGTAGAGTCGCCTTCGAAGAACGCTGTGTCGAGAAAACTGACTCTTCTTCTCTGTATTGGTTGTTTTTGTGTTGGAATGCTGTTCAGCGACAGGTTTGATCCTTTCGATTTCAAATTAATATTGTTTTTAGATTTTTTAGGGTTAAGGAATGTGTTTAGTGGTGATTGATTGACAATAGCAGTTTGCTATGATGGCCAAATTATGCAATGATTATTGGCGGTAATCGATCATCAACGCATTCATGACTTCCAACCGATTCCATTGATCTGTATTCCAATTGGAAAGTGTGAATCCACTTTTTAGTATCACATAGTGCTGCTAATAATGATAGCCTTTTTTAGAAGTGAATGTACATGTGCCGAACGTGATGTATAATTTGATTTAGTTAATTGAATCTGTTCCATCTTCCTTAGGCTTTTTGCGAATCTTCTTACCTGTCTCAGGCTTTATTGTGTTTCAAACGTGGTAGAGGTACATTATAAAGCAAAATGAGTCAAAATTGGGGGATAGCCTGAAGCTCACAATTAGGCATAATGATGCAACTATGTTAGAAATTACCGTTCGAATTGGAGTGGTTGCATCTTTTCCATTTCTGTTGCCTGGGATTGTAGAAGTTTTTAGTCAAAACTAAGCTAATCTCCCTTGGTTCTTACGCTGTAAAATGTTTTTGGCACATTTATTTGATGTTATATGTCTTTGAGTTAAGTTCCACCCAAATTAACAATCTTATGTGCATGTTTAAGAAGTCTGAGTTGTAGAGTCTAATAATAAGTTGGAGATTGATTATTTATATAGAATATTTTAAATTGTAATTTGACTTACCCTTTTATTGCCTTGCATTTCACTTTTGAAAGTAATAGTATATATCTGTCATTCTTGCTTAAGTATTCCTGAGAAGAAATGTGACAGATTTTTAAATTTTTCTCTTAATTCGGATGTTTGGTTTACCATGTGCTGCTTCATACCCTTGTCTGATTGTTTAATGCTGACAGGTGGGCAGTGCCAGAAGCTAAAGACGTATCACGGTCGCGAGGGACCGCAGACGAAAAGCTGAAGTTACTTTCAGATGGTTGTGATACAAAAGTTGTAAGTAATTGATTATTACCATTAGTGTTTCTCCTGCCATTCAAAAATCTTAGGATTCAGCTAAATTGCTAATAATATAAGCACAGAAAGTCTCTTTTACAATTTATTCATAGAAGATTTTATTTCTTATCAAGAGATTAGTGCAAATTAGTTGCTTATTAATATTTCAATTTGCGTTTTGTCAGAAGGATGTGAGAGGGGTGTCAAAGGATGTATTAAGCAAGGTTCCAAACACACAAGATGCTATTCAGTAAGCACATCATGTCTTTGAATGTCTATTTTTAACACATTCATCAGTGACTTTGATCAATTAACTCATGGACACATTGCAGCACCTTGGATAAAACAATTTCAGATTTGGAAATGGAATTGGCTGCAGCAAGGTCTGTGCAGGATTCCTTAGTCAGTGGTTCACCGATATCCGAAGACATTAAATTCCCAGAGTTAACCAAAAAAAGAAAATACTTGATGGTTGTTGGCGTAAACACTGCTTTTAGTAGTCGAAAGAGAAGAGACTCAGTACGTGCTACTTGGATGCTTGAAGGTGCTTCATATATATATATATATATATATATATATATTTATTTATTTATTTATTTATTTTATTTATAGAAAAGTTGTCCTTTTACCTGTTCAAATTTAATTCATTGCACAATACAGGTGAGAAGCGGAAAAAGCTCGAGGAAGAAAAGGGAATTATAATTCGATTCGTGATTGGTCACAGGTGAGGAAGTCATACATGTGGTGGTTTGAACATTATTTGGCTATCGAATCTTTCTATTTTCGTCGTCTTTCGTTTTGTGTTCGTGATACCTGATGCTTAGTATAATTAAATATCAATTGCATGAATACCTGCTTGATATTTATTTTCTTGCAATTATCCAATCAGTGATTTTCCTTCTTAAATCTTCTTCTTTTGCAAATTTTACCTGGGTATATGACGTGTTTCTCCAATTCTGCTTTATATAATTTCACACACTCAAAAAGTTAATAGCCTTAATGAAATCATCAAGTAAGTACTTCCAACTTCCAAGCAACCTTAAATTTCATTCAGAACCTTTTCCTGGATTACACTTTCCTTTGGAAAGTCCTCTAGTATCATTTTTACCTTATTTATCATGTAAATGTCTTTTAACAAAATATGAAGTCTAGTGTCACCTTATATATTTGACCCTCTACTTTCCAGTGCAACATCTGGTGGTATTCTTGATAGAGCTATTGAAGCAGAAGATAGGAAGCATGGAGATTTTCTAAGACTGGTATTTTATTAACTTTTTTTTTCTCTTGTTATATATATGAAGCTTATACATGCACCTGTTCTGCAATATACTGTTATAACACTGTTTTAGGAATCATATCATTATCTTCACCTATTGTTGTCATATTTTTTAGGAACATGTTGAAGGATACCTTGAATTATCTGCCAAGACGAAAACCTATTTTACCACAGCTGTTCAACTTTGGGATGCAGATTTCTATGTCAAAGTTGATGATGATGTGCATGTAAACATAGGTAAAATGAAAATATTGTTTATTTAAAATTAACCCTACAATTATTGTTGTTCATGTTTCTTAAACAGTTCATGATGTGCATAAGTTGCATATTTTATAGAAATGAAGTCGATAGCTGTAAATAGCATCATTGATAGCATCCTTAATTCAAGAATTCGATGCAATTATGATCAGAAAAATACCCACTACCATAAAGTTGCTTTATTGGGTTAAAATGGCTTTGGAGTTAAACCCATGTAATAAATGTGCCGGTGCACACCTACCTGCATTTGTGTAAGGGAGATAATCTAATTCAGTTTCAGAAAGTTGCTTGGACTGGCTATTTTATGACAGAATTTTTTTCTTCTTGTAATCGTTTTTTAATACTCATGGATATCCTTTTTCCATATTACAACTCTCGGAAAAATATGAATGCTTAACCAACAAGTTCATGTTCAACTCTGAACCTGTTGTCCTTTTCTTTTTCCCACTCTTTTCATTTATCTCCTTCTTGTGATCTAATCAACCTGAATTATGATGGTTACTACATAAAATTTTCAATTTTACCTTATGATGTTTTAAATGCAGCAACGTTGGGAGCAACTCTGGCTAGACATCGTTCAAAATCTAGGGTGTACATCGGTTGCATGAAATCTGGTCCAGTCCTGGCTCAGAAGTAAGCAAGATAAAGTTACCTGATTACAAATTCAGCACGAATTAGATACTGCTTTGATTTAAACATTGGTGTTGACTGTAGATTCCCCTTTTTATTCCTTGCTGTTGGTTTTGTCATTATGACTACAGGGGAGTGAGATATCATGAACCTGAGTATTGGAAATTCGGTGAATATGGGAACAAATATTTTCGTCACGCCACAGGGCAGTTATATGCAATTTCTAAAGATTTAGCCACCTATATATCTATCAACCAGTAGGTGTTCTCCTGAGCTTGTTTTTCTCTCTCTATGTATATTTTTTTTTATCTAAAAAGCTAAGTACATCAATTTATTCTTTATCCCTTATATTTTATTTTGGTAGGCATGTTTTGCATAAATATGCAAATGAGGATGTTTCCCTGGGATCTTGGTTCATTGGGTTGGATGTGGAGCATATAGATGACCGAAGATTATGCTGTGGGACTCCACCTGGTAACATCTTTTTGCTAAGTGCACTGTGTTACATTGATGACTTCACTTCATTCATTAAAATCTACTTATATCCATATCAATACTAATATTGGAGTGCTGCATTAGGCATAAAACATATAAAGATCCCTGAACCGTTAACTTATATTTCTATTGGATCCTAAACAATTTTTTTAGTTAAAAAACCCTGCAAGTATTAAATCTTATTTCAAGGAATCCTTTAGAATAACAATTGTAAGAATGTCAAGCCATACTACATGTTATGTTACATGTGAACTTTTTTTTGCCAAAAGTAAATTCAAACATATTTATCAAAAATTATTTCACTGATACATCATAAGAACAATTATATTAAAATTGCTTACAACAAACACATACTCCCTCCGGCAAATAAATTTTAATACTTCAAGAACATTTTACAAAATAAATATTTTGGGGACCTATCAAGATATATGATTATATTTATGGGCCTTTTAAAACATTATGCTAGCATATGATGGAATAGGATGCGTCTTCATATGTGAAAAATGTTAGTTTTTGATTAAATACATAAGGTTAGTTATGGAAGAACATGTAGTGCCGGTTCCAGTCTCTTAATTATGTTAGTGAATTCACAGATTGTGAGTGGAAGGCCCAAGCAGGCAACATATGTGTTGCTTCATTCGATTGGAGCTGCAGCGGAATTTGCAATTCTGCTGATAGGATTAAGGAGGTCCACCGTAGGTGTGGAGAAGGTGAGAATGCTCTGTGGAATACAGCTTTTTGATCAGTATGGTTTCTTTTCAATACGACAAAGGCATTGATGTCCTATATCAGGACAATGCTGAAGAATATGCTTTGTTTTACATGGTTCTTTCTGATATTTCCATGTAAGACCTGTAATATGTGTATAAGAGAGGGAAAATAGTGGGAAGAAAGGTTGCTGTGGATATCCTTACAGTTTTAGCTGAGGAGATAGGTAGCAGCTATACGTAGAACATAGGTCTTTAGTATCAGTGAAACTCGTGATAATCTTGAGTGTTTACGTGAGCTTGCATGGCCATTTTGCCTGCGAATTTCTGAACTCTTTTTTGTGGTGGTAGAAAGGTGAAAGTTTAATAAAATAAGCAGCATCTATTTCATCTTTAAAAATCCAAGTTCTGATTTTCAAGATTTCTGCTTGATGTGTTTAATTGATGAAAAGATATCAGCTTTATACTCCTAGTATAAAGGGCTAAGAAGTCTATAACGTCCATGAAAGATTAGTGATATTAAGATCCATATGATGTCGTTTCAGATGTAACCATTTGTAACATTGATGTTTCTTAGTTGTAATGAATTTGTTTAGGAGCACAATGTTTCATGGTTTTAAAACTGTAAAGATGTTATTACATTTTATTCGTTATATTATAATTTTTTACTTATGCCGCAAATTATTCATAAGATAATTCACTTGAATAATGGTTAATTTTCATTATTCAAACATAATTTTTTATTAAAATGGGGCAAGTCTTGTGTGAGACCTTCTCACGGTAGGATAATTTTATGCTTTTGTAGTTAGTTATCACTTTCATTATAAAATGTTATCACTTTCTCAGTAAAAATGTTATTACTTTTTATTTTATACTATAAATTGTTCATGAAATTGCTCACTACACCATTATCACTTTTCATTTATAGAGTATCACTTTTGATTAATGATGTTATCATTTTTATTCGTCTCATGTAAGGGCTTACGTGAGACGGATAAAAAGTGATAATTTCTATAATGAAAAATAATACTCAATTAATGAAAAGTAATAATGTTGTTTAATGAATAATTTATAGTATAAGTGAAAAGTGATAATATTTTATAGTATGAGTGTGAAATGCTTATTGTTACGCGTATTCATTGCACACAAAATAATCAATCACCAAGTATTAAAGATGTAATTGTAGTTTAGGCAAGCGACCAAGTTAAATATTCAACCAAAAGGACAAAGTATTATCAATTAATTATTAACGAAATTAATTAAGACGAAGGCAATAAGATTTGAGTGTTATAATCTACAACTAAAAATACTAAAATTAAATAACAATTAAAATAAAATAAAACATTAGAAGAATTCGAAGTAAAACCAAATATGGAAAATAGTTTGAACTCCTTAATTTTTTTGTCATGTACCGACCAACTCTACCTTATAAACTATGAATGCATCATTTATATATGCAAACTTACTCTATAGACACAAGTAAATAAGCATGTAAAGATTGGATATCACCTTGGAGCAACTTTAATTTCACCCCTCTTTTTAGGTACTATCAGTATCAATTCTTTCCCCCGCGGATGGTACTCAAACTTAATATGATCTCCCATTTTAAGTACTATAAAATTATTCTCTTAATGCTGCTTATTAACCCGTAATTAATGCTTTAACAAACATTCATATTCAATAGTTCTAATGAAATCTCTGGAGTATTGGTTCCTCCTTATAATCATAACATGGAACCATGTTTAGCGATGAACGCACTCAATCCACAACCAGATATATATTCAAACCATATATAACAGTTGAAGATGCACAAAACGATCGTGAATATGAGTTTAAAAGGCACAATCAAATATAAAATAATCCACAAGTAGTGTTGTCAGCAGTGTACTACAAGAGAGTTCAATTAAGTCATAAAAACCTTCATAACCATAGCACTACAAAAAATGTTCTAGCCCATGATGTTACAAGGAACACGCATGGGGTTGGATAGATTTTACCCATAATCTGGAAAATCAGAAATAAGAAGAGAATTAGGAAAACCCTAGATAGCGATCTCCTTCTTTCTTTGGTCTCTTCAAATCCTCTTGGTTCTCCTTCTTTATTCGACAGGCGAATCTTCACATTAATGGATGTAGGAAGGGATGGATTTTGAGGAAGATAGGACATGAATGGTGTGGGGGGTGATCCTCTTGTAGAGGTGGTGTCTCTCCCCTTTTGGATGTGAGTTGTGTGTTCTTTTATACTTGTAGATTCTCCAGTGGACCTTTAATGGGCTTTTCACTTCAAAACACGTACATACACGCACTAGGGGTGTAAAAGTATGAATATGGAGCTGTCCCGCGGCCCATTCAACTTAAACACTTGGTCGAACAACACTACCTTTAGTCGAACGAAAATCGAACAAAACATCGGCAATTAGATACACCTCTAGGGACCTTGCTCGACCAAAGTGATTGGTCGAACGGGAGCCTTCTTGGTCGAACGGGACCAATGCGATCAAATTCGTGTCTTTGAACCTTCAGGGACCCCGTTCGATTCGAACGGGAGGTGTCGAGGTCGAACGGGTGGTCAAACAGCCTTGCGCAGTCTCACCTTTTGGCGCATAACTTTCACATCCAAACTTTGATTTGAGTGATTCTTGAACTAAAATGTTCCTATCTTCCGTGGCTTTCCAACAATGTATTACATGACGAGTTTGAAATTCCACACAAACTCAAAAAATTACACAAGTTGAGTCTGCGTTTTTTCAGCATTCCTCAAACTTTGCACTTTTGATCATTTTTCCACCTAAAACACAATAAACACCTCAAATGCACATTTTCTCAAATATATGGAATATAAGAGATTGATGCTAATATATGACAACAATTCTTATAAAAAAGATGTTAAATTAGACACTAAAACACGTTGATTTTCACTCTCAACACTTATTCATAAGGCTTATTCCATATTTATAGTATCTCTTGATTTTCTCGTGTTTCTTCTCATATTTATAGTCGCAAAATGAGGTATAGAGAGTCGTAGGGTTTCAAGATGAAGTTTCTTGTGAAGAAAGGGTTTATATTCTGGATTACGGATTGAATTCCCTATACCACATTCCATGTTTTATAGGTTATTCACAATAAAAAAAAGTATACCCTACAAATGACCATTAAACCCTTGAAGCATGTGGTGAATTTTAGGCATTGATAAATGATTATGACACATGGGAAGAATCTAATAAATGAAATAGGAGATTAAATATAGAAATGGAATAGATGATTTTATTTGAATGGATCATAGAAATGCGGATCAAATTTGGGTGCAACCTTTTAACTAATTGCATTGATGGTTAAAAAAAAGTATATAAATAAAATAAAATACTTTTCAGTCAAAGACTTAGTTAACTCTCTTGAGCAACTTTTGCCCATTAATCCAACAGTGATTAAATGTACGTAAAATAGAAAAATAGAAATGCAAACCATTATAATACAATTATAATTATACACAAGCGACTGAAAATTAATCAACATAATAATTTTCTAGCTAGTAATGACATTTTATAAGGTGGAAAATAATTAATAAAAGAAGAATGGAAATTAAAAGGTCTGTTGGTGATCATGTTTATAAGAAAGAAAAGGGGGTTGAAAGGTGGTAAAGAGTCTAAAGGCAGAGACAGCAGCCAAGAAGAGGGAACAGCAGACAGCGATGACGTGGAGGGCTAAAGCCAGTCTGAATCTATTGCAGAATCTGGGGTAAGAAGCACAGGCTTGACTCCATGAAACCTGTGGGTCTCCATTGAAGGCCAAGTAAAGAAACTCCCCTTGTGCTGCCATAGATGTCACCATTAGGTATGCCATCACCTAAAAATATCCATTAAACATACATCACCCTACTTGTATAGTTATAATTAAATAATTGGGGAAGTTGTGTGCATAGTTGTTAAAAGCGAGAGACGCATAAAGGCGCAAATGCCTTGTTGGAGCCTAAGGCGAGGCGCACGCCTGAGGTACAAGCCACTCTAAAATATATACACATTGATATATCAACACAACACACAATTGTCCAACTAAAGGTAAAAATAAAATAATATCAACTAATAATACATAATAACTCATAACATAATCATAAATTAAAAACTCTACACAATGTCATAATGAATTTCACAATTCAAGTACTCAACACAAATAGACAATCACATAAAATAAATAAGCAGAATCCTTCAAGTTTAAGAAAATGTCAAAGACTCCCAATGAGATAAAAAAATCATAATTATCATGGTCTATCGACCTCCTCATAATCTTCATTCTCTTCTTCACCATCAAATTGATCATTAAATTCATTAAGGTTGTGTTTGGATGGAAGGATTTGAGGAGGGATTTATAAATTCTTTCTTCAAATCATTCCCTCATGTTTGGATAACACTTGAAATCAACGAATTTATAAATCCAAGATTTTAAATCAATGGATTTCAAATCATTGATTTGATTTTGAATTTTTTTAGTTATTTTTGAATGGATTTCAAATCCTCACTAAACCGTGTCATTTTGAAATACTTCCGTTGTTGTGTAATTGATAAATTAATATATAAAAATAATATATAAATTAATAAATTATATATATATATATATATATATATATATATATATATATATTTATATATATTATGTTTTAAACTCTACCACCCACCCTACCCCCTACCCACCCCCAAATTTTTTTTCATAAAATTTTATTATTCAAATATTAAAAATCTAAAATTTTATAAAAAAAAATTTGGGGGGTAGAGATAGATTGGGTGATAGAGTTCACTCCCAAAAAAATTATTTTTAATAAAATTTTAAATTTTAATCTTTAATATAATAAAATTTTATTATTTTTATTTATCATATATAAAATTCTATTTTAAAAATAATTTTTGAATTATGGATTTGAAATCATTTCAAAGATCCATAATTTATCCAAACAGTTGAATTTAAATGAATTGATTCAAAATTCAAGGAATTTAAAATCCACTTATCTTCAAATCCATTGGATTTGCCACTCATTTTCAAATCCATTGGATTTGAAATGATTCAATCCAAACACAACCTAAGTTTTTACTCTTCATGAAAATCATAGAAAAATAAAATTATGAAAATGTACCGAGGCGAGCCTTTTACGTATAAAAAAGGCGCAAGAAGTGCACTAAGGTGAATAAGGGCAAGGGTTTTTTTAACATCAAACTAAACCCCAAAAAACCAAGAATCCCAGGCAATGAGGCCTCGCCTCGCCTAAGGCACGCCTGAGGCGCGCCTTTAACAAGTATGCTTGTGTGAGACCGCCTTATGTAAGTGATAACATTACGATGGAAAGTGATAATAGTGCAGTAAACTATAAAAAGTGATAATATTTTATAGCAAAATTGATAAAATTTTATAGGGAAAGTAATAATAATATTATACTTTTATTCATCATCCATTATACTTTAGAAAATATACTTTAATAATCATTAAGCATAATTTATCTACATAGCAAATATACTTTAACATGTCTCACAATCTATCTCACATAAGTAACCTCTAAAAAAAACTTCGTTAAAAATTTAAGTTAAAATATCTTAAATTAATAAAACTTAGATACTCTCATTATAATAAAATAAAATTATATTATTAATGTATGTTTACTTTAGTGCTTTTTTCGATTGAACATACTAAACATTATAAAAAAAAATCATATATATTACTTTAAGAAATCCAATCGAGTAGAACTAAACTCCTAATGTACAGATCCAAACAAATTTTTCGCAAGCTTCTTTGAAAACTCCTTCATTGCAGTTGAAACATCAATCATCCAAAGAAACAAAAAATTATTAAATTATCAGAAAAAGTTCGTCCAACTACAAATATTAACCTCGCCAAAGTTTGATGAAAAATTTCTTAAAATGACTTGATTAAATATTAAACGATTAATGTATCTACGAATTTAAGTTTTTAGATGAGATAATTATTTAACCTGATATTAGAATTAAGGCCTAGACAAAAATTAAATCCCTACATATGACGAAGAATAATATTTTGTTAGTTAACAGAAAGGACAAAAGTATTCGGGTAATTTTGGTGGACCATCTCACATTAAGATTATTTTACACTTTCATAATTAATACTCCCCCCATTTCACAAAAGTTTGCATGCCTCTTCCGGTACGGAGATTAAGAAAAGTGATAATTTTTAGGGATATTATGATATTTTTGGTAATAAATAAATGATAAAGTATGTTAGGTGTGTTAGGTAAGTGTGATTTTTTTTGTAAATAAAGTGTATGAGGAATGATGATTGTGTTTGACTTTTTGCTTTTTTAGGAATGTGCGAACTTTGTGGGACAATTGAAAATAGAAAGTATGTCATCTGATATGGGACGGAGGGAGTACAAATTTTTATTAAAAATATTATCACTTTTTTTTTCATTTATATTATAAATTTTAATGAAATAGTTTATTGCACAATTTTCACTTATAATTAATGATTATCACTTTTAATTAAAATTTTCATCACTTTTTATTCGTTTCACGTAAGTCATTTTATGAGACGATCTCACACATGTATTTGTCTTTTTTATTTTATTACTCACTTGGTCCCATATTAAATTTCTTACTTCCCATTTTTCATTTTCGTTTGTCTCACATTAAACATCATCACCCATAAAAAGAAATATTATATCAATCATCACCTTTAAAAGTACTTAATTAATTACAAATATGTCACTCTTACCTAATACAAATAACATAATTTATTATTGATTTATTACCTAAATACTACATTACCCTCCAAAAGTCAATAAAATTGGTTAAAAATATTTTTTTTAAAATTCTGTATTTACATTAATGATGCAATTTAACTTGGTACGGGAAAAGTACTAAATTAGTAAAAATTGAATAAAATTACTCCCTCCATCCACTTAAAACGTCTCAATTTTATTATTTTAGGTGTTCACTCCAAAGGTAATCATTTTCCTTTTTATTAAAAAAGTCTTATATATGGCTTATTATTCATTACTAATATAATTACTCAATACATATAAAATAATAATATTTCTTAATTTACGTATAAAATATAAAGAGACTTTTTGCCAGTGACGGAGGAGTATATTTTCATGCCGAAGTCCTACGTCTACAATAATGCACTATAACAAATGCTAGCTACTTTATCACATCTCTTCACCAACTCTTACAAGAAACCTACCTTATTCACTTAAAGAGTGCAAATGAGGAAATTGTGATTAAATTCTCCCTCATAAAAAGTAGGATGTGGAACAGTGGAAGATCATTAATAATAACATTAAATTCAAGAATCAGAGTTAGGAAGATAAATGAAGTTGGCCTTGGTTGGCCAAATTTATTGCCTCAACCAACCAACTACCCAACCAACCAATAAACTCTGTTACATGTTAATGCACCATCCATCTGATTAACTTCTACTCTGTACGTTTATTCGAGGTTTAAATGCTGGTTTTAAAAATTATAAATAATTATAATTATGTTTATTTTGAGTTTTTTTTATAAAATATGTTTTAATTTTATATTAAATTAATATGTAAAAAGTGGGGGGCGACATATGTAAGAGAGTAATATTAATTGATGTGAGAAAAAAATATTCCCTCCATCCCATTTCAGATGACAGACTTTTCATTTTGGGTTGTCCCATTAAAGTTTGCACATTCCTAAAAAAGTAAAAAGTCAAACACAATCACCATTCCCCATACACTTTATTTACAAAAAAAATCACTTTTACCTAACACACCTAACATACTTTATCATTTATTTATTACAAAAAAAATTATAATACCCCTAAAAATTATCACTTTTCTTAATCTCCGTGCCATAACAGGCATGCAAATTTTTATGGGATGGAGGGAGTATGTTTTAAAATAGAAAAAGGGAAAAAATTAATTGAGAAAAGATGATATATACTTATTTACCAATTACTCTTTAATATTACACAAAAAAAATTTACTCTTTAAATAGATGACTATTACTAATTTAAATAAAAAATATTACTCCTTAAATTCTTGCATCCTGATTTATTGGTTACTGTTTAGTACATGAAAAAATTATTTTACTCTTTAAAGAGATAGATTGTTACTATTTTGAATGAAAAATATTACTCTTCAAATTCTGATATGTTATGATTTTTTTATATTCTAGTTGAGATGAATAATATTCTAAATTCAAAAAAGTAATATTTAATCCCTCTAAAAATGTATTTTTTTCATAAAGAATAATTTTGCAAGAATGAATATGTGAACCAGGTTCACATGAAACTCCCTCAAAGAAAATCGGAAAGATATAGGATAAAATTAAAATATAGATAGCAATAAATATGTATTCTTAATATGACCAAGACATTTTTTATTTAGGGAAAACTTATGTGAAATTGTTTAACGTTAAATCATTTTTAAATTTTTATAAATAATTATTATTATTTTATGAAATATATTAGTCTTCCATCCTAGCAAGTTGTTCACCTTTTTTTATAAGCGAAAAACTTATTGAAACGAAATTAAATTTTATTAAAAATATTATATTTTTTATTTAAATTACGAATAATTAATAAAATAATTTATTCATCTACTATCACTTATTCAAATATTAATTTATTTTAAATATTATCCATTCTTATCCGTATCACCGAAAATTTTTATGTGAGACTCTCAAAAGTTGTTTGCCATTTTTTATTTTTTATTTTTTTAACAAGGGAGTATTTATTTGTTTGGCCTAGTTTTATTACCGACAATACACGTCACATGAACTAATAAATATAATCACCAACTAACTTATAACGTGTATTTAAAGCAATTAAATCATAGTCCTTCACACACAATAAACCTCTCTTATTCACACTACATAAGTTAAAATCGAAGTACGATCATTTTGTTGAATGAATGAATTAAAAAAAAAAAAAATCCTTCGTCTCTAATATGAGATTCTTCACATTTCTCTTATACGTTTGTCTCACTATATATATATTTATCTATAAAATAAAATAACATTTTAATCAATTCAATAATTTTAAAATTCACTTTAATTTCAAATTTATCATTTTAACTTAATATATACAGTTTCAATTTATTTATTATAAAAAAAATATTAAATTATGAAAAAAATATCAATAAAAAAATGCGTGAATGGTGTTCCTAAAGTGATTAATTAATTATAATGTCAATTATAGTGAAACAAAAATATATCGTTAACGCGTGAATGTCTGTTTCCTTGTTTTTTAATGAGTTAAAAAAACCCACAACTTTGACTTCATTTAAAAAGTCTAATTTTTATTTTTTTTATTTTAATAAGATTCCATAGCTTTAAAAATTGTATTAATTTGGATTAAATTTCGCATATGTAGCACCCACATGACAGAGAAACATATGTGCGACTCCGCCAAAAATTAAATTAATTAAATAAATTTAAAAAGCTGTAAAATTAAATTCAGTTTTTTCTTTTAAGGACATTTCCAATAAAATAAAATTTGTGGATAAATTAGATTTTTAACCCATACATTTTTGTTGTATAAATAAAATCACTATCTTTATTTGTTTATCCAACGCTCATCCTTAATTTTATTTTTAAAAAAAATACACAATTCCATTACATCACGATTCACTCTAATTTTAAAATTATATATATACCTAAGTTTACCAAACATGCTCTGCAACCCAAAAAAAAAAAAAAAACTCCCAGTTTACATTTTTTATTTTTATCCCTCTATTGTATTTTCTTTTTGTTTTGGTGTGGAACTCACACAAAACATTTAATTATTTTACATGTGTCCACCCACAACAATAATACAAATATTCACCCCACATTAAATATTATATTTCTAAAATACTCTAAAAAACAAATATCAACCTTAATGATGGAAGGATTTTTTAGCATTAACCTTAAATAAACATCAACCTTAATGATTAAAGGAAGGAGTATTAAAGTAAAGTTAAAAAAAAAAAAAAAACTCAAAATCTGAAATCTAAGTGGAGTAATTGTGAGCTAAAGGGAGGAAAGTAGTGTTAAAATAACCTGATCAGCAAGAAAGAAAAACCATGTTTTAGTGTGGCAGCATCTGAGCCAAGAAGAAACTGCCCCAAACACAGCACATCCACAGGATACTGCGCTAATGCATACCATGTATCTGCAAACACACACACTCCAAACTTTATAAACAATCAAGAAACACACACACACACACACACAATGTACACTACTTACTTGAGTCCAATGAGATTGGAGAATTCTAATTTTCCGTAGGTAGTATTATCCTGGTGGGTGGTTACAACTATCCATATGGAAGCTGCATTGAAAGGGAGGAGAAACAATCTCACTGACAAATCTAAGGTGTGGAGGTTTGAAGAAGCATCTCCTCCAAGAATTCCCATTTCTTTCTTGATTTCCAATTTAGTCAAGTTACAAGTGTTGATGAAGAACAGAGTAGCAGAAAATGTAGTTACATGTTCATTGGTTATTGTTTGTGGGGTGGAGAGAGAAAGAAGGTTGCTCTAATTTATAAGGGTGGAGAGGAGAGAGAAATGAGCAGTCTAGGTTTAAGATGCATAATGCAGTTGGAGGGGAGGGGAGGGGGAGGGGGTATTTCATCAACTCTCTCTCTATATAGACGTGTTCTCTGTTACAGGGGGTGGGTTCCCCCTAGGACCGTCAAATGGGCTGAGGCCCAATTAAGCCTCAAGAGACCCGAACGAAGCAGCCTGCCTGGTAGAAAATGAGGCCCAAGCCCCGGGCCACTCTCATGCCACTACAAGAAAAATAGAAAATATCAGTGTTGCACCGATGAAATATTAACCACATGAAAATTGATAACTTTTTCTAGGAATTACCGACGATTTTCAAACCGTCCATAATAACTTAAAATTTTGGGATACTCACTATTAAGTATAAAATGGGATCCATATTTACTACTTCCTCCGTTACAAAGAAAAGTTCCTGATTATTGTAGATACGGAGTTTAAGAAAAAATTACTTTTTGATTTACTTTTAGGGGTAGTTTGGTATTTTTAAGTAATTGATCGCTATTTTCTTTGAAAAATATGAATCTTACCCTCAAGTGTAAGAGATCAGTTGTAACACACGCGTGACCAAGTCTAACCCACGGGATAGAGTCAGAGTGACGAATAAATCTAATATGACTATTTCTATTTAAGACAAATCCAATTTATGAAAATTAATTAATTAATGAATAATAAAATAAAATAAAATAAGATACGCCGGCGAGAAAACAATTAAGTATTCCAAGATAAGAGACTGATAATGCTAAGGACAATCCAGTTTAACATATGACAGATTATTCTAAACTCAAATTAATTACCTGCAGATATTTATAAGAGGATCACTAAGCCTAGTTAGACCTCCTTGATCAGGTAGAATCTAACACTTATAATGAGCTGCAAATCATAGGATCGATAAGGAATTAACTCTCACTCCGATAATTCATGCTAAATTCTATTAAAGGATAGAGCACTAAACTTCCATTTTTAGGTACTAAATTATTAACCATTTTTATCTCCTTAACAATTACCTAATAATTATTTTTACCAAGTAATTAATATTCCAAATTGATTGTCTAACCGTCTTAAGAATTATAGGCTAATCCCTAGACTGCCACATGAAACAACAATTATCATGCAGAAAAAGAGAATCCTATCAACTATCAATCAGTGATACCATCATGAATAATTAAAGGAATCAAAACTCAAAACACAATAATTTGAAGTCTTAAAATATCTTCTTCAATAAGGAAATAAACATTCTGCAGTTAGGGGTGGGAAAATACGGCATACCGAAAATACCGATACCGTACCGAAATTTTTGGTATGCTATTTTGCATACTGATGTCGATACCAAAATTTTGGTGTACCGAAACTTCAGTATACCGAAATTTCAATATTAAAAAATACATACCGTTGCCAAATCGTAATTTATACCGTACTGATTTTTTTCGGTATTATCGTATTATACCGAAATACAAAAAATTTACCGAATATTATGACCATACCATGACCATACCGAATAATTACAGAAAACTATAAATTCATGGTTAATAATTAATTAAATAATTTCATAAAAATACAACCAATAATCAATAACATAACATTACAGAGTGTTCAAAATAATAAAAATATGTTCTTTTCTTTTCCCTTAAAATTGTTTAGGGTTTGGCGGCTTGCATCCTGAAGAAATTTTTTTTTTAAAAAAAATCATGAATGGAGATGAAAGCATAGAAAATGCATTTTAAGAAATAGAAGGTATAGATATGTAAACTGAGACCCAATTGAACCAGGATTGCAATAACCACAAATAGAGACGAGTTTATAAAATCTATTGTGCAGAAAGTTTAAATTCATCGAAGAGTTGAGACTTCCAAAAGTAAATGCATTCACTAACAATTTCTAATTACCAGAAGATAAGGGATCTGGTGAGTGAGTGGGAGAAGAAGAAGGAGAGGCGTGGGCAGTGTGTGACGGGACGAAGAACGTGGTGACGAGCGGTGAAACAACCTCCGAAACTGAAGCTCGTGGTGATGTGGGTGCTGAAGATTGATGAGAAGGATGTAGGGAAGGATTCGAATGGGACTGAGTTTGTGATCGTTGGGTAACACTCTCCCAAGTTGGTGGTGGGTAGAGTGGTGGAATGAATGGATGTGGTGGAGAGGATTGGCAGGTAAAGATTGTCTGCTATGGTTTGAAAGGAAGAAGAGAACTACAACGTATTGTGAAATCAGTAATGGCCGGGTATATGGATTAATAGATTGGGTTTGGAATGTTGTTAAAATTAAATAGGCTATGCCCTCCTATTGGGTGTTATGTTTGGGCTTAAAACATTTGGGCATCCTCATGGGCTTTATATAAAATTTCATATAAATATAAAATAATAGAATATATATATAATTTTTCGGTATACCGAAATACCAAAATTCTAGTTCGAAAAATACCGATATCGAACTGATTTTTTTGGTACGACGATTATACCGTACCAAAAATTTTGATATACCTATATTTCAATATTTTTTGATATTTTTCGATATGACGAGCTCGGTATACCGAGTTTTCGGTTTTTTCCCCACCCCTATCTGCAGTATAAGAAATTCAAGTTTAGGGCAATTAAATCACATAGTCAAAATTGTCTAAAGCCCTAACATAACCAAAAAAATATTTAGCTCATGGTGTTACAAGCAACAACCATGTCTATGGAAGAAAACTTACCCATAAGTCTAAAAACTAGATAGAATAAAGTAAAGAAAGAAAAACTTATTTGTTTGGTTCTCCTCCTTCAACTCCGTCCTCTCAAGAATTCCCGTCTCCGATCAAGTAGACGAATGCTCTCTTGAATCCTCTCCAAATGGTGGATGGCGGATGATGAAAGACGGATATGGTGGATTAGGGTTAATACCTTAGGTGATGTGGTGGTGGTAGATTAGGCGGTTTCTCCACACTTTTTGTGGTGATGAGAATTGAGAATATATAGGTGCAAGAATGGAATAAGATAGGGACAAAATTAAGAAAAAAATATAATTATGGAAGATATGGAGAGGTGTGAGATTAGGAAATAACTTGGCCACAAAGAAAATAAGAAAAAGAGGGTAATTTTCTTGAATTTTCGCTGGCAGCTGCGCGACCTCACGATTTTAAACATAACTTCTTCATCCAAACTCCGTCTGAGGTGATTCTTGCGCCCACGCGATCCTCTCTTCTGTATATTTTCAATCATATATCATACGACCAATTTGAACTTCCACACGCATACAAAAAAATTATGAAAATTGATCCTCTATTTTCTTGCATGTTGCACAAATTCACCCTTCATTCTAACTTTGTATTTTTTTTTATCATTTTTCCTATCAAAACACAACAAAATACCTCTCAAGCACCTTTTAGTCAATAATCATTTAAAGTACTAAGATTTGTGCAAATAATAGCAATTAAATACTCAAAGAGGTATCAAATCGAATAAAAAATACATGAATTTCCACTCTCATCAAACCCTCCAAACTTAAGTGTTGGTCGTCCTTGAACAACGAAACAACAAACCAAGAGCATAATGAGCTGGAAAATCATGTTCTAAGGGAAGGATCAAACATCAACTAAGCCTCCAAAGACGTAATCAATCTTAACTCGGTTCACATAACTTCAAGTTCAAAAGTATCAATTCATTCAAAATATGCAAATTAAGATAATTACTTTGCCAATTCAAGTGCTCAATCCACCTATGCTCACAGGATATATATAGTGTAACTCTCACGCTCAAAGTGTATAAAGGTACACCACTTAAGTTATATATAAGTGTTCTCTCAAATTCAATTCAAGTACATGCGTAACCATAAGCTTGCCCATTGTCTCAACTCTCATTTTACTTATAGCTAGAAAAATCATGGATAAAAAATAACTTTTTATTTGGTTGTAACGTAGGCTCTTTGACCAAGACATGAAATATATGGATAAGTGTCTCAAAACTCAGATCAATCAAGCGCGCTTTCTCTCTTGATCTTTCATTATTTCTCATCACTTTTTATTCAAGCACAACTCCTCCTCAGCTTAAAAACAACAACCATCTTCTTTTAATTTTCTCTAACTCTTCAACTCCATCTTTTTCTTTCCTTGACTTTTTTAAATAGGGTACCAGTTTCGGGCACTACCTTCCGTATCCTCTATAAGGTACTAGATTTAAGCACTACCCAGCTATGGTGTTTATTTCCATGGAGTACTAGATTTAAGCACTACTCCATGATTCTCTTTTAGATGTATTTTTAAGCTCAATCATTGTTTTGACATCAATTTCATTCCTTCCCAAGCTGTTATCAAGCTCCATCAACACGCTTTAAAAAACTATTAATTCTCCTTCATGACAGACAATCAAGGCTTAAAAAATCATTAAGATACTTAAAGTGGTTATTTCAATGGGGCTAACTACAAATAAACAATCATATGGTAGGGAATTATTTGGCTAAGTGACTCATAAAATCAAAGATGACCTAATATCATTTCTATAATCCACTAGACTATTCTCAAATATTCAAGGAGACTTAAGGCAAGTTCTAGAATACACGCATAAGAATGATACGCTCAAGAATAAAATATCATGCATCAATGTATTCATAATTTAAAGGCTCAAATCTCACTTGGCTTTTTCATAGAATGAACGAGCACTCTTCAAGGCTGCGCATACATCAAAACAAGCACGTCAAGAACTTCAAGCACTTAAGAATTAAAGCATGCTCCCTTTATTAATCATAATCAACATCATAGGCATGATAAAAGCTCATAGATCCCCATGAAATTCAGGTTATAGAATTTAAAGCTCATGCTCCTTACTTATAAGAATTCAAAACTCACATAGAAAGATTTAGAATAAGGAACGAAGTAACCTGATTTCAATCTCCTTCAAATCTTGCAAGTTCCTCGAGTTATCCAACTCGATCAGGCATAGGCCTCAAATAGAACTCACTTCCTTTTGATACGTATTTTGCGTATTCCAATTTAATCCTCAAGTATAAGGATGTCAGTTGTAGCAGCAAGTTCTCAAGTTAAATTATTGATCCCACTGAGATAGTTAATTATTTATTTATTCTAGATTACTATTTAAGAATAATTACGTAACCAATTTCCAAGAGTTTATGAATTAATTATCTAAATAACGAAATATTAAATAACTGAATTAATTAAAAGCAATAAAAATAAATAAGTTTTAATCAAGAAATAAATAATAGTTTTAAGGTATCAGGTATAAACCAATTAATTTGGGTTTCTACTCTTTCAATTATTCATTCATGCAGCGTCAATGAAAATACACCACTTAATCCTGTTAACCCACCAGATATGATCCGATTTTAAGCTAATAATATGTTCTGGTTTAAATCTTAGGGTGCGTGAATATTACCAAGCCTTATTCCTAGTTACTAATCAAAGCAAATAACAAGATATTCTCTGGAATTACTACAAGATTCTATTCACTTCCTACTTGAATGTTTAATTGCATTGTTCAACTAAACAATTCAAGTATCTGATTTACTAGTTCATGGAATTAAAGTATTTATAGCGGAACTACTTCAATCTCTAATAGATAGACAAAATCAATCATGAACGTACACAAGCTAACATAATAAATCAAGCATTATAGCGGATGTCATGAAATTATTATGAAGACGTTACGAAGTAGATAAACAAGTCTAATTAAATTAAATAAATTCAGAATATCAACTGCACAAAATCCCAATTTTTTGTCTAGGTTCCTAAATCAATCAAATCAAACCATCAAACCCTAGAACTATATAAGAAATTAGCCCATGAGGTTACAATCAACACTCATGGCTTGCAATTCATATTACAAATCAAGACAAAAGAAAGAAAAAGATTAGAAACACGAAACCTTAGCGTAAGCGTAGTCCCACGTTCTTTCTCCATCTCTTCGATCGTTCGATCTCTCTCAATTAGCACTTGGAACCCTCTTGAAGATGGATGAATGATGAAAATCAGATTTGAATCTGATGTGTGTGGAATTTTGGAGAAAAGTGGCGATGGATGTGAGTGGGTTCTCCTTAATTGTGTGTTGATCTTCTCTTTATATTTTTGACAATTTTTTAGGCTTTTTCGCATCGATTCTGGTCCAAATCATGATCTTGAAGCTGTAAATAAATTGGTGTATCGAGCAGGCTGCGATTGGGCCCAAAAAGCACTAGCTCGGCTCGAGTTGGGTCTTGGTACGGCCAAGCAGCCTTCGAGTGGCCTTGGGCGAACTTGCCATGTCATGTGGGGCCCATTCTACCCCCACTCTGCTCTATCTGACTGCCGAGCGGCACTAGCTCGGCCCGAGATGCCATCCAAGCGGCTCCCGAGCTGGTCCGTTTGGCTCTGTTCCATGCTGCTCCCTACTTTGATCTGTTTTTCCTTGTTTTCTGTATTCAAAACTCACAAAAATACCTTAGTAGCCTCAAAATCGTGTAAATACTAAAACGTACACAATTTCATGCAAAAACAATAAATTTCCTAAGCAAAATGGTGTAGTGTGCACACATAAAATGCGTGAAATTTCACTCTCAACACTCTTCATCATAGGATTCAGTAGTAATAAAAATATTAGAGACATTTGGGAAATCGCAAAAAAATAAAAAATTGAAAAATTGAAAATATTGAAAATCCAAAAAAATCGCAAAAAAAATTGACGTCCAGCTCACGGGGGACACAAAGACACAAAACGATGTAGAGTGAATATTCCTGGGTGCGGATGGAACAAGGGAAGAACATCACACCCCCTAAAATTAGATGAAAATATGAGTTGAATCTAAGTTTCAAAGGATATTATTACCTTAGGTGTAAGCACGCACCTTGAGTATAATTCACCTAGCACAAGACACAACAAACAAAACAAAATAAAAGTAATAAAATGATGGGTTGCCTCCCACAAAGCGCAAAGTTTAATGTCCTAAACAAAAATAATTCACAAAAAACTTATGAGTATCTAACGCTATCCCCAGCAACGACGCTAAAAACTTGATCGCTATTTTTTTCTGGAAAATATGAATCTCACCCTCAAGTGTAAGGGATCAGTTGTAGCACACGCGTGATCAAATTAAATTATGGAACCCACAAAATAGTATCAGAGTGACAAATAAATCTAATATGACTATTTCTATTTAAACAAATCCAATTCATGAAAATTAATTAATAAATAATAAAATAAAATAAAATAAAAAACGACGATGAGAAAACAATTAAGTATTCCAAGATAAGAGACTGATAATGCTAAGGACAATCCAGTTTAACATGTGACAGATATTCTAAACTCAAATTAATTACCTGCAGATATTTATAAGAGGATCGCTAAGCCTAGTTAGACCTCCTTGATCAGGTAGAATCTAACACTTATAATGAGCTGCAAATCCTAGGATCGAGAAGGAATTAACTATCACTCCCTCTATAGGTACTTCATGCTAAATTCCATTAAAGGTTAGAGCACTAGACTTCCCTTTCTAGGTACTAAATAATTAACCCCTTTTGTCTCCTTACCAATTACCTAATAATTATGTTTTACCAAGTAATTAATATTCTAAATTAATTGTCTAACCATCTTAGGAATTATAGGCCAATCCCCTAGACTGCCACATGAAACAACAATTATCATGCAGAAAAAGAAAATCCTATCAACTATCAATCAGTGATACCGTCGTAAATAATTAAAGGAATCAAAACTCAAAACACAATAATTTGAAGTCTCAAAATATTTTCTTCAATAAGGAAATAAACATTCTGCAGTATAAGAAATTCAAGTTTAAAGCAATCAAATCACATAGTCAAAACTGTCTAAAGCCCTAACATAACCAAAATGATACTTAACCCATTGTGTTACAAGCAACAACCATATTTATGGAAGAAAATATACCCATGAGTCTAAAAACTAGAAAGAATAAAGTAAAGAAAGAAAAACTTATTTGTTTGGTTCTCCTCCTTCAGCTCCGTCCTCTCCAGAATTCTCGTCTTCGATCAAGTAGACGAATACTCTCCAGATGGTGGATGACGGATGATGGGTAGAAGATTGATTGGTCGTAATATAGTCGAGATGACCAATTAAAGAATTTATCGAACCACAGGGAGGAAGATACTAGAGTTTAAGCGATCTCAAGTTTATTGTGATTTTATAAGGACTATCGAAAAGGAGGATTGATAAGCATGCAAATAAATGCACTTAAACTAATGAAAATAAGATAAAATAAATGCAAGAAAATGGATTCCAAACGATGCAAGGATGAGATTAACAACAATCATGGCACAGATAATTAAGTATTCATGCAATTAATTCTAATCTCTCATGGACATGGCATAGGAGCGACCACTAATTCCACCTAAACTCTCTCTCGAGATGGATAAGATGTAGGCCCTCAATAAGGCTCCCAAAAGCACATAGGATCGAGACAAAGTGAACACCTCCCACTAGGTACTAATTACTCTACGCGTTCCCTAACGAGGTACTAATTCATAGGCTATATTCCCTTTTAAGGTACTATGAATTCACTAATGGCTTGATTCTCCTCACTTAATCAATCAATCTCTCGATTAAGCTAATCAAATGTTCTATTAAAGGGTTCTAAATCTAGAAGGATATCTCTATCTCATTCTAAATTAATGCACATGAAGTGTATGATGAAATGATTCAATGAACTATCCTAAATACATAATTAATTTCTCAATCTAATCACATGCCCATGACAATTAATCACACATATCATCATATAAATCAAGCAATTCACATCAATGATAGAAATAACACAAATGCCCAATTAAGATTAAAATTAATTTGCATAAAACATAAATTATCCAACACCAATCATGGAGCTAATCTCACAAAGGAGATTAGCCTCTCATAGTCACAAGAAATTCAACATAGACATTAAAATCCTTACAAACCATGACAAATCTATAAAGAAATTCACTAAAATTAGAATTAGATTCCCCCTTTGAAGTGCTTCAATGGAGATCTCCTTCTTCTTCTTGTGATCTCACTCTCCCTTACTTCTTTGATCACTTGGATGGTGGATTTGATGGAGGGGATCAAGTGTAGATATTCTAAAAAATGGGTATTTGTACCCCTTGGAACCTTCTAGAACATATTCTAATCATAAAATTGACTTCGGGCCGAGTTCGGGTCGAGTTCGGGTTGAGTTTGGGTTGGTGCAGCACAGTCTCACCGTTTCGCATATAACTTTCATATTCGAAATCCGATTCGGGTGATTCTTGCGCTCACGCAATCCTCTTTTCCTTGGCTTTCTATGAATATAAATAATTAACAAAACTTCCAACATTTGAAGGTATAACAAGTCATGCAAAATAGCACAATCGTGCTGAGTAGGAATAGCTTGCGCGATGCCACCATTTTAATTATAACTTTCTCGTTTGGGCTCCGATTGAGGTGTTTCTTATACCAAAACGATCCTATTTTCTGTGGCTTTCAACCATATATCACACTTCTAGTTTTGAGCTCCACAAGAGTACAGAAAAATTACACAAGTTGAACGTGCATTTTTTCAGCATTTTGCTTTGACTCATTCTCCCTCGTTTCAATTCCGAATTGAGCTCCGTTTTCTCCTACATCTTCCTTATCTCGTTTAGAATCCATTTTTACCTAAAAATCATATGTTTAAGCTCATTCACATATATTTCCATAAAAATACAAAATACAACCAAAATACACATAAATACGGATAAAATAATACAAAAATACGTATAAAAAGATACTAAAATTTAGGTGAAAATATCACTCATCAAAGATGAAAGGCGGATATGGTGGATTAGAATTACACTTTTATGTGGTGATGAGAATGGAGTGTATATAAATGTGAGAATGGAATAAGATAAGGAGAAAAATAAGGAAAAATATAATTATGGAAGATATGGAGAGGTGTGAGATTAGGAAATAACTTGGTCACCAAGAAAATAAGAAGAAGAGGGTAATTTTCGTGAATTTTCGAAATTTCGCTGGCAGCTGCGCGACCTCATGGTTTTAAACATAACTTCTTCATCCAAACTCTGATTGAGGTGATTCTTGCGCCCAAGCGATCCTCTATTCTGTATCTTTCTAACCATGTATCATATGTCTAATTTAAACTTCTATACGTGTACAGAAAAACTATGGTAATTGATCATCTGTTTTCTTGCATGTTGCACAAATTCACCCTTCATTCTAACGTTCCATTTTTTATCCTTTTTCCTATCAAAACATAAAAAATACCTCTCAAGAACCTTTTAGTCAATAATAATTCAAAGTATTAAAATTTGTACAAATAATAGTAATCAAACACTAAAAGAGGTATCAAATCGGACCCTAAAATACATGAATTTCCACTCTCATCAGTAATACATAAATTATAAAGTAAGTTATGTGAGTTGTGAAAGGGTGGCAATTTTGAAATTAAGGTGTGTTGTGGGGTTATTGATTTGTGTGTATTTTCTTATTTGAGGGTGTGAAGTTATTTATGTGACGAACAAAAATAGAAAGTATGAATTTGTTTATGGATGGAGAGAGTATTAGACACTAAATTTTAAGTATAATAAGATACAAAATTGCACAATGAAATGCCGATATTGGCCCCCTTAATTATTGATCTGTAGAAGCTTAAAAAATATATAATTTATTTATCTTTCATCAATTCCGAATTTACACAATATCCCATCTACGTTTAAAAATATGGAATTTACTCTTTCATCAATCCCTTAAATATTGGGATTTGCACAATATCCATTTAAAATGGAATTTATTTCTTTTTCACCAATCCTTTAAGGCAAAGACTTTGGTAAGACTATTTCATGGATCCTCTTATGTGAGATGGATCATCCATTAACCAATTTAACTAATTTTAAAGGGTCTTGTTTGATTGTTATGAAATTAGAAAATTGAAAAATTAGTTGTAGAGTAAAATTAATTAGATCTAATAAATATAAAGGGCCTTATTTGGTTAATATCAAATTAGAAATATTTAAAAATTAATTATGAAAAAGAAATTAATATGTATATGAAATTAGAAAATTAAAAAATTAGTTGTTGAGTAAAATTAATTAGATCTAATAAATGTAAAGGGCCTTGTTTTGTTAATATTAAATTAGAAAAATTTAAAAATTAATTATGAAAAAGAAATTAATATGTATATATTATTTTAATGATTTTTTTATTTAATTTATATTTTTATTATTCAAAGATATAATAATATAAAATTTATTATTCATTTAATTTAAATATTATAAATTTATAAAATATGATAATATGTGATAACCTTTATAATTAAAAGTGATATCAAATTGATAAAAAGTGACAATGGTGTTGTGAACTATTTCATAAAACTTTATAAAATAAAAAAGTGGTAATATTTTTAAATAAAAGTGATAATATCTTTGAATAAAAGTGATGACTAATTACAAAAGTGTATTTCATGAACAATTTAAAAAATAAATAAAAAGTGATAATATTTTTAATAAAAAGTAATTTCTGATCAAAGAAAAGTGATATGCATCTAATTAAAATATTATTACTCCATTATTTAACCAATAATTTGCCCCGAAACAATAAAAGTGATAATATTTTTAATATAAAGTGATATCCAATCAAAATAAAGTGATAACAGAATAATTCAACTATCTATTAATTAATTACTAAAAAATATTATTATAATTGAATAATAATAATAAGGGCAGGTCTTGCGTGAGACCGTCTCACGTGAGATCATTTTTCACTTTTAATAAAAGTTATCACTTTCGCTATAAAATGTTATCATTTTTCCTATAAAATATTATCACTTTTTATTTTTATTATAAATTGTTCACGAAATACCATTATCACTTTTCATTAATTTATTATCACTTTCCTTTATAAAAGTTATCACTTTCTGAGTGTATCACGTAAGGACTTATGTGAGATGGTCTCACCCAAGTCTTTGCCTAATAATAATAATAATAATAATAATAATAATAATAATAATAATAATAATAATAATAATAATAATAATAATAATAATAATAATATTATTATTATTATTATTATTATTATTATTATTTATTAAAATTTAAAAAATAATTGATTTGAATACCTATCTAATATCTGCGTTGACAGTGACTCCAATTTCATTAAAGATAAGTAATCTTAATTAACAAAACCAAACAAGGCCCTTGTTTTATTTTAATTATTTTCTTATTTTTTATTTTTATATTAATGGGTAGGATAGGATCCGTTTCACATAAGGGGATCCACGATCTCACCCAAGACATACCCATTCATTAAATAGTGGATTTGCACAATATTACAATATTTAAACATGGAATTTATTTCTCTTTCATCAATCCATTAAATATTGGGATTTGCACCACATCTTATCCTAACAAGATATTATCTTGTTTGTCTCCAATTCTTCCTGGATCAGATTAAAGGGCCCCTTCTTCTAACTGTTGATGGGTAGGATAAGATTCGTCTCACATAAAGGGATCCGTGAGATGGTCTTACCCAAGATCTATCCATCCATTAAATAGTGGATTTGCACAATATTATAGTATTTAAACATGGAATTTATTTCTCTTTCATCAATTCATTAAATATTGGGATTTGCACCATATCTTATCTTAACAAGATACTATCTTGTTTATCTCCAATTCTTCTTAGATCAGAATAAAGGGCCCCTTCTTCTAACTGTTCATGGTTGTTCTCGTAGGGTGAATGGTGATGATGGGTTGGGCTTAAGTAGCTACAAACGTTGGACAAAAAAAAATTAGGACCTAGGCTACATTGCCCACTGCCAAAAATTAATATTAAAAATGCCCAGTGCAGTTGATGCGTGTTTTCTTTGCACGTAAAATTAATCCCTAAGTATTAAGGATATTAGTTGCAGCTTAAGCAAGCGACCAAGTTAAATATCGAACCTAAAAGAGTAAGGACGACGTATTATTAACTAAATTAATTAAGACAAGTAACAATAAAGATTGAGGATTTAATTATCAATTACTAAACAATTAATTAAAATAACAAATAAAATAAATTAAGCACTTGAAGAATGCGAAAGTGAATCAAGCAGGAGAATAGGTAGCTCTAGGATAATTCAGTTTCACTCATTAATTTCCCTTTCGTGTATCAATGTCTGACTCTGTCTTGTGGAATATGGACGCATCACTAAGCCATACATATTTACCTTATAGACATAAGCAAACATGTATATAACACGTGTGAATAACCTTGGAGCAAGAGATATAACTTCACCCCCCTTTCTTGGTACTATCAGTATCAATTATTTCCCTACCCAATTGTTACTCTAACCCGATATGATCTCCCTTTATATGTACTATAAAATTACCCTCTCCATCCTACTTATCAACCCAAATCTAATTCAATTAATAAGTATTCATATAAGATAGTTCTAATGAAGCTTCAGAGTCCCCTCACTTAGAATCATAACATGGAATCCTGCTCAGCAGTGAACACACTCAATCAATAATCAAGATATGCATTCAGACTCTACATAACAGTTAATGATGCACAAAACAACTCTGAGTATGAATTAAAAACACATAGTTTATATAAAATAAATCCACAAGTAGTGTTTTACAGAGTATACACACGAAAGTTCAATTATTTCATAAAAACCTTCACAACCCTAAATCTACCAAAAAGGTTATAACCCATGATATTGCGAAGAATAATTATGGGTGTTGGATAGATCTTACCTATATGTCTAAAAAATACAAGGTAAATTAGAAAATGAATAAAACACTAGATGTGGACGTCGTCGCGTCCTTCTCTATTTTGAATCCTCCTCTTGGTTCTTCTCTTGATTTAGCAGATGAATCTTCAAAGTGATGGATGGATGGAGAAAAGGATGTGGATGATGATTGGGGGGTGACCCCCCCATTGTGGAGTGTAGGATGATTGTATTGCGTTTCCTCCCTTGGTGTGATCTACATCCCCTTTTATACTTGTAAGCTCTCCTTATAAATCCTTGATGGGCATTTTCTTGGAAAACTTGAACTGAAGGTGTAAAAATAGGGATTCAGAAACTTCCCGCGTGGTGGTTCGACCAAAACCCTAGGTTAAACCAATTGCCCGCTGGTCGATCCAGGGTTGAATCAATTTAACACAGTCTCAGGCATTTGGTTCGACCATGGTTCGACCTTCATGGATGGCCGAACCATGTCATCATGGTCGAACCACACTGTAACAAACTTTTAGGTTCCTGGTTCGACCCGAACCAGTGGTCGAATCACATCAGGGAGGTCGAACCAGCTTGTGTAGTCACACCATTTTGCGTATAACTTACACATCAAAATTCCAATTTGAGTGATTCTTATGCTCACACGATCCTCTCTTCCTTGGCTCTCTATCCATATAAATAACTTACAAAAAAACCAACATTTATAGGTGTAACTAGCCATGGAAAGTGACATAGCTGTGAACAGGAACATATTGTGCGACGTCACCATTTTGATCATAACTTTCTCATTTGGATTTTGATTGAGGTGTTTTTACATCAAAATGATATTTCTTCTGTGGCTTTCCAACCATGTATCACAATTCCAGTTTTATGCTCCAAAAAAATACAAAAAAATTACACAAGTTGGAGATGCATTTTTCAGCATTCTTGCACAAGTTGTACCTTTTCTCCAACTTTGCTCTTTTGATCATTTTTCCACCTAAAACACAATAAAATACCTCAAACAATCCTTTTCTCATATATATCAAATATAAGACACTTGTGCTAATATATGACAACAATTCTCATAAAAAAGGTGTTAAATTGGACACTAAAACAAGTATGTTTTCACTCTCATCAGCAGTACAAAAAAAAATAAAATGCCCAATTTTGAGAGAAAAAGAGTCTGATACCCTTGATTTGACGTGAAAAAGCATGACTTCTTCTTTATTATTGCAGAACATCTATTTCACTCTGTCTTTCAATTTGTTTTCTGTGTATTCGGATTTTGAGAATATATATCACTTGGACCCCCTTTGAAATATATATATATTACGCAGTGTTGAAGAGCTTTAAGAATTGAATATACATATTACTCGGACTCACCTTTGAAATATATATATTACTCGGTCTTGAAGGGCGAAATATATATATTACTCGGTCCTGAAAAACTTTAAGAATTGAATATACATATCACTCGAACTCGCCTTTGATATATATATATTACTCGGTCTTGAAGGGCTTTGAGAATTGAATATACATATTACTAGGATTCGCACTCGGCTTAGAAATATATATATTATATATATTACTCGGTCTTGAAGGGCTTTGAGAATTGAATATACATATCACTCGAACTCGTCTTTGAAATATATATATTACTCGGTCTTGGAGGGCTTTGAGAATTGAATATACAAATCACTCGAACTCGAACTCGGCTTTGAAAAATGAGAGTGACTTGGGTGAGACCGGTCCCATGAAAATTTGGTGGAACCGATCTCTACCAGCATGAAATGGGTAAACTTTTTTTCTCTTACTACACGTGTCTTCATCTGTGATTCTAAAATTACACATATCCAATCCCTCAAAATATGCTGCTCAACTTCTTTCTAATTTCCCAAAATTGAATCCTCAAAATATGCTGCTCTTCTTCTTTCTCAATGGCTCCACCAGTTTTTCCATAGGCCCGCCATCGATAGCCCTTTACCATTGAGCCCCACAATTGGAACCACTAGTGCCGCTGCTTCGCGACGACCACCACCTGTTGGCATTCGATCGTTTGGTTAATGTGACCCGTTAGGATTTCATGTATTTCTAACAATCAGCGGAAGCAAGTAAACATGAAACGCATTACCTTTCACCAAGGGTTGATGTAGAGGTTGAATTCTCGCTGGCAGACTGTGCAGTCCCACGAGAATAGCCATAAGTTCCTCTTCTGATGTCGGAATTGAGTGGTCTTTACTCTCAGACGATCCTCTCTTCGACGGCTTTCTGTCAGTATATAATACATCAAAATCGGAGTACTGTACGATTTTATATGAATTTTGTAACATGACAAACTGCAGCAGCAAACGACCTTCCGGTCTTCTGTTGTATGTCCCAAGTCCGATCTCGACGTCGTATGGGCGACGATCTACGAGACCTACTCAATCTGCTCTCAACCCTCATCACACGTGAGTAATGAATTAGATTAGGGTTCCAGATAAGTTGAGGTGACTTATATACATGGGCTACAGCAGGGACCAGGAGGAGAAATTGAGTTGGGCCTCCATTGGGCTTAAGTATCCAAGCTTAGCCCCAAGCTTATACTTAAGTCCAATAATAATAATATATTCCACTAAAATATTATTACTGCACTACCGTACCAATCTCAAAATTACGTTTTGGGCTCCTTATTATGAGCCCGTTAGTCTCCCCATGTTTAAGATATACAATGTCCATTAATTAATATAAGTTACTGACAACTCAATTAATTAATATCTCATCCAAGAGTAGTACCACTCAACCTCATTATCATGCCGGAATAAATTCCACCTGCAGGGTTTACATGATAATCCTTATGAGCTCCTCAAGGGGACATCATCAACCTATGACAGACACGGATTCCTTCTACAATCAACAGCACACCATAGAGACAGCATTACTTCCCAACTCACCGAGTTTATTGATTTAATTACAAGTAAATCTCACCCATTGATGAATCAAAGAAATACATACTGCCCTACGTGTCGAAGTTATTGTATAGGGATTAAGAGCACGAACATCCATAATAACAGAGATCAAGTTCTTCTATAAGTCAGTATAAGTTGAACGATCTCACACGGTCCTGCTCAATACACATAAGTGCACTAGAGTGATTCTATAGCCAAGACAAGCTAATACCAAACCACACTACAACCATCCCGATAGAGAGTCCCCGTCTATCTCGGTTGTGAGCATCTGTTTATACTTTATAAGGAAACCAATAATATGATCTTCCGCGTGTTGTCGCACAACATATTATCTACAGTATAAAGTAAGTGGACTATTGCATCGAACATATAAATAAATTATAAGATGCAATCATTTGATCATATGATTCTCATTTCAAATTAATTGTTATAACATTGTTCATACTAAACCTAGACTTTTAGTATACAATCCAACAATCTCCCACTTATACTAAAAGACTATGATGTTATGTCTTCCGCCATATATCTGATTCCCACTCCCACTACACGACCATTAAAAGCTCTAGCCTGAATATCCTTGTAAATGGATTTACTAGGTCATCATCCAATGCAATCTAGGCAACAACATCCTTCCCCTCATCATACGATTTCTCGTAACAGGTGGTACTTGCGCTCCATGTGTTTAATTGCCTTATGGACTTGTGATTCCTTCAAGTTTGCAACTGCACCAATATCATCAATATAAATTGTGATAACCTTGGGCAAACTTAGAATCACATCAAAGTCCATCATGAAGTTTCTAGAGTCATACAGATACATTGGTTGCCTCATAGGCTCCAATTTATCATCTTTCCATATGGAGTCCGAAGTCTGAAATACATTTCTATATAACACTCCTCCACATTATGACTCAACTTCCTAAAATTAAACACATAACCTTGAGGTGGATTTACTGCCGTCCAATCTGACTAAAAAATCTGAATCTACGTAATTCACAAGAAGCAGTGAATCTGTCCAGTAAGCTTGCATATAATTTCCAGTCCTTCTCAGGCACTTCATATATGTCTTACCACAGCTCATCATTCTTGTTCCAGGTTACGTTGATACCCACTGTTCATGCATTTAGCAAAACAGATATCCATACTCATGTATAACATTCCTTAGATTAGGCTTCCTCATTTATCGAAGCATAAGGAACTGCTTTCATCTCCTTTATCTTCCTTTTGTGTCTCAAGACACATTTCCTTAGATAAAGTCACATGCTAAAACGAGTAAGGATTGTATCATTTCATGAAGCTTGAGATAAGCATAACATCCTTTCTTGTGATCCGTATTACCGTGATCAAAAAGATATTTTTGCTCCTCTTAAGTCCTTCATCTTATACCGCTTTATTAACCATACCCCATACGCCCGATAATACTCTTTCATTGTCTCCAATGAGCAAGATAATATCTATGTATAGTACAAGTAATACCACCACGTTTCCATCACTCTTTTCAATACACAAGACACATCCGCGCATTGAATAAATCCATATCTTTGGATTTCCTCATCAAAACGGATGTTTCATGATCTTGAAGCTTGCTTTAGTCCATCGATGGACACTTTTAAGCTTCCTATCACAATGCTCTTAGCCCTTTGCAATGAATCACTCTGGTTGCTTCACATAGATGTTTTCCTCAAGACTTCCAATCAGGAAAGCTGTCTTGACATCTATTTGCTATCCCTCATATTCCATATGAGTAGCAACATATAAAAGAATCTGGATCAATATAGGCACAGCTACTGGCGAACAGGTTTTCTCATAATCGAACCCTTTCTTTCTGAGTATACCTTTTCCCAACAAGCTTTACTTCCAAGGTTTTCACCTTACCGTATGATCCTCTTTTATTTTGTATGACCACTTCCAATGGTTTTCACACCATCCGTGGTTCTACAATCATCCAGATCTTATTTAGAATCTATTGATTCTATTTAAACATTCATTGCATCTTACTAAGATTCTGCATTTCTATCTTATAGTGCTTCGTCGTTTCTGTGGGTCCATTCCATGTTTACTAGGGACCAAGTCTCACGACACTCCCAAAACACGTATCTTACAGGTTGTCAAACAACCAACCACTACGACAAGACACTACAAGCAATTGTGTATCAGACGTGACAAGCGTTGCAGTTTACCTTGTGGTATATCCTCTTGTACACCTGGTACTAATACTTTGTGTTTTCCTCTCACTTCCTTTAGAACAACTTATACATGGGTATTTGATTTATTACATAGTCCTTTTCCAAAAATCTAGTGTTTATGTTAACAATCACTCTTCGATCTTGTGGACTAAATAAATCATCCTTCATTTTTCTAGGATATCCCACAAACAGAAAAACATTCTTACGAATTACTGTTCCTAGGGCATATCCATAAAATGAATTTAGTAATTCCAAATAATTCATCATCTATCTAATCACTACCATAAGAGTGCTATTCCTTCTATTCGTCACACCATTAAGGTGGGAAATTCATTTCCGAATGTACCTTTCTCTTGCTAGATTAGAAGACTCATTATTAATTACTATTTGTCGCATCCAGGGGATAAACATGATTTAAGAGTTTACAAATTGTCACTAATATACCTCAACAGATTACAGCTCCATCCTTCATTACTATGACCATGTCATTTAAATGAAATGGAGTATCCATCCGTAAATGTATAGAAACTGAAATAAAATTCTTTCTATGAAACCGTACGTAAAGACAATTTCTCATAACCAAACGTTTATTCATATCGTTAGATAAATAAACAACTCCCACTGCAACAACCACTACTTTCGTAGTATTACCCATGTACATAAAAATCTCATCATCACTTAGTCGTAGGCTTTTAGTGATTCCTGTATCTACACACAACGTGTCAGTTGATGCCATCACTAATCACGATTCAACGACTAGTGAATGAGATACAAGCCTTGTTCACATCTTGATGAAATTGAATTTCCTTTGCCACATGTTTTGTCAGAAATTCCCCACCATATACAACCTCTTGTAATTCAGGTGGAACTTACTCAAAACATCTAGGCAATCTACGGAGAATTTAAATTGATCTAGGGTTCCGTTCAATTTCTACTCCAAGCTTTCAAATTCATTCATCAAATTCAATCATGATGTACCGCCTTTTAACTTACTCAAGTATCCGAAGAGTTACATGAGACCATCATATTTCTATAAACTTCTCATCTCTTCACTAGAAACTTTAATAGGCATCATGAGAACATCTTTTAGTGAGAACACATATATTTTCTTAAGCAGTAAAATTCAAATCCAAGATTCTTTTCTAATCATCTAATTTTGGACCAGTAAATATAATTTCTTTTAGTCAACCATAAGTGAAATAAAACTATTTGAAATTACAGAGAATCATAAATAAATACATCGATCAAATCTTCGAATTTTATCCTTTTATATTGATTCCCTCAAAACAATATAAAATTAAAATTCACCGACATCTCAAGCACCGTGAGTCTGCAAGCCACGATAGTGTGGACGTTTACAAACCCGAACATTTACAAGAGAAGGTTTTACCCATTAATTTCATTTGTCAACCTAACCTCATGACAAAATAATTAATAGTCGGTTCCTCTTTAGCCATGCAAATAAAAGCAGTGACTCCGATGGGGAGGATACTTATTATTTACATCTAAGTGTACACCATTATTTGACCCCAAGTCCGCGGCCCAAGCTTATGTGCCTTACAGATGGAGAAGTACACACGCGCTCGGATAACTTCCTACAGTCATCAATTATAAGTCTGTACAGTGATCCGCACATGAACTCATCCGATAGGGAGGAAGGTCTAAGCCAACGCGCAAGTTCATGTGCATCACATTACAAACATAATTTTAAAGAAGCCTGTTCCAGCAATATCCATGAATAAACTCATCCGATGGGGAGGAAGGCTCTAATGCCGACGCGCAAGTTTATTCACTTTGCTAACAAACTAATAATGGAGGCTGCGGGAATTAATTACCAATCCCCTCTCCCACTTAGTTATTTAAAACCGAGGGTTTTTACATGCATATAATATTCAGAATAATATACGCAATCCTAGCATGCTCCTATCACGGCATATGAGGCAGTAAATCCCAGAGAGTCATGCATACATATATAACAATAATCAATAATTAAATCAATCATTAACAGTTATATATCAGCGAATTCGATTGTTCGCCATCAGGCATGAATATCAGCAAAGACTTCCAAACTATCAAAATTTTGAAATTTCCAGATTGTCCAATTTTCGAAACCATCGATATCGACCGTCGATGTCATCCAGATTATCAAAATCATCGATATCGACTAGATTATCAAATATTCGAAAAGCATCAAGATTATCAGCATTCCAAAACTATCGATATCGATCGTCGATATCGTCTAGATTATCGAAATCATCGATATCGACGAGCAACCATATACAACAATAATAGATAATTAAATCAATTATGTCAGTTATATATTAGGAATTAATTCAACATCCATATATAACAATAATAGACAATTAATTATAGCAGTTATATATTAGGAATTAATTCGACATCCATATATGACAATAATAGATTATTAAATCAATTATAGCAGTCATATATTAGGAATTAATTCGACATCCATATATAACAATAATATACAATCTATTATGGCAGTTATATATTAGGAATTAGTTTTCCTAAAATTGGATGTCTTATCCAACACTCTAGCAATACATGCATATAATATACCAAGTATAATACGCAATCTAGCATGCTTCTATATAAGACAATAAATCATAGAGATCAGGCATCCATATATATATAACAATAATAGACAATTAAATCAATTATGACAGTTATATATATTAGGAATAAAAACGCCTCTAAATTTTAATGTCTTGTCCGACACTCCTACTGTGGAATCGATGCCTTACGCAACAAGCAGGATTGCTTGTGCCCCAAGACGTCCATCGTCATATCCCACCGCCAATCGTGTCAGGGAGCGCTCCAAGTGCCTTGACGAGCGCCCCTCGCCCGGACTGTCGCTCGTCCAAGGGCCTACTTGCATGAAACCAAGTTCAGCCCAACGCGCAACACCAAACTACACCAACTGTCGTTCGTAGTTCGAAACTGCAAAACTCTCAGAATCCAATCTCCACCGTCCAGAATCTATTACTGTAAGTCCTGAACATGCTGTCCAAATTACAGGTCGATCCAACGGTTATTTTGTGAGAAACGGCTCTTTTCCCTCGACTGCGCAAAACAGAATCGCCCAAAGATCTGCTTCTGTTTTCAGCGTAATCCCAGCAAGAAAAAGCTCCAAATTTGATCTCCACCGTTCAGAATGTACATCCATAAGGTCTGAACGTGCTGACCAAATTACAGCTCGATCCCACGATTAGTTTGTGAGAAACGGCTCTTTTCCCTCGACTGCGCAAAACAGAATCGCCCAGAAATTTGCTTCTGTTTTCAGCGTATTCCTAGCACGAAAAAGCTCCAAATTCGATCTCCACTGTTCAGAATGTACATCCACAAGATCTGAACGTGCTGACCAAATTACAGCTCAATCCGACCGTTGAAACTCCGGTTATTGCCTCTGCAATATCACTGCGCTGGATTTTCTCTCAAAAACGTGATTCAATTTTTGCCCTCTTTTTCTTCCTTGCATGTGAAATTGACGAACAGTTTTCGTCGAATCCTCTCACACACAACAATGGACGAATAGATATGATACAGGGTATATATCACATAGGGATATTCATGGTTTGCGCAATAAAACCAAAACCCTAAACATGTGATCCTAATTCCGAAAAATTAATCACATAAACCCTAGTCTAACGTGTCACGCTTCACCACGAAACCGAAGCTCTGATACCAATTGTTGGCATTCGATCGTTTGGTTAACGTGACCCGTTAGGGTTTCATGTATTTCTAACAATCAGCGGAAGCAAGTAAACATGAAACGCATTACCTTTCACCAATGGTTGATGTAGAGGTTGAATTCTCGCTGGCAGACTGTGCAGTCCCACGAGAATAGCCATAAGTTCCTCTTCTGATGTCGGAATTGAGTGGTCTTTATGCTCAGACGATCCTCTCTTCGATGGCTTTCCGTCAGTATATAATACATCAAAATCGGAGTACTATACGATTTTATATGAATTTTGTAACATGACAAACTGCAGCAGCAAACGACCTTCCGGTCTTCTGTTGTATGTCCCAAGTCCGATCTCGACGTCGTATGGGCGACGATCTACGAGACCTACTCAATCTGCTCTCAACCCTCATCACACGTGAGTAATGAATTAGATTAGGGTTCCAGATAAGCTGAGGTGACTTATATACATGGGCTACAGCAGGGACCAGGAGGAGAAATTGGGTTGGGCCTCCATTGGGCTTAAGTATCCAAGCTTAGCCCCAAGCTTATACTTAAGTCCAATAATAATAATATATTCCACTAAAATATTATTACTGCACTACCGTACCAATCTCAAAATTACGTTTTGGGCTCCTTCTTATTATGAGCCCGTTAGTCTCCCCATGTTTAAGATATACAATGTCCATTAATTAATATAAGTTACTGACAACTCAATTAATTAATATCTCATCCAAGAGTAGTACCACTCAACCTCATTATCATGCCGGAATAAATTCCACCTGCAGGGTTTACATGATAATCCTTATGAGCTCCTCAAGGGGACATCATCAACCTATGACAGACACGGATTCCTTCTACAATCAACAGCACACCATAGAGACAACATTACTTCCCAACTCACCGAGTTTATTGATTTAATTACAAGTAAATCTCACCCATTGATGAATCAAAGAAATACATACTGCCCTACGTGTCGAAGTTATTGTATAGGGATTAAGAGCACGAACATCCATAATAACAGAGATCAAGTTCTTCTATAAGTCAGTATAAGTTGAACGATCTCACGCGGTCCTGCTCAATACACATAAGTGCACTAGAGTGATTCTATAGCCAAGACAAGCTAATACCAAACCACACTACAACCATCCCGATAGAGAGTCCCCGTCTATCTCGGTTGTGAGCATCTGTTTATACTTTATAAGGAAACCGATAATATGATCTTCCACGTGTTGTCGCACAACATATTATCTACAGTATAAAGTAAGTGGACTATTGCATCGAACATATAAATAAATTATAAGATGCAATCATTTGATCATATGATTCTCATTTCAAATTAATTGTTATAACATTGTTCATACTAAACCTAGACTTTTAGTATACAATCCAACACCACCACCATGGTTCAACGAAACAGTGCTGTCAACAAATTGGGAGGAAGTGGGTGTTGGATTGTATACTAAAAACCTAGCTTTAGTATGAATAATGTTTTAACAATATTTAAAATGAGAATCATTGATCAAATGATTGTATCTTATAATTTATTTATATGTCCGATGCAATAGTCCACTTACTTTATACTGTAGATAATATATTGTGCAACAACACACGGAAGATCATATTATCAGTTTTCTTATAAAATATAAACAGATGCTCACAATCGAGATAGATGGGAACTCTCTATCGGGATAGTTGTAATGTGATTTGGTATTAGTTTGTCTTGACTATAAAATCACATTAGTGCATTTTGTGTGTATTGAGCAGGACCACTTGAGATCGTTCAACTTATACTGACTATATAGGAGAACTTGATCTCAGTTATTATAGATGTTCGTACTCTTAATCCCTATACAATAACCTCGACACGTAAGGCAGTATGTATTTCTTTGATTCATTAATGGGTGAGATTTACATGTAATTAAATCAACAAGCTCGGTGAGTTGGGAAATAATGCTATCTCTATGGCATGTTGTTGATTGTAGAAGGAATCCGTGTCCTATTAAATGGGTTGATGATGTCCCCTTGAGGAACTCATAAGGATTATCATGTAAATCCTGCAGGTGGATTTATTCCGGCATGATAATGAGGTTGAGTGGTAATACTTTCGGATGAGATATTAATTAATGGAGTTGTCAGTAACTTAATTAATTAATGGGCATTGTATATCTTAAACACGGGGAGACTGTTGGGCTCATAATAAGGAGCCCATAATGTAATTTGGGATTATAGCGTCAGTGCAGTAATAATATTTTAGTGGAATATATTATTATTATTGGACTTAAGTATAAGTTTTGGGCTAAACTTGGATGCTTAAGCTCAATGGAGGCCCGACTATAATTTCTCCTCCTGGTCCCTATTATAGCCCATATATAAGTCATTTTAGTGATCCGAAAACCCTAATTCTAGTGCGTAACACATGTAAGTTTGAGGGAGGATTACAGATTCAGAGGATCTTGAGGATCGTCGCCTACACGACATCAAGATTGGACTTGGAAATACAACAGAAGATCAAGAGGTTATTTTCAGCAATCTGATTGTCAACTTCCATGATTTTTTTGTAATCTTGTGAAACTCAAAATTAGTTGTGTGATATATGTTGGAAATCTACGGAAGAGAGGATCGTTTTGCTGTAAAAATCACTTAAATTGGAGATCGGATGAGGAAGTTATGCCCAAAATGGTGAGATCGCACAAGCTGCCGGCGAGAATTTCTCTTCTTCAACATACCCTGGTAAAAGGTAATATGATTTTATATTCTTACTTCCGCTGATAGAATCGTATGGAACCCTAATGGTTCACGTTAACCAAATGATCGAATGTAAATAATTGGTATTAGAAATTCGATTTTATGATAAAGCGTGACGTTAAGCTAGGGTTTATATGTCAAATGTGGATTAGGGTTTAGAAATTATTATTTCTTGTTGAATACTCTATCCGGATACTTTGGTATGATTATCTCCGATGGGCGGCGCCGGTGGCGACACGCGACTGCATGGTGAAAGACATGGACAGCCAGATGGCGGCACTGGGAGCCGACATGAGTCATGCCAGTGAGCTGCCGTCAGGTGCTGAATCCCTAGCATGGCAGCACGCACGTTGGTGCACAGATTGACGGGCGCTGCCGCTCGCTGGTGCACACGAGATGCGGGCTGAGCGTGCATGGAATAAGGAATGCAGGCGTGCAGGGCACTCCGTGGGCTACAAGGCTCGACAACACGAGTCGTGCCTGGCCTTGGCACGACTTGCGCAGAATGCAGCGGCAACACACAAGCGTGACACGACAGGCAAGACTGTGGAGCGGCATGACCCGTGCACCAAATAGCACGAGTCGTACAGGGTGCCTGATAGGCATTGCGATGCGTGGCTGGCATCAGGAAGGCTAGCGATGGATGCATGGAGGACGGCATGACCCGTGCTGGTTCCTAGCACTAGCACGAGTCGTGTCGACGTGCTTTGTAGGCAGACGGGCTCATTTTTTTATTCGACATATTCTGGCGAGTTTTGAGTCAAGACAACCGGTGATGATGAATGACTTAGGGCGCAAGTAATCCTACTTGTTGCGTAAGGCATCGGTTCAATAGCTGGAGTTTTGGACAAAACTTTCTTATTTAGTGTCGATTTAATTCGTAATATATAACTGACATAATTGATTTAATTGTCTATTATTGTTATATATAGTTGCATGTCGATATTGATGATCTGGACAATATCAATGATTTTTATTATCTTATCGATATCGATGATTTCGATAATCTGGACGATATCGACGGTCGATATCGATATTTTCGAAATTTTGATAATCTGAAAGTTTTTTGAAAATTTGATAATCTGGTCGATATCGATGATTTCAATAATCTGGACGATATCGACGGTCGATATCGATAGTTTTGAAAATTTGATAATCTGAAAATTTTCAAAAATTTGATAATCTGGAAGTCTTTGCCGATATTCGTGCTTAGTGACGAACAATCAAATTCGATGATATATAACTGTCATAATTCTGATTTGATTATCAGATTATTGTTATATATGTATGCATGATTCTCTATGATTTACTGCCTTAATTGGTGTAATAGGAGCATGCTAGGTTGTGTATTTTATTCTTGAATATTATATGTATGTAAAAAAAACCTCGGTGTTAAATTACTAAGTGGGAGAGGGGATTGATAATTAATTCCCGTGGCCTCCATTATTGGTTTGTAAGTGATGTGAGTAAACTTGCGTGTTGGAAATAGGTCTTCCTCCACAACGGAGAGTTTATTCATGGATTGCTAGAACGAACTTCTTTATGATGATTGTAGGAAGTTATCTGAGCGTGTGTGTACTTCTCCAACTGTAAGGCACACAAGCTTGGGCTGCGGACATGGGATCAAATAATGGTTTACACTTAGCTACAAATAATAAGTATCCTCCCCAACGAAATCACTGCTATTATTTGCATGCTTAAAGAGGAGCCGACTATTATTTATTTTATCACAAGGTTAGGTTGACGAATGAAATTAATGGGTAAAATATTCTCTTGTAAATGTTCGGGTTTGTATACGTCCACCTAATGTGGCATGCAGATTCAAGGTGCATGAGATGTTGGTGAATTTTATTTTATATTATTTTGAAGGAATCAATATAAATAGATAAATTCGTAGATTTGATCGGTGTATTTATTTATGTGATTCACTGTATTTTCGAATGGTTTATTTCATTTATTGTTAACTAAAAGAAAATATATTTACTGGTCCAAAATTAGATGATTAGAAAAGAATCTTGGTTTCGATTCTTACTGCTTAGGAAAATATATGTGTTCTCACTAAAGGTATCATCTAGTGTCTATTTAAGACTCCAATGAAGAGATGAGAGTTTCATAGAAATATGATGTTCATTCTCATGCGACTCTTCGGATACTTGAGTAAGTTAGAAAGACAAGAGGTCATGGTTGACTTGATGAATGAATTGAGAAACATGGATAGAAATTGAAAGGGAAACCTAGGTCAATTTTATTATCCATAATTTGCCTAGAAGTTTTGAGCAAGTTCCACTTGAATTACAAGAGGCTGTATTCGGTGGGAAACTTCTAACAAAACAAGTGGCGAAGGAAATTAATTTTCATCAAGATGTGAACAAGGTTTGTATCACATTCGCTAATTGTTGAAGCATAATTAGTGATGCCATCTACTGACACGTTGTGTGCAGATATCAGAATCACTAAAAGCTTGTAACTAAGTGATGATGATATTATTGAGTATATGGGTAACCTACGAAAGTAGTGGTCGTTGTAGTGGGAGTTGTTTATTTATCTTCTGATAGGAATAATCGTTTGATTATGAAAAATTATCTTTATGTACATTTTCATAGAAAGAATTTCATTTCAATTTCTATGCATTTACAGATGGATACTCCATTTCATTGAATTATATGGTCATAGTGATGAGGGATGGAAGTATAATCTGTTGTGGTACGTTGGTAATAATTTGAACACTCTTAAATCATGTTTATTTCACGATGCAACATAATAGTAATAATAACGTGTCTTCTATTCCTAATAAGAGAAAGGAACATTCGGATATAAACCAAACATACTTTTGGCATCTGAAACTAGGTCATGATTGCCTTTTAAGCAAAGGGATGTAGAGCCAAAGATATGTTAGAATTCATTTATTCTGATTTATGTGATCCTAAGATTATCCCTACGAGAGGTGGTTAGATATTATTTGATGCACTGCAAGTCTGAGTACTATGATTAATTCAAAAGTGCATGGCTCATGCGGTAAATGGTCATCGAATATATATCAAGTCATTACGATTTAATCGCAGTGGTGAGTACCTCTTAGGATAGTTCAGGAGCTATTTATTAGAGGTTAGGATTGAATTCCAAGTTGTCAACACCGGGCAAACTCAGCCGACTGGTGTAGCGAAAAGAAGGAATATGACTCTTATTGAAATGGTTAGATAGATGATGAATTATTTGGAATTACTAAATTTATTTTATGGGTATGCCCTAAAAACAACATGTCATATTAATGTTTGTCTGTTTGTGGGATATCCTAGAAAAATAAAGGGTGGTTTCTTTGATAGTCCAAAAGATCAAAGGGTGATTGTTAACACATACACTAAACTTTGGAAAAGGACTATGTAATAAATCACAAACCCATGTATGAATTGTTCTAAAGGAAGTGAGACGAAAACATAAAGTATTGTACAAATTGTACAAGAGAATATACCACAAGGAAACTGCAACGCGTGATACGTCTGATACACAATTACGTGTAGTACTTTGTTGTAGTGGGAGGGTTGTTCTACAACCTGAAAGATTTATGTTTTGGGAAAATCGTGAGACTTGGTCCATAGTAAACATGAAATTGGCTCATGGGTATGACGAAGCACTACAAGATAAAATACGAAATCTTAGAAAAGAGAAATGATTTCTAGGATAGAATCTATAGATTCTAAATTAGATCTGGATGCTTGTAGAATCGCGAAGTGGTGTAATATCCATTTGAAGTGGTTCTATAAAATAAAAGAGGATTAGACGGTAAGGTGATATTTTGAAATAAGGCTTGTTGCGTAAAGGTACACTCAGAAAGAAGGGTGAGTTCGAGTGTGAGGTAACCTTTTTGCTGGTAGCTAAGTTTAAGTCGATCCGTATTCTTTTATTAATGCTCATATTGATTATGAGGTATAGCAAGTAGATGTCAAGACAGCTTCCGTGAGGAAGTCTTGAAGAAAACATCTATGTGAAGCAACCAGAGTGATTAATTGCAAAGTGCTATTTTGAGTGTAAGTTTAAAATTGTCCATCGATGGACTAAAGCAAACTTCAAGATCTTGGTGCATCTATTTTGATGAGGAATCCAGTGATATATATGGATTTATTCAATGTGCGGATGTGTCTTGTATATTAAAAAAAGTGACAAAAATATGGTGGTATTTTTTGTACTATACATAGATAGTATCTTGTTCATTAGAGACAATGAAAGAGTATTGTTGAGCATATGGATATGGCTCATAAAGCAGTATGAAATGAAGGACTTCAGAAAAAGCAAAACATATTCTTATGATCATGGTGATACGGATCACAAGATATGATGTTGTGCTTATCTCAAGTTTCATGAAATGATACGATCCTTACTCGTTTTAGCATGTGACTTTATCTAAGGAAATATGTCTTATGATATAAAAGAAATAAAGGTGATGAAGGCGGATCCTTATGCTTCGACGAATAAAGAAGCTTAATTTGTGGAATGCTATGCACGAGAATGAATATCTATTTTGCCAATGGCATGATCAATGGGTATCAACGTAATCCGAAACAAGAATGATGAACTACGGTAAGACATATTTGAAGTGCCTGAGAAGGACTGAGAATTATATGTAGGCTTACCGGACAGGTTCATTGCTTCTTGTGGATTACGTAGATTTGAATTTTTCAAATCATATAGGGACTACAGTAAATCCACTTAAAGGTTATGTGTTTAATTTTAGAAAGTGGAGTCATAATGTGGAGGAGTGTTATGTAGAAATATATTTCGAACTCCACCATGGAAAGATGATAAATTGGAGCCTATGAGGCAGCCAAAAAATCTGTATGACTCTAGAGACTTCATGATGGACTAGAATATATTTTCTGAGTTTGCCCAAGGCTATCACAATTTATTGTGATAATAATAGTGCAGTTGCAAACTTGAAGGAATCACGAGCCCATAAGACAATTAAACACATTAAGAGCAAGTACCACCTTAAACGAGAAATCGTATAATGAGGAAAAGGTTAGTGTCGCCAAGATTGCATCGGATGATAACCTAATAAATCCTTTTACAAGGACTTTAAAGCAAAAGCTTTTGATGGTCATGTAGTGGGAGTGAGAATCAGATGTATGGCAGAAGACATGGCAGCATAGTCTTTTAGTATAAGTGGAAGATTGTTGGATTGTATACTAAAAAGCCTAGCTTTAGTATGAAAACTGTTTTAACAATATTTGAAATAAGAATTATTGATCAAATGATTGCTTCTTATAATTTATTTATATGTTTGATACAATAGTCCACTTACTTTATACTGTAGATAATATATTGTGCGACAACATGCGGATGATATATTATCAGTTTCCTTATAAAGTATAAACAGATGCTCACAACCAAGATAGACGGGGACTCTCTATCGGGATGGTTGTAGTGTGATTTGGTATTAGTTTATCTTGATTATAAAATCACATTAGTGCACTTTGTGTGTATTGAGAAGAACTTGATCTCAGTTATTATGGATGTTCGTGCTCTTAATCCCTATACAATAACCTCGGCGCGTAAGACAGTATGTATTTCTTTGATTCATCAATGGGTGAGATTTACATGTAATTAAATCAGCAAGCTCAGTGAGTTGGGAAATAGTAATGTCTCTATGGTGTGCTGTTAATTGTAGAAGGAATTCGTGTCCTATTAAATAGGTTGATGATGTCCCTTGAGAAGCTCATAAGGATTATCATGTAAACCCTGCAGGTGGATTTATTCCGGCATGATAATGAGGTTGAGTGGTACTACTATCGGATGAGATATTAATTAATGGAGTTGTCAGTAACTTAATTAATTAATGGGCATTGTATATCTTAAACACGGGGAGACTGTCGGGCTCATAATAAAAAAGAGCCCATAACGTATTTGAGATTAGAGCGGCAGTGCAGTAATAATATTTTAGTGGAATATATTATTATTATTATTGGACTTAAGTATAAGTTTTGGGCTAAACTTAGATGCTTAAGCCCAATGGAGGCCCGACTCTAATTTCTCCTCCTGGTCCCTGTTGTAGCCCATATATAAGTCATTTTAGTGATCTAAAAACCTTAATTCCAGCATGTAACACATGTAAGTTTGAGGGAGGATTACAGATTGAGAGGATCTTGAGAATCATCGCCCACATGACGTCAAGATTGGACTTGGGAATACAGCAGATGATCAAGAGGTTATTTTTAGCAACCTGATTGTCAACTTCCATAATTTTCTGTAATATTGTGGAACTCAAAACTGGTTGTGTGATATATGGTTGAAATTTACGGAAGAGATGATTGTTTTGGCGCAAAAATCACTAAAATCAGAGATCGGATGAGGAAGTTATGCCTAAAAGGGTGAGGTCGCGCATGCTGCCGACGAGAATTTCTCTTCTTCAACATACCCTGGTGAAAGGTAATATGATTTTATGTTCTTACTTTTACTGATATAGAATCGTATGGAACTTTAACGGTTCATGTTAACCAAATGATCGAACGCCAACAGTGGGTTCGAAATAATACATGTTGTTCAATGTCTTTCTGAAGATATTATTAAAAGAAGAAGAAGCATATATTTGATCATTTGAAGAAGAGGAAATCATTTTCTAATATTTGCAGATCTACAGTCGCCCGATTTGCAAATCTCCAAACCCAGATTGGTATCTATATCATATGAGTTTACAGAAAGAAAGGTTGGAGAGGGGGATAACGTGCAGAAATTCTTTTGATTCCAATTGCCTTGTTGTAGATTCAATTTCTGAGGAGACACTAAAAATTCTTTTAATTTGGGGAATATCTGCTCTGTTTCTTCTTCTTCCTTTCTGTTTCTTTCTTCCTTCTTGCTGTTCTACTTTCTTTCTTTTTCATCTTATGAGGGATTAATTGGTAAAAAAACATGTATGTTTGACAAGTAAAGTAAACAATGGAGGGGTTAAGGAAATGAAGGGCTAACCTTTACTCAAGATCTCTTGGTTGTGAAATGTAAGTGTTCTTTCATGTACTCTTCTTAATTGTTTCTATATTCTATTACAATATCACTTTTTTTAAAAAATAAAAAATTAAAATTAAATACTAACCTAATTTATTATAAAAAGGTAACCCAATTAATATAAAAGAGTAACCTAAAAGATGTTAAACAAATAGAAAATTATTTTATTTTCTCTAATCCGAATATAAAATTAAGAGTAATCCAAATTATTAGAAAGAGTAACCCAATTAACATAAAAGAGTAACCTAAAAGATATTAACCAAATAAAATAATATTTATTTTCTGAAATCCTAATATGAATTAAATATTACATTACTCTAATAGAAGTAATTAGATTACTCTTTTAGATTAATTAGATTACTCTATAAAAATAATTAGATTACTCTTTTGAATAAAATAAAAATAAAAATAAAATAAAATAAATATAATATTATCTAATAAATAGGCGTTGGTTAATGGAGAGTGGACTATTAAAGTGGGGACCACATATTTAATTAATGGGTCACTTACTAAGGGGTACACAAAAAAATACATAATTGCTTTATACTACATGACTCAAAGCACTATTACTCCTAACTACACAATTATGACTGTAATACCATAAATACTCCTATATGTTTGCACAATATGTCTGCACAAATTGATTTTGCACAATTTGGTTCTGCACAATTTCATTTTGCATAATTGTTCTGCATAATTTTATTTTTGCACATTTTGTTTGCATATTTTAAATTCCGGCAGCAAGCGGCAGCGGTCAGCGGCCGGACAATGCCGGTCCAGCCAAGATCAACGACTGGTCAACGTCGGTCAATGCCGGTGGGTGGGTGAGTGGTAGGGTTGTTGGTTTAAGAGTGTATGGAGTATAAGGTTATATTTGGTATTTTACTTTAATATTTTATATATGAGAGTAATTATTTAAATTCCATGTATCTAATAGTAATTTAGGTTAAAAGTGTGTATCTATTAGTGATAATCCCTTCATTAATTTAGGAGGGGACTATATATAATAGAAGACCACGTACATGCTTTAATTAAGAAATGAAATATATAAAGGAGGGGACCTTTAAAGGGGACCACAAGGGACCACACTATATGAGGTGGAGCATCTGATTCCATATATTTGAAATTTAGAACGGTTCCATTCTAGTTATTGTCTTGAAATATATATATTACTCGGTCTTGAAGGGGTCTGAGAATTTATATATCACAAGGACACTCGAACTCGGCTTTGGAAATCAGCAAAAGTTTGATTAAATATAATTTTTAGGATTTTTATCTACTCTCCCAAATTAATATTTAAATATTAAATCATAATAAAGATTAAAAAGAAAAATTATAGAGTAATTTATATTAAAAAAATTATAAAGTACTTTATATATGATATTGAGGGTTTATATTTCTTATAAAAAAATATAAAATATTTTATATTTTAATTTGATAAAAATTAAATATTTTATGAAAAATGATAAAATTTAAATATCGACATGAATTAATATCCAAATTGAAATTAATACTTGAAGATGGATATAAATAAAATTTTTAATTTAATATTTTAAATATTAAATTATAATAAAGATCGATAAATAATATTTTATGTTCTATAATCTTACAAACCCAACTCATCCTTTTCATTTTCATTATATTATACACTCGGCCTCTAACCTTTTCATTTTTATTATATTATACACTTGGTCTTTGCCAAAAATAATACCAAGCAAGTTCAAACCATCAATGCCACTCGGTCACTCAACCCTTACCCTCAACTCCACTCGTCCACTCAACTCTTTATATCTTGTCTTGTAAACTGAAATGCCGGACTCATAAAGAGTAGGGGTAATTCAGTAAAGTTAATTTCAAAGTGGACATTTTTGCTCATTTTTAGTCAAAGTAGGCATTTTTGCATTTGTCAAATTACAAAAGGACAACGGACTACATTTGTCAAATAAAGCACATCAAATACAAATAGGATGAGTAGAAGGCTGGAGCTCACTCTTTTTGTATTAATATTGAATTGCTTACACCCTCAACCTCACAACCCTCATTTTACCAGATGAGAAGATGAAGTAATAAAAATTATGTTACAAATATTTAAGGATAACTATTTATACATTCTTCATTAGTCCTCACACAGGCTCCCATTTTAGTCACATGACTTAAGCCAATCAGGTGAGACCATGTGTTATTGGAGGACCAAATCTATCAATCATTGATGACTAATTCTGCTAAAAGGTTGTTATGTGAGTGGTTCCCAAGCTAGCTAGAGAGGATTTTTATTGGTTGAGGGATGTGTAACAACAAATTTTGTATTTATAATAAAATAAATACATATTGAGTATAAAGATAATTTTATATGGATTTTATATATGTAAACGTGTTACAATATCAATCAATCATCTGGTTTTTCTTTCGAACCAATTTAGCTTGACTTGACTTTGACTTGACTTGTGTGTGTTGATTTTAACTTCTTTGACTAGAGTGTATGCTGACTGTATTGACAACGTGTGTATTGAGCCGGATCTTCAAATGAAGCTTGTCCGAGCTTGGATGTGTAGTCTTGAAATGTTGATCCGGAGACATTGAACCTTTGTTCGGATTAATCGTTGACTGAAGAGCTTTTCACGAAGAATAATTGATCTGGGTGACTTGGAGCCTTGATCCCGAATTGGTGGCCGTTCTTGACTTGAAGCTTGCTTGAAGATGTTTGAAGTTTGAAGACTTAAAGATTACTTGAAGATCCTCGCTTGTTCTTCGCTTGAAGCTTTGAAGACTTGAAGATCCTCGCTTGTTATTTGCTTGAAGCTTTGAAGACTTGAGGGAGCGCTGCTCGTATTTTTGATCTCTTCAGGAACGTCTCATCTTCGGTTGCTTGAATGTATGTGTCTAAAATGAATGGAGGAGGGCTCCTTTATATAGGTGAGGGGTGAAGATGCCCCATACATAACTCGCATTCTAATTGGTCAAGGGCTATTTGGGCCCTATTCTGCGGGCTTGGGCCTCCAACTTGATTGGACTGTAATCAGGCCTATTTTACTTGTGCCTAATTTAATTTGTATTGGCTTGTTTGACTTAAGTCAGGCCTCATTTAACTTGGGTCAGACCTCATTTAAATTAGACCCCATTTAATTTGTTGGGCTCAAATTAACTATCAATTATTTTATTAATCTATTTTAAAAATTAATTTATTTAAATTTCAAAATAAATTAAAATTGATATTCAATCTAAAAAAATCCACGTGTCGCCATTTAATTGGACCGTGAATTTTAATTGCTTACAAATGCCCCCCTGCGATTTGTTCTCAGACGCCATGTCTTGATGTGAAGAAATCGTAAAAGTTCTCCTTTTTTCTTCAACATTTGTAATTTGGACTCTTACAATTGAGAGATTACTTTATCCAACAAATAAAGTAAATCTTTTTTTTCTTGGCCCAATTTTTTATTTCATAAGTGACTCAACTTATTTTCTCGAGCCCAAAACAACTTCTTCCCTACTGATTTGTTCCTTATTCACCAAGATGATTTGCAAATCTTGTTCAAATCAATCAATTTTATTTGTGGTAAAGAATCTCTTAAAATTTTGAGAGATTTCAATCATACAAATAATTTCCATAAATCTGGTGAGGTTCTTCACAAGATCCATGACTCAATTTCTCTAGATATTTCAACACTAGTTCCTTTTACTCCCTCCGTTCCCCTTTAAGGGTGTCATTTGCTTTTTGCACGTGGATTAAAGAGTATTATTATTTAATGTGTAGTGGGTAGTTGTATTAGTGGATGTGTGGGTCCCATTTTTTATTGTATTAGTTGGTGTATGTGGGACCCATATGTATAAAAAAGGAAATGAGACCCTTGGGGGTTGGACACCCAAAATGGAAAAATGATACCCTTGAAAGGAGACGGAGGGAGTACTTTCTTCAATTTTTCCTTCAAAGTTTAATTTAAATCTTATCAGAAGCACACCTAATATGTTCTTCTTTTCCTTGCAGATTTTCTCAGGAGATCATCACTGTAAATCACACGGCTACGGGCGGCATATGGGTGCACTTATTAGAGGCTGAGCGACTCCAGCACGGGTGATGTGTATCTGCAGTCGATAATGGAGTGACGATGACTGATCTTGACATAGAAGTCTCCGGCACAGGTGATGTGGGTCAGCGATCGATAATGGAGTAATGGTGGCTGATTTGACATGATCAGAAGTCTCCGGCACGGGTGATGTGCGTGAGCGACATGGGAGAGCCAACGACGAGAGATTTATCTTCGTTGGTGATTGACGGTGGCGAGCGGTAGCGAGGTTAAGGAAGATTCGGTGGTAATGTGATGTTGGCCTTTGCATTTCCAGCAATGCTGGGGTGGCTCACAACTTTCGACAGCGCTCAAGGGATTCTGGCGGGTGAAGAACCAGCAGCATGGCTGGTGGTGGTTGCGGGAAATGGTGGATTCATGGCTCGAAGGCACGATTCGGCACTGTGGAGTGTTGGAAGTTTCAAGGTGGTGACTTGGCGAGGAGCTCCAGCAATGATTCGTGATTTCTGGAGGCAACATGGCAGATGTGAGCATATCTATTGCGATTGAAGCTTCTTCCAGCGAGAAGGCTGCACGATTTTGACGACTGGTGGTGTTTTTGACTTTAGCCATGCAGTGGTTGATGATGGATCCGATGACGGGGAGGGCTAGCGGCGTTCTCCAGTGAGAGAGATGGCCTTGGCGGATGGAATTACCGATGAGAGATGGAACAGATCTGCTATGAAGTAGGGGGCGTATTCCAGTGGCAAAATTAGTGGTGGACTTCGACTGTGAGATTTTACTCTGGGCAACTTTTTTGATAGAGGCTGGCGGAGATCTCCAGCGAAGGCTGCTTTTCGAGAAAGAAGACCCTTAACGTGAATCATGCCATAACAATGACCAGCGGTCAATGGCTTTTTCTAGAAGAAGGTTCATTAAGAGTTCAATCGATGGCATTTTGGTAGGTTCGTCTCCAGCGGGATGGCGGTGCGGCAACAGGAAGAGGCAACGACACATCCAGCGCAGAGGCGAGGATAATTTTCTCAGTGGGAAAGAATGAATTCCAAGTGGACCGAAGCTACGACGTTTGGCTGGAACATGCCGTTGGCAGTAGCTTGTGTTGTGGCCATTGGGGTGAGTATTCTGGCAGCTTTTGTTCGTTGCAGTTTTTTTTTACAATTTTGTTTGTTGCAGATCCACGGAGAATCAGTTTTCTTCTTTTTGGAGAGAGAGAAAATTGTTTTTCCTTAAGGCCTACTCCACTGGTAAAATTAAAAAAATAAGTTTTTTGGGCGCCACGTCAGCGCCACCCAAAAGTAAAAAACCTATACCTCCAAAACAAAACTCCTCCCCAATAATAAAACCAAGTAGGACCCACCTCAATTTCATTTTATTCTCATTTAATTTATCAACTATGTCTATCTATTTTCCAAGTAAATTATATTCCCTCCATCCCGAACTCATCATTGTCCTACTTTTCATTTTTGTCCAACCCAAACTAATTGTCTTATTCTAAAAAAGGAATGTTTTTATCCCTAAAATACCCCCCTCATATGCTAAATTTTCAAAATACCCAATCCACTTAAAACACTAAATCATTAATTAACCTATCTAACAATACACTTAATTAAACCCACTAACACACACACACACTAAACGGATCCTTCACACACACACAAAACTGGTGAGACACAAACCCTAATCAATAATCACTCCATCACTCTCTCTCATCTATCATTCTCCTCCCTCTCTTCTCTCTTGGGTTCTTGACCAAGAACCCTAGAAATCTGATTCCGCCGCTCTCTGTCCTCTGAGCATTGTGGTTTACTCACTTGGCGAAACTTTCTCGACAGATTCCAACCAATTCCCAGTGGTCCAGAATTCGTCGGGGGTGGAACCCTTAGCCACCATTGTGTTTTCGTTGTCGATGTTTCCTGATTTCTCTAAGTCAAACATCGATGTCATGGATCCAATATTCATGATTTCTGATTCGATTGATGGAGATATTGATTGGCTAGATCCAATGTTGTGGGTGCCCGATACGTTTGATTCTGACATCGGCGGCCTGGATCCAATGTTATTTGTGCCCGACACGTTCGATTCTGTTGTCGGCAGCCTGGATCCAGTGTTGATGGTTCCCATTGCTGGTGATTCCGATGAGGACACAGTCATCCCTTGCTCTCTTTCTGTAGATCTCGATTCAGTTTCGCTTGAAATAGTGGATCCATGGGTCTTCGTCCCTTGTGAAATGACCGACAACTTCTATGACTTCATGTGAGAGTGGATCTGCCTTTGCTTCCCTGCGTGTCGGTAGACCCTACTCCCTTTGTTTTTACTTTATGTGTGGTCTTATTTGCACTTCCCTGCCCCTTGGGTTTTTTTATGTGAAATGGTGGCCCTGTGAGGTCGGTTTTTGCGATGGGGGCTTGATTGGTGTTCTGTTGAACTTGATTGGTGGCCCTGTGTGGTCTTATGATATTTTTATGTGAAGTGGTGGCCCTGTGTGGTCTTATGATGTTCTGTGTTGGTGTCCCTGCGATAGGTGCTTGATATTTTTATGTGAAGTGGTGGCCCTGTGTGGTCTGTTGAACTTGATTGGTGACTATGATGCTTTTTTGTGCATCCTTGGCCTCTGATGAGCTTGAATGGTGGCCATGTGAGGCCTTATTTGTGATAGCCCTGTGAGGCTTTTGTGCATATACGTAAATGTGCATTCTTGGTCTTTATTGAGCTTGATTGGTGGCCCTTTTGTGGCTTGTTTTGTGATAGCCCTGTGATGCAGTGGTGCATATATGTGGCTGTGCATAATTCGTATCTATTGAGCTTGATTTTAGCCCTGTGACGATTTTATTCCGAGGGCCTATGAAACTATTGCCTTATTATTGGTATACTGAAAACTTTTCTTGATGCATATCTAAGTCACCAACAAGGTTTTTAAACCTTTTTAGGAGACTTAGACACTTGCCTATAATGAAATTAGGTAAGCACCATGTATAAGTCACCAGCATTTTTGTAAATCTATTTTGGAGACTTTGAACATGTGTGCTGAGGGTAATACAATAATCAGAATATTCATTATGCATCAAGTATGTTTACAACTTAAACAACTTCGAAACAACAAAAGATATCCTAATATCTATTGTTTAAGCTGTAAACATCAAAATGCCTTACCCAAAAATCAATATCCCAGGCTGTTCATGAGGTCTGAAATGTCATAAACTGGTTTGTAGACACCGCCTTCTTGCATCAACCTATTTATGCATCCTCTCACCTATTCTTCATCAATCTGTAAGGACATAGGTAGTGCACTCTGTCTCATTAACCTTTCTTTTCCAATGTGAGGCACTTTGTAGTTAATACCTCCATCTACTTTCATAATCTCAATGAGGCAAGCTTGCAAACTAAGAAACACATTGTTTAAAGTGACATATGTCATGTCTTTATAAGCATTCTTAACATTTGTCACCAAATCTTCAAAATTCTTGCTTCCTGTTTTAAACTGTAATGACTGAATGGCTCTAAAAATGCCCAAGTCATTAATATTTGTGTCCAGTGAGAATGGGAGTTGGCATACAAGTCTGATATTAAACCCATCAGACCTTGCAGCCCTCCCAAACTCAAGGTCACCATCCTTAATGCATTATCCTGTTGTATCTAGAGCTGTTAAATGAACCGAGCCGCTCGAGTACTCGGCTCGGCTCGTTAAACTCGAGCTCGGCTCGACTCGTTGACTATTTGAGCTCAAGTTCGAGCTTGCCCTTTTGCACGTTTTCTTAACGAGCCAAGCTCGGCTCGTTTAGGCTCAAAAATAATAATTAATAATAATATTATTATTATTATATAATTATAATAGTATATAATAAAATAAATATTTTAAATATAATAAAAATATAAAATATATTAGTTAATACTCGACTGAGCTCGGCTCGACTCGGCTCGAAAACTCGATATTTTTGCTTAACGAGTCGAGCTCGAGCTCGCTCGAGTATTTTTTGAGTCGAGCTAGCTCGTACATAAGCTCGTCACCATAACAAGCCGAGCTTGAGCTCGGCTCGATAAGTACTCGAGCCCAGCTCGAGTATGGGATACTCGATCGAGCTCGGCTCGTTTAACACCCCTAGTTGTATCCAAATGTCCTTCCCCAAACATGAAGGCCATTTGGATTTGATTGCTGGTATAATCTGTCAGGTACACCAAATTTTACATGTTAGTGTTGCCCTTTTGATCAAACAAAGGTAAGGTGACTAAATACATGCAAACTATAGGATGATGACCTTATCTATAAGGTCTGACTATTACCTGATTTACTAAGCAATCTTTGATAACTTCTTTGTTGACTATGTCAATAGGCTTTATTACCATAGTTCCTCTTACTCTATTCTTTGAGTTTCTCATTGCCAGCTCCACTATTGTGAATGGAAAAGTTCCAATTTTCCCATCAAATAGGACATGTCCTTCACTATCAAACAATGACCTTGACACCGCACACATAAATATAATTTTTTGGATGAAATTTTTAGACTTACATGTTCTATGTGGTTCTACCTCACCAGGAACCATGTAATACCTCTCAGAAACTCTAGTAAGATAGTACCATTTCTCATCTATGTGCACAACATTATGCATTTCCTTGACCTTAAGCTTTTGTGCATACCTGCCTTTGAAGCTTGTTCTCCGGAGTTTGCTCAGGCTTGATTGCGTTTGTGTGCCCTAAGAGAACCTCCTTTAACCCATCTGCCCACTATTGATTTGCTCACACCTATAACTGTTGATAGATCTCTGGTTGTTGATCTACTTTAAAATGGAATACTTTTCACTTTATCAGCATAAAAATGTACCCTTTTGGAAATTGATACACCTGCCTTCTTGGAGACAAGGTGTATTGTTTTCCTTCCTCCATTTGTTGCTTTACAATAGCCCAAATACGACCTACGGTCCTTGTAGATACATTGAAACAGCTACTGCTTCCTTTGCTTTTCCATGATCAATCTTCCAATCTTTGGTGTGCCTAATCAAAAACTGCCCTATTAAGTTTTTTTTTTCTGTGGAAAGGTGAGAACTTGTGGTGGTTGTCATTAATTCATGTCTATTAATGAAATTACTGCACTGATCCCTGTTTTTATCCTTGATAAAATAGTGGAAAACTAAAAGGAGCTTGGGCAGTTGGAGGGAAAATTTCTGGCAGGGTTGACCAAATCTTTAGAGGGAATTATTTTGATGTGCCAGATCTTTTGGAGGGATTTGTAAGATTGTGGCAGGATTTTTGGAGGGAACTACAAATGATGATGCACTCATAAATCTGAGGTGTAATCTGTATTTTTTGTAAAACTATTCCATCTAACTCAAGTTTGTAATAGTCTAGGTATTGTGTAATAGTGTAGGTATTTAAATTTATTATTGTAAGCTCATTTAAAATTTCATATTTGTAATTTTGGAGAATGATATGTATGCATCAACAGTTCACATTTTTAGTAGGATAAAAATTTCTGTATTTATTTCTGTTTTTTTTTTGGTAATTTTTTGGATTAACACTAATGATGTAGTTAACCCCAAATAATTTGGAAAATTTTACCCTCACATAATAGAGTTGAAAAGTAAAAAAATTAACTTTTCTTAAACTCCGTATCTACAGTAAGTAGGACAACGAGTTTGGGACGGAGAGAGTAAATAATTATATATTCCAATTATTTAAATTTTATAAAATAAAAAAATATATTATTTGTTTGAATTACATAAAACATAAAAATATAAATTAAAAAGACACACATTAAAATATAAAAGTAAAACTTCCGAAAGAAACAAAGTAAATTTCGATTCGAACAATTTAATGTGTAGATAATTATTTTTCGGATTGGGTCCAAAATGCTCAATTAAATCTTGTATAAGCTAGAGATATTTTGCTTATCTCATAGTTGAACACCTCTCCTAACGTAGTCATTGAATGATCCAGTTGATCCTTGACTTACTTGGGGAGGCGGAATGACCATATTTGGATCGTCGGACCAATCAATTGCTGCATTTTCTTCATTTTTTATTATTATTTTGTGCAATATAATGCAAGTTAACATATATCCTTCAAGTTATTCTTGTACTAAAAACGAGTTGGACCGCTAACCATTGCCCAACGAGCTTGAAGCACTCCAAAGGCTCGTTTGACATTGTTGAGAGTGAAAATAAACGTGTTTTAGTGTCCAATTTTAACACCTGTTTGATGAAAATTATTGTTATATATTAGCACAAGTGTCTTATATTCAATATATGTGAGAGAAAAGGTGCACTTGAGGTGTTTTGTTGTGTTTTAGGTGGAAAAAGGGATCAAAAGTGCCAAGTTGGAGAAAAGGTGCAAGTTGTGCAATGATGCTGAAAAACGCACGTCTAATTTTTGTAAATTTTCTATATTCATGTGAAGCTCTTAACTGGAAGTATGATTGGAAAGTCACAGAAAAGAGGGTCGTTTTTCCATAAATAACACCTCAATAGGAATCCAAACGAGGAAGTTATGATCAAAGTGGTGACGTCGCGCAAGCTGTGCCGAACAAAACGGCTGTTCCATTTTGTATGACTCGTTATACATTGAAATGTTGGATTTTCTAAGAGTTCTTTATATGGATAGAAATCCAATGAAGAGAGAATCTCGTGAGTGCAAGAATTACTCAAATTGAAGGTCGAATGTGAAAGTTATACGTGAAACGGTGAGACTGCGCAAGCTTGCTCGACCAGAGGAGATCCATTCGACTAGACATGCACCCCGATTCGGAATCGCTAGTTCCGGTTCTGAACCGGCGGTTCCAGTTCCAAGGTAGGGGGAACCAGAACTGAACTGGGATACGAAGGTTTCAGTTCTAGAATCGAAGGTTCCAGTTTTGATTCGGAACCGCCGGTTCCAGTTTTAAATTTTTTTTTGGGTTTTAAGAGTAAAAAGTAAAAAAAATTGAAAAACCGGCGGTTTGAACTGGAACCGCCAGTTTGGAACTGAAACCGCTGATATTTTCCTAAATATGAGGAACTGGAACCGAATCTTCCTTAGCCGGTTCTAATTTTTTTTGGTCGGTTTCGGAATCGGCAGTTTCGATTTCGGTTAAAACTGGTGGTTCCCAATTCGAACCGCCGGTTCTGGTTTTTTGGTGCATGTCTACATTTGATCTTCGTTCGACCAGAATCACTTTGGTCGAATGGAAATACGCAGATCTAATTTTTATGGGATTTTCACCCCCTGTTCATGAATTTTCGTCTTTTCCAAGAAAAAGCCCATCCTATGTCCATAAGGAGAGCTTAAAAGTATAAAAGGGGATGTAGATAACACCAAGAAGACACATTATCATAGAGTTATATTGGATTGAGGAGAGCCACAAATCCATCCTACACCCCACAATGGGGGTTCACCCCCCAACCATCATCCACATCCTTTCCTCCATCCATCCATCACTTTGAAGATTCATTCGTGGAATCAAGAGGAGAACCAAGAGGAGGATTCAAGATGGAGAAGGACGCAAAGACTCCAGCATCTAGGGTTTATTTTGTTTTCTAATTTATCTTGTAAAATTTTAGACATCCGGGTAAGATCTATCCAATACCCATGATTGTTCTTTGTAACATCATAGGCTAGAGCCTTTTTGGTAGAATTAGGATTGTGAAGGTTTTTACCAATTAATTGAACTTTCGTGTATAAACTCCATACAACACTACTTGCGCATTTATTTTATATATGATTGTGTCTTTATAATTCATATTCACGGTCGTTTTTTGCATCATTAACTGTTATGTAGAGTCTAAATTCATATCTTGGTTATTGATTGAGTGCGTTCACTTCTGAGCAGGATTCCATATTATGATTCTAAGTGAGGAGACTCCGAAGCTTCATTAGAACTATCATATATAAATATTTATTAATTGAATGGAATTTGGGTTATTAAGTAGGATAAAGAGGATAATTTTATAGTACCTATAAAGGGAGATCATATCGGGTTAGAGTACCAATTGGCCAGGGAAATACTTGATACTGATAGTACCTAGAAAGGGGGGTGAAATTATATCTCTTGCTCTGAGTTTATTCACACGTGTTACACGCATGTTTACTTGTGTCTATAGAGTAGATATGCATGGTTTTTGATGCGTCCATATTCCACAAGGCAGAGTCGAACATCAACACACGAAAGGGAAATTAATGCGTGAAACTGGATTATCCTAGAGCTACCTATTCTTCTACTTGATCCACTTTCGTATTTTTCGAGTGATATTTTATTTAATTTATTATTTTAATTAATTGTTTATTAGTTAATAATTTAATCCTCAACGTTATTGCCTTACGTCTTAATTAATTTAGTAAATAATTAAATTGATAATACGTCGTCCTTTGGTTTCGATAATCACTTGATCGCTTGCTTAAGCTGCAATTGATATCCTTAATACTTGGGGATTAATTTTGCGTGCAAAGAAAACGCGCATCAGACATCCTTCCTAGCAGCCTCTTGCAGTCGTTTAAATGCTGCCTCTTTGGATCTTGAGGACATGGAAAACTTTTCTCAAAAGCAGCACATTCTGGATAAATTCCATCAGTAAGATAATATCCTTGATTATATTGCTTACCATTGATTGTGAAATAAACAGATGGAGCGCGTCCTTGTAGAGTATCCGTAAATAACAGAGATTGATTGAGCACATTTATGTCATTATTGGATCCCGCTACTCCAAATGAGACATGACATATCCATAAATCTGCAGAGGCAACTGCTTCGAGCATGATTGCTGGAACGCTGTGGTCAATGCATGTGAATTGGCCTTTCCAAGCTGTCGGACCAGTTTCTCCATTCCCAATGCATGCAATCAAGGCTCCCCAGCATTCTGGAAAATCCGTGTCTTTCTTCGTGCATTTGTAACAACTTTTGACAATCCAGGGCATTAGGCTATCTCAAGTACTATCCGCCAAAAAGTTCGATCACACACTGACAAAACTTAAATAGACATTCTACAGCTGTTGTTTCGGCAACATGTAGATACTCATCCCAATGGTGTGTTGGTCCATCATATGCCAATTGGAAAATTGGCTAACGTTCAATTTTGTAGTGGAGATAGCCTTTTTTTTCCCAGCTGCATCTACCCTCCACCGAAAATACTCATCGTGGGACTCCATTGCATCAACTATGTGCAAGAACAACTCTTTTGACATACGAAAGCGATGACGAAATGTCTCACTTACGTATATTGGATCTTCAGAGAAGTAGTCGCAGTAGAGTCTTGCGTACCCCGCTTCACAATTTCGATCCACATGCGTTCTTTGCTTTCTGGCACCGCCAGCAGAAGACACAGTGATTGGTCGTATATAGTTGGGATGACCAATTAAAAAATTTATCGAACCACAGGGAGGAAGGCAACAGAGTTTAAGCAATCTCAAGTTTATCGTGATTTTATAAGGACAACGGAATGGGAGGATAAGATGCAAATAAATGCAATTAAATTAATGAAAGAAATAAAGATAAAAGGAATGCAAAGATAAAAGGTGGGTTCCAAATGATGCAAGGATGAGATTAACTACAATCATGGCATAGATAATTAAGTAATTATGCAATTAATTCTAATCTCTCATGGACAAGGTATAGAAGCGATTACTAATTCCACCTAAACTCTTTCTCGATATGGATAGAATGTAGGCCCTAAATAAGGCTCCCAAAAGCACTTAGGATCGATACCATAGCGAACATCTCCCACTAGGTACTAATTACTCTACGAGTTCCCTAATTAGGTACTAAATCATAAGTAATATTCCCTTTTAAGGTACTATAAATTCAGTACTAATGGTTTTGGTCTCCTCACCTAATCAACCAACCTCTCGATTAAGCCAATTAAATGTTCTATCAAAGGGTTCTCAATATAGAAGGATATATCTATCTCATTCTAAATTAATAAATATGAAGTGTATGATGAAATGATTCAATGAACTATCCTAAACACATAATTGATTTCTCAATCTAATCACATGCTCATGACAATTAATCACACATATCATCATATAAATTAAGCAATGAACAATCAATGATAGAAATAACATAAAGCCCATTCAAGATCAAAATCAATTTGCATAAAAACTAAATTATCCAACACCTATCATGGAGCTAATTTCACAAAGGAGATTAGACTATCATAGTCTTAGAGAAAACAATCATAGACAATTGTATCTACAAATCTCATGACAAATCTTTAAAGAAGTTCACAACAATTAGAATTAGATTCCCCCTTTGAAGGTCTTCAATGGAGATCTCCTTCTTCTTCTTGTAATCTTCACTCTCCCTTGCTTCCTTGATCACTTGGATGGTGGATTTAATGGAGGCGGATCAAGTGTAGATGGATGAATGAAGAATGGATAAAGAGGATGGTGTAAAATGAAGAGAATTGTGTGTGATATAGGTGAAACTGTAGAAACCCTCGAATAATCTGATCAAATGTTGAAATATTGGGTATTTATACCCCTTGGGAAGCTTCTAGAAGATTTCTGATATTTTCCAGCTTTTTGACCCAGCTCGACTCGAGCTCAAGCACTCGGCTCGAGTTGGGTAGTGTTTTGGCGTCATTTCTCGACAGTAGACGGAGCTCGAGTCGAGTGCACGAGCTCGACTTGAGTACTGAACAGGACACGACTCGAGTTCTACACATGAGCACAGGAGTGTCCATGTAGGTATTTCTGACATTGACACACGGCCATTCTGGACAAGCCCGTGCGCGGCGCAAGACTCGTGCTGTGCTAGCTCGACTCGAGCTGCAGCACTCGGCTCGAGTCTGGTCGTGCTCTATTTTTCTTCTTCGTTTCATCTCCCTTCTCTGTTTTTGCTCTATTTTCACCTGTTTTATATACGTTTAAGCTCATTCTCACACATTTCCACAAAAACACAAAACACAACCAAATAACACATAAATACGGATAAAATACTACGAAAATGGATATAAAAAGATAATAAAATCTTGGTAAAAATATCACTCATCACACCCCCAAACTTAAAGTATTGTGCGTCCCCGCACAATGAAAATGATAAACCAAGGGGTGAGATTTTCACCTAGGAAAAGACTAAACGAACATAAGTAATAACACATCAATAGCAATAAGAATCACAATCTATGCTAAGTCATCCTATAACATTTAATTCATAACATGAGGAATTAAAATGTTCAATCAAAAGAAAATAAAGTGTAATATAGTCCTTTTTAGTCCAAGCCTCACAATGGATATCAATTTCTCTCAACACTCTATAAAGTAGGTAAATCAACACTCATTAATCGATTGGCTCGACTCGCTATAAGCTTGCTCGTAGACTATATTTACAAACCACCAAAGTTTCCATTAGTGATCAAAAAGACTTTCATTATGGATGTAATGATATGCTCTTTGGTAGGGTAGGAAGAATATAGGTAAGAGTGACTGATCATGTGTAAGTAATCGAAGAGATGGCCAATTTCTCCAACTTCTCCACTTTTTCTTCTTTCTTTCTTGTTTTTAATGTTCACAAGCATTAATCATCAACTTTCCTTGGATTGAGCTTCTTTTAATGCATGCATCCTTCTTTGAACTTTTAAGTACTTGAGCATATTGTTATTGCTTTGCTCATTTTCTTGTTTTGAGGTTGCATGTTCATTCTTGTTTGTGCTCTCTTTTTCATCCTTTTTCTTACTTGTTTACCATTTCATTTTCTTCTCTTGTTATTCAATCAATCCTTTCTAGCTACCATCTCCTCAATCACCCACACAAAGGATATATATATAAGGCTTAAGTGGGTAATCATGGCTTGTAATATACTAAATTCACAAGAAATAAGCTTAAAGGCTCAAAGTGGTTGACTAGGGATGATGTTCATGGTAGGGAAACATTTGGCAATGACTATGAATAACAAGGATGTCCTTAGATCATGTCACTAATCTCTACAAATCGGGCTCGTTCCTATAGTCCTTGAGCAAGTTCTAACTTATCAAACACAAATGATCCACTCATGAAGAAATACCATGTATGCACGGTTGAGGCTCAAATTCTCACAAGCTTATGTATTGGACCTTAAGGAACTTATTACACCACATTCATCTCAAAATTGAACAAGTTAAATAAAACATGTCGCAATTCGAAAGTGTAGAGATTCTTAATCATTACTTGTCATCACTTATCACAACAACATGTCATCACTCATATTCAAAAATGACTTACAATATCCCCAAAACAAACCACCAAAACGACCCTAAATAAGAATAATAAAACATACAAAACACATAAGAAAAGACTCACCAAATAAGAAACAAGACAAAAACACATAACATGCAAAAACAAAAAACCATCCATCATTATAAAATTAAGCACACATTCATATCATCCATAATAATTAAGCTCGCATTCATCCCTTTGATTGAAAAGGAAATCCTAAATTACTAAAATAAACCTCCCACAAACATAACAAATGAAGTAGCATGCTAATCACATCAATCCAAATCAAATCAAATTATGCTAAGCAGATAAAAGTGGTATAGTGTAGAGTGAACTCCCTTCATAGGCATTTGGTAGTAGAAGTTGTTAGCTCCGAGCTCAATTCGTGCTTCCAATACCCTTCATTCATGCTCAAAAACTCATCAAACACCATTAGCTCAATAATTTCATTAAAAATATGGACTCACATGCACTTTAACACCACCAATCATACCAGAATCCAACCAATACTCATGAGAAAAATTCAAAATTAGCCCAAAAACACGAAAAGTATATGCTTTCAAGACAAAGTATGTCACACCACGCCATATCTCCTCAAACTTAAATTGAAACAAGAGTTTCGAGTTAAGTTTGCAAAAAAAATGGTGTGACGTACTTACACACTTCAAATCAAGCACTTCTCGTATCTTCAATACGCATTCTCCTCATAAGCACAATCAACCTACATGATCAAAATTACAAAACAATCTCAAATCTACAATCCTTATTGAAAACACTAAATAAAGCAATAAAGATAATGATAGGTTGCCTCCCATCTAGCGCTAAGTTTAACATCTTCAAGCTGGACGATAGTCTTTAGCTCATGGTGGTCTTGAATATTCCTTAGGAACTATCATAGGTTTCTTCTTGAAGTAGTGCCTTATGCTCTCATGCTCAACCACAAGAACGTTTTCTTTCTTTTTGAATAATTCAAGCAATTATTTTCTGAAGGCGTTCTTCACAAGAAATGGTCATTTCCACTTGTTTCACTTTTTCCATGGGGCTCTATGTGAATTTTAAACTTCAACCACATTCCCCGGTAAGAATTCGGGCATTGACAAGTGTTGGTGCTATCTTCCAACCTTTTTCCTACAATCACCAAATAAATTTTTATCAATAAAATCATGGAAGTTCTTAAGAGAATTTGAAATTTCAATAGAATGAGAAGGTTTTGGCTTGTAGGGAGTAGAATCCATGATCTTAGTTCCCGGAGGCTTCTTTTCTTCCATAAGGGCATGAATCTCTTCTTGGTTTCGAATCTTGACTTTCTCTACCATCTATTCGAGAGACTCAACAAATCTATCGAATTCTCCCTTCAACTCTTCTTTCAACTCCTTTGCTTTCACCCACTTCAGAACTCTTTCTCTTCTTTCCTTCATAACCTTATCAACCCCCAAACTATCCTCTTCTCTAGCCTTAACGACCATGCATTCGCTCTTTGTTTTGGAGGTAGAAGGCTTGTTGTTATCTTCTTGAAGTCTCTCCACGATGGACATATCTTGACTTACTTGGTGCTCCAATGAATTCAACTTAGCATTGAATGCTACCATCGTATTCATCATCATTTCACACAAGTTTCTAATTCTATCAATCCACACTTGATTAGACTTTCACCCCTCTTCTAAGCGATCCATAACCATTTCAAATAACTTTTCTCCAACCATTGCTACGTGGTCATTTTGGGTGGAATAAGAGGTGTTGGAGTCTTGAAAAATTTCCCATAGTTGTGGTTGATTTCCTTCTTGATGTCTAGAAAAATTTTATTGAAAAACATGTTCCACACCTTGAGGGTATACTTGTTGATGCATTTGATGAAGGGCTCCAAAATTCTCATAACTTTATTGTTGGAATTGCATATCTTGTACTCCAAACTCCGGTTGCAAATTAGGCTCACAATTTGGCATTTGAAATCCTTGAAAATTTCCTTGTATGTTCATAGCGGAATGAGCACTTCTATTCACCATATTTCGAAGAATATCCATGTAGCTCATATTTTTGGGCCTGTTTCCCTTCTTCTTCCTTCTCAAGGTATACATCTACAAGAGAAAGAAAAATTAGAACAAAATTTCTAAAATAAATATAAGATGCAAAAAGAAAAATAAATGTCCTTATTAAGACCATTCTAAGCAATCCTTCGTCAAACTACTAGCAACCGTTACCTCCCCGGCAACGGTGCTATTTGATTGGTCGTATATAGTCGGGATGACTAATTAAAGAATTTATCAAACCACAGGGGGGAAGACACTAGAGTTTTAGCAATCTCAAGATTATTGTGATTTTATAAGGATAACGGAATGGGAGGATAAGATGCAAATATATGTAATTAAACTAATGAAATAAATAAAGATAAAAGGAATGCAAAGATAAAAGGTGGGTTCCAAATGATGCAAAGATGAGATTAACTACAATCATGACATAGATAATTAAGTAATTATGCAATTAATTCTAATCTCTCATAGAAAAGGTATAGAAGCGATCACTAATTCCACCTAAACTCTCTCTCGAGATGGATAGGATATAGGCCCTAAATAAGGCTCCCAAAAGCACTTAGGATCGATACCATAGCGAACACCTCCCACTAGGTACTAATTACTCTACGAGTTCCCTAATTAGGTACTAAATCATAGGTAATATTCCCTTTTAAGGTACTATGAATTCACTAATGATTTTGGTCTCCTCACCTAATCAACCAACCTCTCGATTAAGCCAATTAATTGTTCTATCAAAGGGGTTCTCAATATAGAAGGATATCTCTATCTCATTCTAAATTAATAGACATGAAGTGTATGATGAAATGATTCAATGAACTATCCTAAATACATAATTGATTTCTCAATCTAATCACATGCTCATGACAATTAATCACACATATCATCATATAAATCAAGCAATGAACAATCAATGATAGAAATAACACAAAGCCCATTCAAGATCAAAACTAATTTGCATAAAAACTAAATTATCCAACACCAATTATGGAGCTAATCTCACAATGGAGATTAGTCTATCATAGTCTTAGAGAAAACAATCATAGACAATTGTATCTACAAATCCCATGACAAATCTATACAAAAGTTCACAACAATTAGAATTAGATTCTCCCTTTGAAGGTCTTCAATGGAGATCTCTTTCTTCTTCTTGTGATCTTCACTCTCCCTTACTTCCTTGATCACTTGGATGGTGGATTTGATGGAAGGGATCAAGTGTAGATGGATGGATGAAGAATGGATGAAGAGGATGGTGTAAAATAAAGAGAATTGTGTGTGATGTAGGTGAAACAGTAGAAACCCTCGAATAATCTGATCAAATATTGAAATATTGGGTATTTATCCCCAATGGAAAGATTCTAGAAAATTTCTGATATTTTCCAGCTTTTTGACCCAACTCGACTCGAGCTCAAGCACTCGACTCGAGTCGGGTAGTGTTCTGGCGTAATTTCTCGGCAGCAGACGGAGCTCGAGTCGAGTGTATGAGCTTGACTCGAGCACTGAACAAGACACGGCTCGAGTTCTGCGCATGGGCACAGGGGTGCCCGTGTAGGTATTTATGTGTTATTTGCGCGGCGCACGACTCGTGCTGTGCCAGCTCGACTCGAGTTGCAGCACTCGGCTCGAGTCCCCTGTTTTTCTTCTTCGTTTCATCTCCCTTCTCTATTTTTGCTCTGTTTTCACCTATTTTACATACGTTTAGGCTCATTCTCACACATTTTCATAAAAACACAAAACACAACCAAATAATACATAAAATACGGATAAAATACTACAAAAATGGTTATAAAAAGACACTAAAATTTAGGTGAAAATATCACTCATCACCTAACACCGCCACATAACTCTTGTTATTTTTAAGTACCGACATTATTTCTTCCTCTATCGTGTTATCAAACATGTATTCAAGATGACTATCATTTTCAGAAGAAGAAGAAGGCATGTTTGAGAGAAGGAAAGAAATGGAAGGATAAAGAGTTTCTATGAGTGTATTGTTCTCAGGTAGGAGTTCCAACAATTCAATTACATCCTTTAAATAGAGTAGAGTTCCACAACGACTAGTTTTACAACGGCTATTTTTATAACTGTTAGTTTCACAGCGGCTAGTTCTTAAAATAAAACGAAATACATTAACTAACATTAAAATGCTGAAAAAATACAATGACTAATTCTTCAAATTTACAACCCCCATTCTTTCTTGATTAGATCCACAGCGTGGAGATGGATACGTAGTTGATCATCTGTCATGTTCGAGGTATCTTTTATAAGTATCTTATAATCTTTAGCTCGAGCAATCTTAGTAATTCCTTCGTTCTTTGTCTTGAGCTGCTCTTCCAAGTTATTAAGACTTTTTTCAAGAGCTCTGTCACTTTCTTCTACCGATGCAGTTGTTTTCCTTTACCCTTCCCGATTCGCCTTACTGCATTTCTTCCCATAGGACGAAGGGGCTCGTCACCGCCTTCATCTCCAACTTCTGATTTAGTGTTTGAAGATACAATATACTCTACACTCGTCGAGACTTTTGCCTTTTTTGAACCGCAAACAACACCATCTAGATCAGTGAACTTCAGACTTTCTTTCAATACTTTCCAAGCTTTGATTTGTAAAAAATTGGAACCATGATTCACTTTATATTGAACCTTCGCTTTATCTTCAATATTAGCATCACTGCACCCACCCCCAGGTCTTTTTCTCTTGATTATAGCAACAATTGAACCATTTCAATTATTTCTGTAGAGCGTAGTAATGTGACTTCAATTTATCAAGAGTCCTAAATATCATGTCACCTGAACGGTTAGTATTATATGCCTTGGTGATCTGAATCCATATTTGCTCTGACTTTTGATCATTTCCGACAATGGGGTCCGTGCTGATATCGAACCAACAACTTGCGAGAAGAGCATTTTCATTAAAAGGATAAAAAAATTTTTAGGAATTGTTGTGGATCTTCGGCGTCCTCAAAGTCAGTAGCAAGATTTACCCGCTCCAATCCTAGTGTAGAGAATTAAGACAAGAAAGATGAATACTGAGAGTTTGGAGATGCAGTGTCTCTATCTGTATCTGATAAATTTGTGGAAATTGCCGGAAGAAATCCGTATTGGGGATGAGGAGATATATAGGGATTTGGATACATGAAAAATGGTGCTCCATATGAATTAAAAGAATTGAATTGAGAGAAACTACCTTCTGGAAAATTTAGAAAAGTAGTTGGAAAGTTTTGGGATGGAAAATTACTCGAAAAATTTATCGGAGGATTAGTTGGAAAATTTTGGAGTGGAAAATTATTCAAAAAATTTATCGGAGGATTAGTTGAAAAATTTAGATTTTGAGGATAGAAGTTGACACGTGGACGAAAATTCACATTTTGAGACATTGAATTTTCACCGGAGTTTGAAGAATTGAATCCAAAATGCATCCACGAATCTTTATCCATTTTTTTTTTGGATGAGAAGAAAAAGAAATATTTGATGCATAAGATTTGAATTTGAGATGTGATGATAAAATATAATATAGGATAAAAATGAAGTGAAGGATATATTTATAGGGATAATTTAAAAAAAATTGACAACAGTAATATAACGGTCATATAAATGGTCATAATTTTATTTTTTGAGATATGAAGTAGTGTTGTGTTCATAAAAAAATTTAAATAAATAACTAACATAAACCTGCTGTTCCAACAGCCAACTTTCCCCCTTGGCCCCATTCTCAATTTGAATTGTATGTGATGTTGTGAATAAAAAAAAATTCAATGCCTTGGAAACAATCCAGCCACATGTGGCCATAAGATTATTTTCCATTGTGTGCGTGAACCACACTTGCCCAACCATTGAATAGCAACAACCACTCTCTTTTTTCTTCATTCCCTCATTTAAGAAAAAACCTAGGTTCTCTGTATGAAACTCTTATGAAACTTAAGCAAATACTTGATGAAGATCACTCAAGGACTTGCACTCACTCAATTGTTTGATCACTCACGTTTCACATACGAATCGATTGATAAACAAAGAATGAAATGAAAGAGATCAACACAAAGATGTATAGTGGTTCGGCATAAGCCTACATCTACTTTGAAGGAACAATCACTCACTAGGATGATTACAATATACAACTTAAGGAGATGATGATGGTCTTATGCACATACAAACCCTAATGTGCTTCTAATCTTGTAAACTGATATGCAGCTTCTTGTTGTGCTTTAAACTGCCATTGATCATGCTTATATATCCACCAGCAAACTAACTGATGTTACTGCAAGTTGAACTCACGTGGGAAGCACCAGCTAGCTCAACAAACTAACTAACTAACCACCTAACTAACTTGATTCCCTTTTAATGCATGGTTGAGATGTAGTTTGATCCGATGGCTGCTCTCCTTCATTCAGTTGATGCAGCTGATCCTTTCCTACACCAACGTACCAATCATCATCTTTCACGTGTTGCTGCTGCATAACACCTTCATACTTAACCATGTAGGCTACAACACATCAATACTCCACCTTAGACTGCATCATCACTAGTTTGTAATCTTTTCCACCTTGCTGCAATTCAAGGCTGCATCCACCTTTCTTTCCTTACTTAATTCAGATGAATCAAGTGCTTACACAGCTCATACTTCTGAACTGGTAAGGCTTTTGTAAACATATCAGCTGGATTATCATCTGTCTTGATCTTCTTGACACTCACTACCCCCTTGTCTATCATGTCCCTTATGAAATATAACCTCACATCAATGTGCTTGGTCCTTACATGGTATCCTTGATGCTTGGAGAGATGCACTGCACTCTGATTATCACAATGCACTTCAACTGATCCTTGTTCAATCCCAAACTCACTCAATATACCTGTCAGCCACACTCCCTCTTTGATTGCTTCTGTAAGTGCAACAAATTCTGCCTCTGTAGTTGATAAGGCCACTATATGTTGATGAGTTGCTTTCCAACTTACTGCAGTTCCAAACAAGTTGAACACATAACCAGTAAGTGATTTCCTAGTGTCAAGATTTGCTGCATAATCAGTATCAACATATCCAACTACTGCCTTATCCCATGTTGCCATTTTCTGAAACTTCAAGCCTGTTGTGATGGTTCCTTTCACATACCTAAGAGCCCACTTCACTGAACTCCAATGTAGCAAACCTGGATTACTCATAAACCTGCTAATCATACTCATCACATAAGCTAAATCTGGCCTGCAACATACCATTGCATACATCAAACTGCCAACAGCACTAGCATAGGGAATATTGCTCATTTCAGCCTTCTCTTGATCTGTCTGAGGAGCTTGGAGTAATGACAGACTCACTCCTTGCTTTGCTGGTATAGTTACTGTTTTGCTGAGATTCATATTGTATCTCTTCAACACTTTGTCTAAGTATGATTCTTGGAACAACTTCAGCTCACCAGCTGATCTATTTCTCTCAATCTGCATACCAAGAATCACCTTTGCTTCCCCTAGATCCTTCATATCAAACTCCTGCTTAAGTATCTCCTTTACTTCCTCTATACCAGCTTGATCCTTACAAGCTATAAGGATATCATCTACATACAAAAGTAAGTATGTATAACACCCTTCTTTGAACCTAATATAAACACAACTGTCATGTAAGCTCCTGCTGAATCCATTTGATGTAATGTAATCATCAAACTTCAAATACCACTGTCTTGGACTTTGTTTCAGACCATACAAAGATTTCAGCAGTAAACAAGCCTTATTTTCAGCTCCTTCAATACTTACACCATCAGGAATCTTCATGTAGATATCCTCTTCAAGATTTCCATGCAAAAATGCTGTAGTGACATCCATCTGATGTAACTCAAGATCAAACTGAGTTACTAATGCCAGTAGAATTCTGATAGAACAATGCTTGACAACTGGTGAGAATATTTCATTATAATCAACACCTTTTTTCTGTGAGAAACCTCTTGCTACAAGCCTTGCCTTATATCTAACACCTCCTTCTTTGCTTGTAACAGGCTTCTTCTTGTATATCCATTTACAGCTTACTAACTTTTTGTTCTTTGGTCTGTCAACAATCTGCCAAGTCTTATTCTTATGTAGTGATAGCAGCTATTCTTCCATAGCAACTATCCACTTGTTATTATTATTTCCTGATATAGCTTCATCATATGTTCTTGGCTCATAGTTTTCTATATCAGATGCAACATACAGTGCATATGATACTATATCAGCTTCCATGTATCTTACTGGGGCTTTAATCTGTCTCCTTAACATATCTCTTACAAGTTGATAGGAACTTAAATTATACCTTGAACTAGATAAGCTAGGAGAGCTATCTTCCTTATTCTGATCAACACTGTTATTTTCTTCATTACACTGTTGAACTTCCTTCCTTGCTTGCTCCACCTGAGGCTCATCAAAGTCTGTAGTAATTGATACTACATAATTTCTTTCTCACTGAATGTGACATCTCTGCTAACAATAAACTTGTTAGCTTCATAACACCACAATCTATATCCTTTTACTTCTTTGGGGTATCCAACCATTACACATCTTACTGCTCTAGGTTCCAACTTATCTTGCTTCACATGAGAGTAAGTCTGACATCCAATTACTCTCAGATGACTGTAACTAGGTGCCTTTCCAGACCACACTTCTTCAGGTGGTTTGAATTTCAAAGCTGCTGATGGACATAGGTTGATCAGATAGGCTGCTGTAGTCACAAGTTCACCCCAAAACCCTTTGGTAAATCCTCCACTACTCAGCATACATCTTACTCTTTCTAATAATGTCTGATTCATCCTTTCTGCAACACCATTTTGTTGTGGAGTTCCAGGTGTAGTCTTGTGCCTCTTAATTCCCTTTTCTCTGCAGAAAGCATTGAACTCTTCTGAAACAAACTCAAACCCATTATATGATCTCAAACATTTCAACTTCTTTCCTGTCTGATTCTCCACCTCAGCAAGCCATTCCTTAAATGCAGTGAATGCTTGATCCTGTGTTTTAAGTATCTTAATCCATAACTTCCTAGAGTAGTCATCTATGAAGGATATAAAATATCTTCCACCTCCAATAGTTGGATTTCTTGATGGTCCTCATAGATCTGTATGAACATAATGAAGCTTCTCTGATGAAGTATGTTCTCTTGAACCAAATTTCAACCTCTTTGCCTTGCTTAGAATGCAATCTTCACATTGATCCATCTTACAAGTTGAACTTATATCTAGTAGCTTCTGTCTTTCTAGCTCTTGTAACCCTCTCTCACTTACATGAGCTAGTCTTCCATGCCACAAATAGACATCTTCTTGATCTTGAGAAGTGTTCACCTGTCCAGAGACAACTGATCCTTCAAGAAAATAACGATCAGAGCTCTTAACTCCTTTCATTACAACTGACTTATCCTTTATGATGGTGAGTACACCTTTCTTCACATAGTACTCACATCCCAAGGAGTCTAACATTTCTAATGATATCAGATTCCTTCTTAATCCTGGAACATACCTTACATTTGTGAGCAACTTAATGGATCCATCAAACATTCTGAATTTGACAGAGCCAATACCCTCAATCTTGATGGCTTGATCATTGCCTAACAAGACTGATCCCTCATGATATGATTTTAAATCAGTAAACCAATCCTTGACTGATGTCATATGAAAAGTGCAACCTGAATCTAACACCCACTGATCTGACACTTGACCAGAAACAACAACCAAAGCTTCAATGTAATCTTGATCCTTGTTACCTCTATTTTCAGTCACCTGATTGGCATGGATTATTTGATTTTCTCCCTTTTCAGCAATCTTCCTGGCCACCATTTATTTCCACTTATGACATTGCTTCTTGAAATGACTAGGCTTGTTGCAGTGGAAGCAGTTATTGTTTTCTTCATCTGCTGATGTACCTTGATTACTTCTTTCATATTTCTTCTTATCAGCACCAGATTTTTTGTCATTCTTGTTCCACTTATTTTGTTTGTTGGCAACAAGACCTTCTGCTGCAACTGCATTATCTGATGTCTTATGGAGCACCTTTGCTTTGATTGCTAGAATCACTTGCTCCAAGGAGATTGATTCAACATTTCCATACAACAATGTGTCTCTCAACCCTTCAAAAGACTTAGGAAGAGCTGACATCAATATGACAGCCTTATCTTCACTTGACAGTGCTACATCAATGTTCTCTAAGTCATCTATGATCTTATTGAAATCATCTAGTTGACTTAGAATAGACTTATCTTCTGATACTTTGAAGGAGTAGAGTTTCTGCTTGGTGTACGCTGGTTTGCCAATGTCTTCACCATGTAGAGATCAGCAAGTTTCTTCCACATATCCCTTGCAGATGCTTCCTTTGAGACTTCCCTTAAAGCTTTATCACCTAAGCATAAAATGATTGCACTTCTAGCCTTGGATTGTTGATCTTGATCTGCAGCTAATGCACTAGCATCCACAGCAGCTGCTTGATCTGCTGGTAGTGGTTTAATTGCATCAGCCAGCCCTTGTTAGATCAGTACAGCCTCCATCTTCATCCTCCACAAACTGAAATCAACTTTTTCTGAAAACTTCTCCACATCAAACTTGGTTGTAACCATGATTCTTCCCTTCTGATCTGATATTGTGGCTGCTTCTTCTTGTTCCCATAGACGGCGCCACTTCTTATGAAACTTAAGCAAATACTTGATGAAGATCACTCAAGAACTTGCACTCACTCAATTGTTTGATCACTCACGTTTCACACACGAATCGATTGATAAACGAAGAATGAAATGAAAGAGATCAACACAAAGATGTATAGTGGTTCGGCATAAGCCTACATCCACTTTGAAGGAACAATCACTCACTAGGATGATTACAATATACAACTTAAGGAAGATGATGATGGTCTTATGCACATATAAACCTTAATGTGCTTCTAATCTTGTAAACTGATATGCAGCTTCTTGTTGTGCTTTAAACTGCCATTGATCATGCTTATATATCCACCAGCAAACTAACTGATGTTACTGCAAGTTGAACTCACATGGGAAGCACCAGCTAGCTCAACAAACTAACTAACTAACTAACCACCTAACTAAATTGATTCCCTTTTAATGCATGGTTGAGATGTAGTTTGATCCGATGGCTGCTCTCCTTCATTCAGTTGATGCAGCTGATCCTTTCCTACACCAACGTACCAATCATCATCTTCCACGTGTTGCTGCTGCATAACACCTTCACACTTAACCATGCAGGCTACAACACATCAGAAACCAAACAAAAAACCCCATCCTTCCCCCATTCGAAAAAACCTCTCACTTGAGCTATTTTAATTGCCAAGCCATCAAAAAACCTCCCAATTGGGGGAGGCCTAATGGAGACCCACCTTCACGTGACCTATTTGTACTGAAAGTGACATTGATTTTTGACTTGTCACTTTTTAGAGAGAGAATCAATTATTGCAACTAGTTTTGACTTTCCACTTGGCCTTTTCTCTTCACATGAATATGCTTGGAAATTTTGAATCAATAACTTGAAGTCTTGAACTTGTAAAAGTTAATTGGGCTTCAAATTTCAATCATAAGTTTGACCCCTTTATTTCTTCCACTCAACAGGAGCTCATTTTTTCCTTGCAAATGTCGTGGGCCAAAAAATTTGAGCTTCAACCGTTGAGCACTTTAAGTTCAAAATTAATTTATGCTTTTGAGGCTTAAGTAAATTAAACTTTAGAGCATCAATTAATTTAATTGCCCCCTTTAACATTTGGACTTCTCCAAATATGAGTTCAATTTATAATTTTGGAATTAATAATTAATTGATCCAAAAAATTTATTTTGGGTCTTTCAATAAATTAAATCTATAAATTTAAATTTACTTGAACTCTTCAGCTTGCTAATATGAACTCACTTGGAACATATGATGTGATAATATGGATCACTTTTGCCTTTCATTACTGCGAAGATTTGGGATTATTTCAACATTTCGAGAATTTGATTTTTCTTTACTGCTTCAATAATTTTAATTTCTTCAACCAAATTTTCATTCCACCACCATCTTCTCCTTGTCCACCTTTTTCTTCTCAACTCGTCCATGTTTCAATTTATTGCATGCCTCGCAAACTTGATACAAGTAAGCTAAATCATGACTGAACAGACATAGTGCTGAGCTGCCTGCGTATCTCTTTGCAGAGGATCTAGTCACTATGTAATTCAAAGGGATGATTCGATTTGAATGGGGGATGCCGTACACAGTTTATACTCATGCGGGCCAGGAGTAATATGCAGTTTAAGCTCGTGCATCATGGAGCGTTGAATTTGAATTTGCTGAAAATTTATACTCGTGTCAATGAGTCTTGAATTTGAACTTGTAGACAATATATACTCATGTCAAGGAGCCTTGTGTGGACATTTTTTACTTATATCGAGGAGTATTTTATGTTGTGTGGACACTTTTCGCTCGCGCCGAGGAGCTTTGTGTGTATAGCGTTTATTCTCTTCCCAAGGAGATTTGATTTGATGTGTTGATAGTTTAAACTCATATCATGGAGTATTGGACATGTAGAGAGTTTAGTCTCTTCTCAAGGGATTTAATTTGAGTTGGACAGTTTAAGCTCGTATCAAGGAGTATTTTGTGGATAGTTTTCACTCGTATCGAGGAGCCTTGAATTTGATTTGTGTTAGATAGTTTAGGCTCGTATCAAGGAGCATCATGTGTAGATAGTTTTAGCTCGTATCAAGGAGCATAATTCAGACAGTTTACGCTCGTGTCGAGAAGCTTTGCACTTGAGTTTGTCAACAGTTCATTACCCCCAATCTTGGGATGCGCCACTTTCTCTTGCTTCCACTTCATTTCTATAAATTTTTATGGAAACTGTAGTCTTTGATTGTGGTTCCTCTTCCATGAGCTCATCAGAAGGCATGTCTTCAAACTCGTATGAATCTTGAATAGATGACCATTCAATGTCATTTGAAATCAAGCTCAACTCCATGTCGTGAGCTTTTGTAGCCAACTCTTCAAAAGTTTTAGGCCGAATTCCTTGGAGTATGTAGCGAAGATTCCACTGCATACCTTGAATACACATTTCGATAGCCGAAGTTTCTGACATCTTTTTTTTGCAATTGAGGTTTAGGCTCCTCCATCTATTGATGTAGTCGATTACATATTCTTCATCACTTTGATGAGTATTTGTTAGCTCTATCATGCTAACAGTTCTTCTTGTGCTATAGAAGCAGTTGAGGAACACTTTTTTCATTTGCCCCCAACTATCGATGGAGTTGGCTTCCAAGTCGATATACCAATCGAATGCATTTCCTTTAAGAGAGCGGATAAACTGTCTCACCATGTGATCTTCGTAGGTTCTAACATCATTGCAAGTTTCGATGAAGTGCGCTACATGTTGTCTTGGATTGCATTTGCCGTCGAATTGTTGAAATTTTGGAGGTTGGTAGTCAGTTGTTATCCTCAAGTTATCAATCCTCTTTGTATATGGCTTGGCGTAGGTTGAAGAAGATTTGAAGCTCCCTTCAAACTTATCTTTTATCGTCTCCAACACGATGGCCATTAGTTGGTCGACATGAGATATTTCATCAACTGAAACTTGTATCTTTTCCTCAGGTTGATTTTCTTCAGATAGATGGTGTTTTGCAGTATCCTCTTCCTCGCTTCCATCATCAACTTGCTTCTCAATTATACGACTTGTCTCCACATTCTCCATTTTGTTTATAAGTTGGGAGATTTTTAAGTCTTGAGCTTTGGCGAGTCCTTCAATAGCTTTCATCATACTTGCTATTTGCTCCTCGGGAGTTATAGTACTTGTTGTCATCACTACAACTGCAATTGAGACAGATGGTGAGCTTGGCATTGAGCAGTCGGAGTTATCTTCAAAATTCTTGTCGTCGTGTGGTGGCTTATTGTGAACAACTCCAACTGAATAACTTGTTTCCAAAGAGACTTCACTTTTTATAACGATTTCAACATCTTCGGTTTGCACTCCGTAGGCTTTGAAACAGTGGGTCTTCATATCGCAATCTTGAGTGGAGTTATCTTTTGAATCTCTTGAGTTTGCAGCTCTGAAGGCTCCAATCCAGAGAGGAATCATGCTTTGTATCTTTGAGCTTTTGAAGAGAAGAGATGAGAGGTTGAGATTGTCCCACTAGGCGTGCCAAAATTTATAACAACAAATTTTGTATTTATAATAAAATAAATACAAATTGAGTACAAAATTAATTTCAGAGGGATTTGATATATGTAAACGGGTTACAATCTCAATCAATTATCTGATTCTTCTCTCGAACCAATTTGGCTTGACTTGACTTTGACTTGAATTGTGTGTGTTGACTTTAACTTCTTTGACTAGAGTATATGCTGACTGTGTTAACAGCGTGCGTATTGAGCTGGATCTTCAAATGAAGCTTGTCCGAGCTCGGATGTGTAGTCTTGAAATGTTGATCTGGAGGTGTTGAACCTTTATTCGGATTGAACATTAACTGAAGAGCTTTTCACGAAGAACGCTTGATCTGGGGACTTGGAGCCTTGATCCCGGATTGATGGCCATTCTTGACTTGAAGCTTGAAGACTTGAAGACTTGAAGATTAATTGAAGATCCTCGCTTGTTCTTCGCTTGAAGCTTTGAAGACTTGAGGGAGCGTTGTTCGTTTTCTTGATCTCTTCAGGAGCGTCTCATTGTCGATTGCTTGAATGTATGTGTCTAAAATAAATGGAGGAGGGCTCCTTTATATAGGTAAGATGTGAAGATGCCCCATAAAGAACTCGCATTCTGATTGGTCCAGGGCTATTTGGGCCCTATTATGCGGGCTTGGGCTTCCAACTTGATTGGACTGTAATCAGGCCTATTTTACTTGGGTCTGATTTAATTTGTATGAGCTTGTTTGACTTAAGTCAGGCCTCATTTGATTTGGGCTTACTTGACTTGTGTCAAGCCTCATTTAATTTAGACCCCGTTTAATTTGTTGGGCTCAAATTAACTATCAATTATTTTATTAATCTATTTTAGAAATTAATTTATTTAAATTCCAAAATAAATTAAAATTGGTATTTAATCAAGAAAATCCATGTGTCGCCATTTGATTGGACCGTGAATTTTAATTGCTTACAGGATGGTTCATGTCTTTTGTGTGTTGTCCTTTTATTAGGAATAATGAAAGTTACCTGAGTTTATCCTATATCAAGCCGAGCCTATTGAAGGCCGGCTCAACTGTGGATGGTTATGTCGAGCTTTCATAAAGCCGATAATAGGGATATATGTTCAGATAGGAGTGGGCTTTATGATCTTTGGCCTTTGGGTCTAGCGTTAATTGTCAGTTTTGCTATGACTCGGCTTTATCCTCGGCCTTTCATGTTCGGCCTACTGGACTTTTGGCCTCTTGGCTTCCTTTAGCATGTTGTATTGCTCATGGACCTTAGCCCATATTTAATGTGAGATATAATACAAATAAAATAAATTAAATTAAAAATATATATCAAAATTAAAATAAATTCAACAACTTCTACAATCAAATTAAAGCTAAATAATTTAATTAGATTTGTTAAATATATAGAATAAAAATTACCAAAGCATCAGCTTAATATAAATTATATTATATTATATCATATAATATTATATATTAATTTAATATTGATTGAAAATTAGTATATTAATTTACAATTAATTAGATAGGCATTTTTTTTCATATTTACTAAATTTATATTGTCAATTAAAAAATAATGAGTTGATATTAGATGTACCCATATGTGTATAACTTTTTATTCTATTTTGTATACATGTTATTCTATTTTGTATACGTTTTTCTTAATAATTGTATTTTTTACACTAAGTTTTTCATTAAAAAAACTAGCATCCATATGTGTATAAGTTTTTATTTAATAGTGTATACATGTTTTTTAATAATTGTATACTACCTCCGTCCCAACTTCAACTTCACTCTTCCATAAAAGAAAAAAGTAACTAACTAATATCCCTCTAACATACTTTAATTTCAAATTTGCCATCACCTTTTTATCACATATAACATACTTTATCATTTGTTTATTACCCAAAAATACCATACTACCCTCAAAAGTAAGTCAAAAAATGAACTTTCTTAAATTCTGTATCTACAGTAAACATGAAGTTGAATTTGGGATGGAGGGAGTATCTTTTTACACTCAATTTTTCATTAAAAAAATTAACAATTAAATTGTATACATTTTTGTTCATAATTATACTCCCTCCGTCCCATTTAAAGAGGGTCTTTTTTTCATTTTGATCGTCCCACCCAAAGGGTCCCCTTTTCTTTTTTACACATATGGAACCCACACCCCCCTCTAATACAATTAAAATATGGAGCTCATATTTCCACTAATACAACTACCCATTACACATTAAATAATAATACTCCTTAATCTACGTGCCAAAAAGCAAAAGACCCTCTTACGCCTGGACGAAGGGAGTATATGTTTTTGTTTATATTTGTATACGATTTTGAAAGTGGGTGCACCCTATCTTAGGGCGTACCATGGTGCACGATATAATTAGCCAAAAATAATTGGCTAAATAGAATTTTGACATCAAAAGTATTAATGGAAGGTCAAAATTTAAGATTATAATTTAGTTCTAAATACAGTAAAATAAAAAAAAAAATTGAAGATTAAAAGTAGTAATATAAATATGAATAAATATTTGCAAATTGCATTGCACGTGTTTATGGAGTATTTTATTTTAGTATATATAAAAAGAAAATCAAATAAGAGTTTAAACATCAATACTTGCACCAAAATTAAATTTTCATAGGAAAAGAGTTGTGTGAGACCATCTCACATAAAGTGATAACTTTTTTACTGAAAAATGATACTAAATTAATGAAAAGTGATAATGTTATTTCATGAACAATTTATAATACTCCCTCGTCCGGTTTCAAGAGTATCATTTTTCCATTTTGGGCGTCCACCCCTAAGGGTCTCATTTCTTTTTTTATACATATGAGACCCACACACACCTACTAATACAACTAAAAAATGGACTGTTTTCCTCGAGGACTAGTCGGGCGTAAGCCCGGAACCTCGGTATCAAAAAAAAAAAAAAAAAAAATGGACCCACATCTCTACTAATACAACTACCCACTACACATTAAATAATAATACACCTTAATCCACATGCAAAAAACAAATGACACCCTTAAAGACGGACGGAGAAAGTATAAATCAAAAGTGATAACATTTTATAGCGAAAGTGATAACATTTTTATTGCAAAAGTGATATCTATTTTAAAAAGTATAAAATAATTTCACGTAGGATGGTCTTGCGACCTACCCATTTTCATATATACTCATTTGATTTTTTAATAATAAAAAAATTTTAAAAAAATCTGATAAAGGAGGTACCATGGGCTAATCCACCCCTTTCCAAACAGGATATATATATGATACAAGTGTATCACAAAAGATACTCGTACGAAAACTATTGTTGCTCCGCATTCACTCTGTCTCTTTCTCTCTCGTTTGGTAAACTCTCTCTTTCTCTCTCTCCTTAATAAATCTCTCTACGCTATTTCTTTTCTTGTATTTTTGATCTTCCTCGCAAACCCTAATTTTCGCTGCCTCGATTTTCAGTAATTCGTTCGGTTCATCAATACCCATGGCTAAAAGCTCCTTCAAGTTGGAACATCCCCTCGGTATTACCTCAATTTCACGATCATCGCTTTGCCTACGTCTAATTTATGTCTGATTTCTGTTTTTTTTTTTTTTGACTGAAGAGTTTATATGTTATTGGTTTAATTTCACGTTTAATTGACTGAGCGATCTTCAGCGATCGTATAGTCTTGACAGTTTTGAAGGACTGAAATTGCGTATGAGATTTGATTTAGTTTCGCGTGTATGAAAATTTTGCTTGGTATGGTAGGATGAGAATTAACCTTCTGTTTTTGGTAGATTTTTGTGTGATCGGGTCATGATCCGGTTTACTTTTTTTCTCGGATCAAATTACTTCAAATTTTCTGATCATAGAATACATTTTTTATTTATTTTTAATAATAACTAAGTTTGTTTGAAGTGACAATTTTAATGACCCCTTAATTCTGACTTTTATTCCACCTCAATGATGATGCCCAGCTTAACTTTTTTCCTTCTTCTTTTCAAGCTGTTACTTAAAATTAATAACTATGCTTTTTAGGCTATTGCATTTTACTAAAAATATTACTACCTCTGTCCCGGTAAATAACGCACGTATTTTTGTGTGCGGAGATTAAGAAAGGTTATTTTTTTAATATATAAAGATGGATAAAGTTATTGGGATGTGTGTAAAAGTGTGTATTTTAGATAATTTAATTGGAAATGATACATAAAGTTATTGAGATGTTTGTAAAAAGTGATTATAATTGAGATGATTTTTTTTTCATTTTAAGAAACGAGCCTAAGCGTTGGGATGGATCAAGAAGTAAAGTGTAAAGTATTTAGTGAGTAGTAGTATATTTTAAGAATAAATTGTAACACTATTATGAAATTATAGGGAACTAGGTGACCCGAGTAGTCCCCTTGTTTATTTGGGCCTTCAAAGCACTACAGTTTCTTTTGCTAGGTTGTGAATAGGAGGAGGTGCAACATCCTGTGTGATGGTAATTTTCTCCTTTTGCTATTTCTGAATATTCAGAGAATTTTTTATCTAAATCAGATTAATCACCGTTCCCCAATTTGTCCCTCCTGGGACAGAAAATAAGCTTGTGTTTAGTAGCTTCTGTTTAAGAGAAGCATTTTTCAAGTAGTAGTTAACCAATGATTATGATAGAGCAAGAAGGAATAAGTTATTTTAGTCAAATATTTCCTTAATTTAGATTAATTTGTCAAGAAGGAATTAATTTCCTGTCATAATGGTAATTAGAATTAGGGTTGGGATTGTGGGCTTCAGCCTCTTTATACACCGTATGTACTCTACGGTGGAGAAGACAAGAAGAAATATATCTAATATTGCAACCTTAATTGGTTTGTGGCAGAGATAAACTCTGTGGCCCTCTTTGAGGGATTACTTTTCATTCCGTTCTTTGTGTGTGTTCTATCAGATTACTTGAACAATATGCTTTAACAGGCTGGTTATCTAATTAAAGAATATAAACGTTTGACGAAAAACATTAGCTGTGGTATGTTTATGCCTGGTTACTTGAATTTTCTGTTTTGTCTTGTGTGGCTTTTTCTTTAACATCCTTGTGTAATTCATTGAATATGTTTCAGAGAGACGACAGGCTGAAGCTGCTCGTATAAGGGAAAAGTACCCTGACAGAATTCCGGTATCAAATTTTGTTTTGGGCGAATTTTTTCGTTTTTTTTGCTTGATATTTTTCCCCTCGTAATCAATTGTGGTGGTACTTGTGTCTCACGCAATATAGGTTATTGTGGAAAAGGCGGAAAGAAGCGACATACCTGATATTGACAAGAAGAAGTAAGTTATTTTAGCTGTTACGTGTTCCTTATTGAACCTCTTTGATTCAGTTGTGTTAGAAATTAGAATGTTTTTGGGAATGTTCCAGTGTTATGCCACCTTATATTAATGTGCCCTTCAAGCAGATTGAGTTGAAGAATATGTGTTAACATAAAACATGAGTTTTTTTAAAAGGTGATGCTAGGCATTAGGGATAGTTGCATATTTCATACATTCATGTAACTGGAATAAGTTTTGGTCATAATTTCTTTACGCTTGGTGTCCTTGCTGTATCTATTATTGAACTTGTACTATGTCGGTTTTTCTTCGAGAAGAACGAGTGCAGATTTATGTTCCTTTCATCCGACTGTTGATGTTGAAGTATTGGTTTGCATAACAAAAACTTAAAACTCAAATGTATTGGTTTACCAAATGAAAACCTCATCTCCAGAATATAGATGACTTGAACCAGTGTACAGTTTTTCTAGTAAGCCAATGAGCTGCTCTTTATTAACTAATTTTTTTTATTTCTTGTAATTATGTGTACAGATATCTGGTGCCTGCTGATCTCACTGTCGGGCAATTTGTTTATGTTGTGCGAAAAAGGATTAAGCTGAGTGCTGAAAAAGCCATTTTTGTCTTTGTCAAGAACATTCTCCCTCCCACTGGTAAGGAGAATCTTTTATTGCAAAGGAGGCTGACATTTTACTGAATTATGTTTTTTAATGGTTTCAAAATCTGTTACTTTTTTGTTGCTGCAGCTGCCATGATGTCTGCAATTTATGAAGAAAACAAGGACGAGGATGGTTTCCTATATATGACTTACAGCGGCGAGAATACATTTGGATCACTTTGACTGGGGATCCCTACTTCGTGCTGTGTATATAGTCCAAATCAATCATGTAAATGATCCAGTACTTATCATTTTCATCATTGTCAAAAAAATTACCTGTTCTGAATCTTCATCGAATTCATATATTTATTTCAATGGTAATATTCTACGATGACTTATGATATGGAGTACGTTTTTCCGGTTTCCTGTATTTATTATTGCAGGTCTAGTTATTTGTCTTGGCCTATAGCGTGTGTATGTATGTTCTCCATATTATCTTCTTCAGGGCTAGACGTACTTATTTGTTTACCTGAAGCAAATGGATGCTAGGTTAATTGATGTGTAGGCTTAGTAAAATGATACAGATGGAAATAGTCTAAGTAGTGCAATGTCACTTGTTTACCATCTAATCTAAGTATTGTAATATTAATCAATTTATATGTCAAAATGGATTTTTGAGAGAATTTGGATCTTTCCACCCACCTCTCGGGTGGAGGGGTGACATATTACACCATTTGAAATGTAATTATCTAATTGAACTCCATGTTGTGTTCCAAGGGATGGAGGGGTGGCATATTAGCCCCATTTGAAATTTAATTATTTAATTGAAATTTGAAATGGAGCAATGTGTCACCTTTAACATAAGATCATATATAAGATGTTGCAGGTGGGTGGAATAAGTTCAAGCAATCTCTACTCTAGATGGGTATTATTTTTGTGTTTTACGACACAAATAAGATACTCCTCTGCTGGTGAGAGAGATATTTACCTTTTGCACATAGATTAAAAAAATATTATTTAATGTTTAGTGAGTAGTTGTATTAATTGGTGTGTGAACTTTATATTTTAATAGTTTTAATACTCTTAGGTTGCACAAGGGAGTATTAATATTATTAAATTAAATTTCATTGGTTCACCCACAAAATAACATGTTTAAGTGTAATTAGTGTGTATGAAAGGTTTTTAGGCATTTTGAACGTATAGCTCGGTAAAAATGTCATTTAAAATTTTTAATACTTTATTTTGGAAAATTAACATACACCATGCCAGCTTCTAATCGCATGGAATTTCTCTCTTTTATGGATGATTTTTAGATGGCAACTTTTTTCTCTTCCTGATTTCAGAGTCAATTTTTGCTGCATAATTCCACACAGAGGTGAGAGATTGTAAAGAAAAGGAGAGGAGAGAGAATGAGGCTACTGAAATACATTAAAAACTCATTGCCAAAAATATAAATAAATAAATAATACTCCAGTATTTTTTTTTCCTTTAAAGACTTGAATTTGACCCTCTCACAAACCCTCTTATTTAAGATGGATTACTCATTAATCCAAACAAATAAATTTAAAAGACTTTGTTTGGTTGCTATAAAATTAAAAAATGAGTGTTGTTAAATACACACAATTTTTTATTAAATACACACCCCCTTTTAATACACACCCCTATTTTAATGGTTTAAATCTTAATTTTATTATATACACACCCCCTAAAAAACTCAAAATTACCCTTTTTTAATTTTAAAATTATTATTCCTCCTCTATAATATTTTTAATTTTATAGTTTATACACACCCTTCATACACGCTGTACACGGTGATAAAAGTTTTTGTTTGATTCCAGATTTTGGAATAAGAAGAAGAACTCAGGGCCGCTGCATACAAAGATTTGGAGTCCTAGGATGATAAAATTCATTCCTAAAATTAATGAAATTGTAATATTTAAAATAAATGTGTTCTACTTAAAATCTCATATTTCTCAATTTTAAGATTCTACACAAACATAGAATGAACAATTTTTTTTAACAGTCTGCGATTTTTTTTTTCTTATTTTTTCTCACTCTCCAATATACTCTGCGATTTATTTTTCCTTTTTTCTTATTTTTTTCTCACTCTCCAATATTCTCAACACATTGAGAGGCCACTAACACAAAACTGCAAAACTACGAAAGATAAATAAAATATGAGTATTAAATAATACAATAAATTAAAAATTAATAATTAGGGTTTATAACACAAACATGAAATTAATGAACTTGTTCATAAAAACAATAAATTAATTTACAGTAACTTGCTTTCATGTACTCCCTCCGTCCCAAAACAATTGACACATTTTTTTTGGCACGGAAATTAAGGAGTATAATAATTTAATGTAACGTGAAGTGAGAGAAATAATATTTAATATGTAGTGGGTAGTTGTATTAATGGTGAGTGTGATGTGTGTGTAGGCCCATGTAAATAAATATTTTTTTTTGTGTGGGTCCTATATCCTTAAAAAGGAAATATGTCAATTTCTGTAGGACAACCCAAAAAGAAAAGTATGTTAATATCTTTGGGACGGAGGAACTATTTGTCTCAATATGTTCTTATCTTTTTTTTTTCATTTCAATATCTTTCTCCATCTTTTTCTCTCCATCTCAAGAAATAGTAGAATTCACGTGTTTATCAATTAAGAATTGATTAAATTAGTATAAAATATATAGGGGTATGTATTTAATGAAGTAAGGATAGTTTAGACATTTTGTAATTATATACTCCCTCCATCCCATTTTTATCTTCATATTTACTGTTCGCACGCAAATTAAGAAAAGTCACTTTTTGAGTAACTTTTGGGGGTAGTTTTGTATTTTTAGGTAATAAATAAATGATAAAGTATGTTATGTGTGTTAAAAAGGTGATGACAATTTTGAAATTAAAGTATATTAAAGAGATATTAATTATGTACCTTTTCCTTTTATGGAAGTATGGAGTTAAAATTTGGAAGAACCAAAACGGAAAGTGTGAAGTTGAAGTTGAGACGGAGGGAGTACTTTAATTATATATTAATGGGGGTGTGTATTTAATAAAAAGAGTGTGCATTTAGCGGAACCCTTAAAAAATTAGTTAAAGAGTAAAATTAATTGGGCTTCAATAAATTTAAAGGATATTATTTGGTTAATATCAAATTAAAAAAATAATTATAAACGGAAAATTAATTAGACCTTACATTTATATACTATATTTTTTCTATATTTTTCTTATTTAATTTATATTTTTTATTATTTAAAAATTGTAATAATTTAAAATTATTCAGTTAATTTTTTTTTTAAATTTCACTATTACTCCATCCGTTCGCCGGAAAGGTATACATTTTGCTATTTTGAACATTCACACAAGGGTAAATATTTTCCTTTTTAAACATATGAGACCCACACACATCACTAATACATTTAATATATAGGTCTCACACACTTCACTAATACAACTACCTACTACACATTAAATAATAATACTCCTTAATCCACATGCAAAAAGCAAATGTATATCTATTGAGCGGACAAAGGGAGTATAAATTTATAAGATGTGATAATATTTTTTAAAAGTAGTAATATTTTTTTAATGGAGTAAAAAAATATTGATCAAATAATAGTGATAACTTGTCATTTGAATTATTTTATAATAATTCATAATGTCAAACACTTATGTGAGTTCATCTTACGAATGATTTCCGTGAGAAGGATAAGAAGTGATAATCTTCATAAAGAAAAGTGGTACCCAATTTATTAAAAGTGATAACGATGATGTAAACTATTTCATGAATAGTTTATACTATAAATAAATGAAAAGTGATAGCATTTAAAAAAATATGATAATATCTTTAATAAAAAGTGATAAATAATTACGAAAGTGAATTTTACGAACAATTTATAGTATTGATAAAATATAATACTAATATTTTTAATAAACGTGATATTAAAGAAAATTAATAACTGACCAATTCAACTATTTCATGAATAATTAGTAGGACGGATAAAAAGTAATAATATTTTTAATAGAAAGTGATATTTAATCAACGAAAAGTGATAACCGCCTAATTGCACTATTTTATAAATTATTTTTAAGTTAAATAAAAAGTAATAAAAAATTTAATAAAAATGATATCTGATTTATAAAAAAGTGATAATCAATTAAATAAATTATTTTATGATTAATTTGTTGGATTTTCTAAAAAATAAATAAAAATTTTTTAATAATAAATATATTTATTTATTAAACAAAATTATAATTATAATTAAAATTAAAAAAAGAAAAAAAAAATTTCGTTTTCTGTTTCTAGCGCAAACAGCGATGCTTTACTTGCGTAAGGATTTTATTGTTAATTGTAGTTAATTAATCTAACCAGGGCCATTATTTTTATTTTATTATTTTTTAGTTTAATTTAAAATGTACTGCTTTTATCCATGGATGAATGATCGGTCTTTCTTGCATAAGACGGTCTTACCCAAGACGTATCCTTCTTCTTTTTGTTTTGATTTTATTTTTAATCTTAATATTTTTCCAATTGAGCTATTCTCTTGTGAGATGGATAAATATGAGACGGATTGTGAGACGAGTTAATCCATTGTTAAAGTATGTTTGTCATATAAGTAAAGTATGTTTATTGATAATTAAAGTATGTTTATAGTGAATCATACCATAACACCCTACTAAAGTATACTCCCTCCGTCCCATTATTATTTTTACATTTTTCTATTTTGGGTGTCTTATTTCAATCATTACGTTTCTCTTTTTGGTATATGGGATCCACCAAAAATAATTAATATATCACCATGGGACCCACATCCAACACTAATGCACCTGCCCACTTTACATTAAATATTATATCTTTATACTCATTATCCATTAAAATACTATATTTCTTAATCGATGTGCAAAAAACAAACGTAAATATTGAAACAGAACGGAGGGAGTACTTTAATTCATTATTCATCATACTTTAGATTCACATATTTTAAGTAACAATAAGCATATTTTATCTATATAACAATGATATTTTAATAATGGTCGACCCGTCGCATCACATAATAACCGTCTCAGAATGTTTGCCTTTCCAATCTTGAAGTCATGTGAAAACAATCATTTTCTTAGATTTTTTCTTAGTTTGTTGGGGAGTGGCTATTATTGTTGTTGATGAGGAAAGTTTTCTTAGTGGAAATGTAGATTTTTCATTCAGTTTAGTGTGCTCTCTCTCTCTCAAATATAAAGCTATATGTTTTATAATTTTAGTCTATTATATTTTAACATCTTAATATATCTAATTGTAAAGTTATTTCCTTATATAATTTTTTTCAAAAACATATGTGGCAATCTCTCATAAAATGTTACATTTTAAAATATAGGTGTTGACATTTTATTTTATTGTTTGAATCTAATTTAATAATATTAATTACTTTAAAATATATTAATTAAAGTATGTGTGAAAATTTTCTTTTAATTTGATTTGATCTTAATGTATTTTAAGTTTTTAATTATTTATAAAGAAACCTATATAATTAGATTTTCATTTAAAAAGTATGGATAATGAATAAATAATTAATTTTTTGAACATTAAAAATGAATAATTTAATATCTACTTGATTTTAATTTTATTTCATCAAAATTTATAAAATCATTTATAACCAAAACATAAATTGTGATTAATTTAAATTGAAAAAATAAAATGTATGCTTAGGTGCTCGAATTTCACCTAAATTTAATTCATATATATTTATTAAGAAATAAATATATATAAGTAAAAATAAAAATTAATATAATTTCTTATTGAATTAAATTTGATGTAATTTGTCATTAATATGTGTAATAAAATTTTTCGCCGTTTCATATGTAAAATTAATATTATAGTTGAATATAAAATGTGATATATTTATTAAGAATATATATACCCACACTATTGAATTAAAATTAATATTTTAGTATTATGTAGAAAAAAAATTGAGTGAATATATTCTAAGAGTTAGTCTCTTGTGAGACGGGTTATTGGTGAGACGGATGTGAGACGGGTCAACCCGTCACTAAAATATGCTTATTTGTGGTTAAAGTGTGCTTATTTGTGGTTAAAGTATGTCGATAATAAATCAAATTATAACACACTAACATCATACTTTAATACATAATCCAACATACTTAAAAAAACATACATTAACAACTATTTAACATACTTTATTTAAATAATCGACATACTTTAACACGTCTCACAAACCGTCTCATGAAGGTAGCGTCTCACAAGAGATTTTGTCATATTCTAAATTCGTATCCCCAAGAATATAGAATATCTATTCATTTAAATTAAAAAAAAAATTTATTATATTATTTTTTAATAAATAAAACATATAATATAATATTAATAATAAAGTTTAAAGATGTAATATATAAGTGTATTTAACCCGCGTGTTACGAAGGTGATGAGAGTGTAAATTCATATATTTTAAGCTCTGATTTCTGTAATAATGATGTATGATTTGATCTTAAGTCAAGATAAATCGAGATATATAGTGGAAAGTCACGAATAAGGTGTGTGTGAGGCCATTTGAGCGGATTTTCGAAGGAAAACAGGATAGAAGTGCTCGGAATCGGAAAGTGGAGAGATTAGGCATCTGGTTCGACCAGAACACGGGTGGTTCGACCACAGTTTGGGTCAAACCAGCGATCGGCGGGTGTTTCAGAGCGGTTCGACCACGATAATGTGGTTCAACCAGGCATGATGGTCGAACCGTGGTCGAACCAAAAGCCTGAAGATTTGCAAAGATGGTTCGACCACATGCTTCTGGTTCGACTGGCAGTTCGAGTCGAACCAGTCACCTGCCAGTGCATTACAGGCCGGTTCGACCAGCCCATGAATGGTTCGACCAAGGGCCTTGGTCGAACTGATAAGCGGGAAGCTTCCGAATCTGTATTTTTACACCTTCAGTACTTGTTTTCGCTCAAAAACCCCATTAGAGGTCCGTTGGAGAAGCTAAAAGTATAAAAGGAAGACCCTACGCAGCAGAAAAAGACATCATTCACCACCTTCATTCTACACAACATCTGAAATCCTACCATCATCCACGGAGTTGTGGAGAGAGATTCGTCTGTTGAATCAAGTGAGAACCAAGTGAAGGTTCAAGACGGAGAGAGACGCGACGACGCCCACATCTAGGGTTTACTTCGCATCTTAATTTATCTTGTAATTTTCAAGACTATGGGTAAGATCTATCTAACCACTATGATTGTTCTTCGATCAATCATGGGCTAGAACCGCTTCGGTAGTTCTAGGGTTTATGAAGGTTTTATGAGTTAATTAAACTTCCATGTGTATACCCCGTACAACATTACTTGTGGTTTATTTGATATAAGACTATGCCTTTTTAATTCATATTCAGAGTTGTTTTGTGCATCATTAATTGTTATGTAGAGTCTGAATACATATTTTGCTAAGCGAGTTTCAGTCCGTCGTGACCTATCAGATCGCGTCCCAGCACGCATCCATCACCGAGTTGTCCAAACAACTCGCACAACTTGCAGTAGCCTTGGTAGGCCATCAGGACACCGGAACGTCGTCAAACGTTCCTCCATCTGACACTGGGGTGACTGGATTGACACTTGACCCTTGCGCTGCGCCAGGGCAACAACTTTCCCCAGGGTTTTTTGCAGTGAAGAGTCGGGAATTACCCATGTTCGATGGGTCTGATCCGCTGGCCTGGCTAGCCCAAGCGGAACAATATTTTTTGGTGCACAAGACGGCAACAAACGAGAGGGTACCCATAGCCCTAATTGCAATGTCAGGCCGCGCTATGTATTGGGCCCAATGGGCAATGCGCCGTACACCAACGATCATGTGGGAGCAGTTTACTCGTGAGTTAATCGAACGTTTTGGTGACTCATCTGCTAGAAATGCGTATGAGACAATGCACGCGACACGGCAGACAGGCTCGTTAGAAGACTACTTCGCTTTGTTCGAGGAGCGAGTGGCGCAACTTCCGAGTTTGCCAACCGATCAGTATCTTGGGATGTTTTTGGGGGACCTCAAACCTGCGATTCGGGAACGCATATCTGATCCGGAATCCATTGATGTTCATTCAGCCATCGCGGCAGCTAGGTGCCTAAATCGGTCCTTAGAACCCTCGGACTACTCAACCAAACCATCATTCCGGGATTCTAACCGCAACCTTCCTATTTTTCAACCTGATCAACAGCCCGGTCCTCAGCAAGTTTCAGCCTCTCTACCAGCCCAACAATCGGACCATCCAAATCACTCCGGGCCACTGCAACACAACAATACTCGTCACTTAACAGCGGAGGAGGCCAGCGACTACCGTGCCAAGGGAATATGTTACAGATGTGGCCAACCTTGGGGGCCACAGCATAGGTGTGCTGCCAAACAATTGCGCATTCTGCTCCTTCCCGAGACGGAGGGATTCAATGAGGAGGTCCAACCATATGTATCGGACACCATTGAAAAGGAGGAATATGGTTGACCGTTGGGTCATTTTTTAAAATTGCAGCCTTGAGGTCAAGGCTGTTTGGAGACGGAGGCATTGATAGAGAGCAAGAAGGAATAAGTTATTTTAGTCAAATATTTCCTTAATTTAGATTAATTAGTCAAGTTTCCTGTCATAATGGTAATTAGAATTACCATTAGAATTAGGGTTGGGATTGTGGGCCTTGAGCCTCTTTATATACCGTATGTACTCTACGGTGGAAAAACAAGAAGAAATATATCTAATATTGCAGCCTTAATTGGTTTGTGGCAGAGATAAACTCTGTGGCCCTCTTCGAGGGATTATTTCCGTGTTTTCATTCAGTTCCGTGTGTGTGTGTTCTATCAGCTTGTGTCATCAACTAAATCAGCAGAAACTACATTCCCATCTAAATCTCTGAAAGCTGTGTATTGAACCTGCCAGTCAAGCCATTGAACTATTTGTACGAGTGGAATATTATGTGGCAAGGATCAAGCAAATTTGTACTTACTTCCCCAAGAATAATTCCTGGTTTATGACACATTGAAAGGGTTCCTTAGTTGACACTACACCAGCGTCATAAAGAACCTGAAACAAGGTAAATGGTCATTATCCAGGAAAATAATAAATAAAGGAAATAATGAAAAACTACCTTCCAGTATTCTATGATCACACCAAATCAATTAGACAACTAAAGTTAAAGCATCAGATTTCATATTTCCTTCCCTCTCAGAGAAAAGATATTGTATTATCACCAAGAACCAAAAGAAATCAAATTAAGCACACCCACCCAAATACAGTAAGTAAAAAAACTTATACTCTCTGCTTATCAATCAAGTCAAGAAGCTGACTGCATCTATAAATCCATGTCTTAGCTCAAAATTAAGTGAGAATATCCAAGTTTTTGGATTAGGCGGGCCAAACTTTCTTTTAAAGGTTTTCAATCACTTGGTCAAGCACAGTCTAAGCATAAGTTTACCATCAGATGTTCCAAGATTTCTCATGTCAAACAATTACTAGGAAAAGAAAAAAATTATAATAATAGGGAACACTGATGATAATCCAAGATAATATGTTGACCGTATATCATTCTCTACTCCAAAATAGGCCAAATTGAATAAAAGACCTTGTGCCAGAGTCTAGCATAGAGCAAGTGAAGAACTGCATGCTCAGCACCACCTACATACACATCAACAGGACCCCAATACCTACAGAAGAACAAATTTTGTGAATGAAAGCCATCATCCAAACTGTGAGTTGCAAAAGTAGACCACAAACTTTCTTTTTTCTTTTTAGGGTAAAATAAATGCCAACTTACTTTTCTTTTTCCTTGTCAACCAATGCATTGGAATTTCTAGGGTCCATAAACCTCAAATAGTACCTGGGAAGAATTAAATTAAAAATCTTCATAATGCAAGTGCATGCATGAAAAAATATTTAAATGCTGTTCATAAAGCTTGACCAAACATCAGGAGATTCCCTGAAGTGACGATGAATATTTGTGATCATTGCAAATAAGCTTAGGAGGATGCTACTTTATCTTATCCTCCTGTAAACTTAGATATAAATTAAATAATTAACATTATAGAATTCCAATATCATTTTAGCTAGTTGGTCATAAGAAACATGTCACACCAGCAAGAGCCAGCCCATTGTGGCATAGTGTTCGTCTCACGCCTAGCAGGTCCTCCTGAAGTAGGGTCCATTGTTTGCACCTGAAAATGGATCATCCATCAATTTGGTTAATGAATATAGAGAGAGAGAAGAGGAATGTTATCAAGTTATAGCAAATGAATTATAGTTTTTAAACATTCAGAGTACAATGAGTTTAAGATAGTGCTTTAATTCTGTAGAGTTAGGTCCTCGTCTAGTGATCATAAATCTCATGAAACATGTCTCTACACAACTTTTGACTGGTTTTTTAGGAGTAGTCGAACATACCCACGACAGAGCCTTCGCAAGCGGAGGCTCCCCTGTTCCTGTTGGAGTAAAATCATCCAACTCAGGAAGGGTAAGAGGCAGCTCAGCCTCAGAAATTGGTATGCATTCACCAGAATCATCTCGAAAAATGACAGGTATAGGCTCTCCCCAATAACGTTGCCGAGCAAATAGCCAGTCCCTTAACTTGTAGTTCACCTATAAGTATCACAAATTTGCAAATAATGCAAAAGTTATTCAACACAATAATGAAGTGCTAATGAAACCATAGTATAGTGTAAGCTGAAGATGTTGTTAAACATGAGTTCCATAGCCAGAATATAACATATTACCTTTCTGATCCCATTCCCGGTTTCCTCAAGCCAGTCAATGACTTTAGAAGCAGCATCTTTAATAGATAGGCCATTAATGTCAAGACCTGACGTTGGACTTGATGAATTTATCATAGTACCTTCACCAGCATATGGCTCCTTGAAATAACTGAAACTTCCACTTTCCGGAGTCACAACTCCACAAACAGGGATACTGTACTTCATAGCAAACTCATGATCTCTTGTATCATGAGCAGGTACAGCCATTATAGCTCTTGTCCCATAGCTGTCACATAAATTTGAAAATATCAGAATTCTGGCAAATTAAGATGGTGAACACCCTTCTAGAGAAATGAGAGAACAAAGTAACAATCAGCAGACCTTCCTAAAACATAGTCAGCTACCCAAATAGGAATAGCTATTCCATTAGCAGAATTTCTTGCGTAACAGCCACTGAAAATTCCAGTTTTTTCTTTCTGGAGCTCAGTCTTCTCAAGATCACTCTTTCTAGAGGCAAGTTCCTTGTATTCTTCAACCTGTACCAGAAAAAATATGTTTCACAATGCCAATTCACAAACATTCAAAACTAGAAGAAAATATATGTATATTTTATATATGTGAAACAAAAGATAGATAGGGCATACATCTTTTCTTTGAGCATCAGATGCTATGGCAATAAGATATGTTCAGGTGCCAGGACCAAGTAACTATAAAGTAAGACAAACGTATTAAGTAACCAAAGTTGTACTTAAAAAATCAAGGAATGGCATTATGAAAAATTAAAGCATATACGTTGCACCAAAAATTGTATCAGGCCTTGTGGTGTAAACAACAATTTTAACATCCGTTTCACGACCATTAACATCCAGAACACTAAATTGCATCTCTGCTCCTTCTGATCTCCCAATCCAGTTTCTTTGCATTTCCTTAACGCTTTCAGGCCAATCAAGACCATCTAAATCTTCAAGAAGACGGTCAGCATATGCAGTAATCTTCAGCATCCATTGCCGCATAGGCTGCTCGGAAATAAACAATGAATTGTAAAATAAAAAAACCATGAAAATAAGGAATGTAGCAAAAAGCTGATGTTGAAACATTGCAGAAATCAAAGAAAAAAAATAAATGATAAACATACTTTTCTAATAACTGGATGTCCCCCACGCTCACTTACTCCATCCACTACTTCCTCATTCGCCAAGACAGTGCCAAGAGCAGGGCACCAGTTAACAGGGACTTCGGCCTACGTTATAAATATATCTTAAGAGCCTCTATAGATGTTAAGAATACTGAACTGATCAGAAAACAATTTATGAGACAACTCTAACCGGATATGCTAATCCTCTCTTCAAAAGCTGCAGAAATATCCATTGTGTCCATTTATAATATCCAGGCTTTGTTGTAGAAATTTCATGATCCCAGTCATATGAAAAGCCTAACAATTTAAGCTGGATATAAATACTGATATCAGTACCAAAATTTTGATTATAAAGACGACTAAGAATATAAAATCCACAAACATTGCGTAATCTTGACAAATATTCACTTCTATGTATTTTCAAAGAAATTATCACATCAATGTTCATTTATACAAGGATAAAATGTTATTGACCTGCGAACGGAAGCGATCAATGTTTCTCATTGTCGTGATCTTTGGGTGGGTCCCAGTCTATCACAAGAAGCAATGATATTATGCTGGAGGACAGACAAAGTATTGTGAATTAAATTTTATACTGAGGAAGGTAACAACCTCAATTGCATATTGCTCTGCAGGTAAACAAAATGCATCCCAACCCATTGGATGCAACACATTGAAACCTTGCATCCGTTTAAGTCTAGCAAGTATATCAGTGGCAGTATAACCAAGAGGATGCCCCACGTGTAAAACCGCCCCACTGCAAAAATGAAATTGCAAATCTAATCATTGATGTTTAAACCAAATGAGTTGGAAGAAACTTTTTTACAAAAAAAAAAAAGTTCAGAATCGATTATATTGATGAATCAGAACTCACACTAGCAACTGATTGTGTTTGCTTTAGAGTTGGGGTAAAAATTGAAATGGCGCTGATTAATTCAGGCATTGTTGATAACATGCTGAAAAGTTTGCTTCCCTTCAACAATCCCCCAATTGTATAAATATTTATACACTCACGTTCAGCTTTTGCATTAGACATCGCTTCCAACGCACACATGAATTATCATATCACCAATAGATGAAAACCATATTCCGAGCCAAACCCTGAATATCTCCCACGGTTCCCTTCTTACACAATGTGTAACGACCACAAAAGGTATAATTGCAATTTGCCCAAATTAAAAAGAGAAGATCAAGAACAATGAATTTACACATACAGAAAAATAAATAATCCAAGGAAGTGAATCACTATCAGCCTGCAATAATTAAACATGTTAATAACATAAAAGTTGTGGCCTTTAACGCATTAGTCAAGATTCCGAGATAATGAGAGAGAAAGGCACCTTGGATAAGGAAACATGTCGAGAACATAGAATTTAGGTTTGGAAGTATCAATTTCATTTGGGATCCGAAATGTCTTGGTCTCCTCCCAGTAGCACTGCCACTTGGGCTCAATTTGATGAAATGGATACGCTCTCTTCACTTCATCTTCTTGACTATCACTATATTCTCCAACTTCAGCACCGGAAATTGTGTTTTTCTCATTGATGGCAACATTAGTGCAACTGAATACTTTGAGGCGGCGAAGAGAGGAGCAAGAACGGTGGCACTGAAAAGGGGGCGTGCGTATCAGTGGAGAATACGGCAGAAGCAACTGAACTCGTGAAGCGAGTTGATTAGCAAGCATGTGGCTCTTAACTTCACTGCAGAAATAGACGCTACATCCCCGTTACCAAATTGAATATATAATTGGTCCAATTGGTCCAGTTGGTCATATTATAAATAGATGTTTGATAAAACAGAAAACAAAAACGATAAATAATATGGAGTAACAAAATTGCCACCGTCCTAGGCACCTCTGACCAAAATTTCACCTGAGGGCGCAAATATTGTTTTAAAATAGCGCATTCATATAACCATACTCAAAACTCGTTGTCGTTGACACCACATTGGCGGGTAGAACACAATGCAATCACGAAGCTAATTTAGCGAGTAAAAAGAGATACTTTGCTTAATCGACTTGTTTCGACTAACTAACATATATGGATTTTTTGAACCACACGAAATTAATGCCTAGAAGAAAACGAAAAAAAAAAATTCGCAATCTTCAGAGTCAACAATATTCAAATACAAGAACAAAGACCCAAATATAAGCAGAAATAAATAAGTTAAAAATCGAAATAGGAAATGAAAACATGAATTGGGGGAATGGAGGTACCAGGTGCAGGGTCCACGAGCATATGTTTTAGGGTAAGAATTCCAGATGTAGGAATGCACCATCATCGCCTTCCTTCTGCCGCTGTGTGGCGAAACCTTATCAGTAAATATGCTGGATAGTTCAGGAGCTGCTATCGCTAAGGCAAAGCCACGTAAAAGCCATCTCATAAGCTTCTCATTTTTCTTTTTTATTACAATGTTTTATTGATGATATTTCACTTTCTCTTTCTCCAATACTAGGATTGGCCCACGGACCGGCTATCAGCCTTAATAGGAAGTAATAGATTTGCGAACTCAGATCTCCTAATGATACAAAATTCTTAATCCCAAAATTAGAAGAAAAGCCATATAGTAACAGTGTTAGTACCAGACTTTCATGACCAATTATCAACTAATTCATTAGTAACCTTAACATGTAAGTCAGCACATTACCAAGCATATGTATTATTTAACAACATGAACATTCAAGTTATGCTTTAGAAAATTAATTGGACAACAACTATACTAGTGACATATAGACACAAAAAACCAATATTCCATTTGAAGAACTACCCCTTACTGTAGTGAACTCATGCAAAACCATTCCCTACCAGGATTTAATCGTTCTCCATGAACAGTCATTTTTTTCTTTCTTTTAGACACTTAAGTACTCCGTTAATAACAGGACAAACTAAGGTGATATACAGTACAAAAAGATTTTCAATGCAAATTTATGTATATTTGTGACTACTATCTATATATGTGCATAAACCAATACAGCTAATCTGATGATTGAGAAACAAAACGAAGAGAACATGCTAGCAATGTATACAAAAAAGGAAATGTTTTTTTTATTATCATCCAATGGGTAATTACTAATTATTAAGTAAATACATACATACTGTGATGATAGAATTTCTATAAGTTTTTATAAGCAATAATACCATAATAAGCTATCAACAAAGCAATCAGTGAAGAACACAGGATGGATAACTAATAAAATAAACTCTTAGCTCCCCAATCAACTGATCTAACAAAAAGAAAACAGAAAGAAGCATGCCAAAATAACAAGAAAATGGCATGAACATCTATTGGCTACAAGCACAACAAATAGTGGATTATAAATGCAACTTGTCAAATAATCATCTAGGGTGCAGCAATTAAAAGATAAGTTATTTTATTTTTCTTATATAATAGTTGAAATAGAACATATTATACCATCTTTATTAGACCATATACAACTCAACTCAAAAAAGCATTTTCCCTAGTGTAAAGGAGCTTTCCATTTTTAGCATTCCAGCAATCACGGAAAACAAAAAATGTACTTCCAAAGACATCCCAAAAGTATATGCACATCAAATTGACATGGCAAACTATAGTAGAAATTGTTCACTATAAGGGATTCCACTTAAGCTAAATGATGTTAATGCAAACTCCATTATAGAACTTCCAAGACTAAGACTTGAAGTTGAGGTAGTTCTTAGAAGGCTCCTTTACGCATCAATTTAACGGTAAAACTAAGCAAACTATGTCTACTGTGGTTATTTTATTTTACTGAATTACTGCAGAAATATGATAACACGATGAACTAGGTTTCCCGGCTGCCGTAACCGGAATTGAAAAGATAAAATAACGAGATCAAAATCTTTCAAGGAAAGAAGTATATAAAGAGTGAAAAGTGAAAACCTCTACGACTTACCTTCAAGTAGTCACGTTCACTCGGCTATACTCGCCGTACAAGACAATTTGATGGCTTATTTCCGGCGGGTAAATGCCGTTACATTCTCCCCCCAAATTAGGTCTTTATTATTTCCATTATTTTGTGTATTATTTGGATTGGACTATGGGCTTCATTAGCAAATAATAAGGTTGCTTATTATTGGGCCTTCTTCAACAATTGTAATATTGTTTTGGACCTCATAATGCACATGCAGGCCCAACTTTTGAATGGATAGTCTCGATTTTTATTTTTTATTTTTTAATTTCATTTTCTTTATTCATAGTTTCAACAAAAATGTATATTATCTCTTGTCCTAGTATATCTTTTAATGTGCAATATGTCAAGGTGGGTAACGTCTATTTCCAACAATTTTATTTAGGCAAAAGCTCTTGTGTGCCCGGGCGCACGGATTCAAATTCGTGTGCCCAACCTTGACCCTACCCGTATTCTCAAACTGACCCGACATACTTAAAGAAAAAAAAAAACTCAAATTCAGCTAGGGTTTACCTATTCTCAATACGCCGTTCTTCCATTCTCGCGCTCTCTCTCTCTCCATTTCCTTCTCCCATTCTCGCGCTCTCTCTTTCCTTCTCCCATTCCTGCTCAATCTATCTTTTAATCTATCTCTCCCCATTTTCTACACGATTCTCCGGCTGCTACTTATCGCCGATTAAAGATGGTATTTTTAGTGGTTCGTATGAGCTTTCGCCAACCGTGGAGATTGAGAGTGGCGACGGTTCGCAAGGTATCAATCGACTGAGGTTTGCGATGCAAAATATTCTACACTTCACGCGTATCTTCAATATTTTTTATTATTTATTTATCAAATATTAATCGATATCAGTATGAATGTAGGTACCTGTTTGAATATTTTCGAATATTTTTCTTAATCATTTGGAAATAGCTGTTGAAAGTTTCGTCAATCATCAAGTACTCCGCACTATCACTTCTCGCTGACCGATTTTACCCAACTCTATCCAGGTAAAAAATTCCATTTATCTAGTGTTTGATTTACGATATAGTAGTGTTAAATTGTTAATTACTTGTGAGAGACCGTGAAGTGTGGTGAAACGATCTCGCAAGACATAGTTATAAAGTACAAGGTTTGCACCATTTTTTGTACTTATATATATTTACATTTGAAAAAAGTTGTATGGTAGCTGATGATAAGTGTTTTGTAATTCAATATGAATTTATAATCTGTTGATTTTTTTGGCCTTTGAATAGGATGCCATGCACAAGATAAAAATAGCTTCAATAGCTGCTGCTGAGGCTTTGGAGTTGAATCTATTGTGAGAAATTTGGGGTATTGCTCTTAGGTCATGTTCTTTTTATTTTCACTGTAATGATTTCATTATCCATTGCCTGGTTGGATTTCAAAAATTATAATATTTGAACTTGCATAAATTGGTACATGAGAGTTTTATTTGTGGGATTAACAATCTCTTACTGTTACTAGTTTAAAATCCGTTGAACTTGAACTCATCAAGCTATTGTTGTTTAGTTATTGGCCTTGTGGGTGCATTTGTCTTTTGCAATTTTGTAGATAGTCAGACAAGAAAAACACTTTCTCCCTTCTATATGGTCTGTTTTAAGTAACATGACATGTATTTTTTACAATCATGTTAAAAATTCTTCTGCAGACTCCGTTGATAGTTGTTTTGCACTAAACACATTTCCTTCAATTTGTTTAAAAGTATTACATTATTACAATCACGTCTCTCCTGCCAAATGCTTCCATCCTGCATTCCATTAGATGCCAAAGTACCTCAACTCTTCTTTCCTCTAATTATGCTTGTTACATTACATGTTTTTGTGTATGAATTATGGATGATGATTTGTTTTCTTTCTCCTTTCTCTATATGGATCTGTGCCACTTGGTGTACCTTTTGTTATCTTGTTGGTGCAATAGCTTCATTATCCTTTCACCATCGCATTCATTCAACTAGAATACAAGTGAAATGCTATACATGTATTCTCTATGGTTAGCAACGAACAAAAATTCATCTCTTTGAACTTGTAAATGTGAGTTCAACTAATTCTTGTAGAAATAGAATATTTCAGATTTTATATTACTTTTAATAAATTCAGTTTGCTTTGTCAGTTGAACTAATCTCCTCCCAATACTTTATCAGCAGATTTTATAAAATTTCTAAATTCTTGTAGAAATAGAATATTTCAGATTTTATATTACTTTGTCATTGGATCTTTTTCCTCCCAATTATGCTTATTTAGTTTTCTTATTTCGTATGATAACTTTTTTTTCAGGTTTTTATATAATGAGATCAAAATAGTGCACTTCTGAACGTGTGACCAATTTGAAGAAAAAGAAAGATGCAATGCAAAAACCTATGGAGAAGCTTTTGGACTAATATTATTATCGTGTAAATAGTATGTAGTTGCAAAGGGTATATTGTTGATGAGTAAAATGTATATTATTGATTAGTAAAGGGTATATTGTTGTCATGTAAACGGTATGGAGTTTAATGTCATGTTGATAGTGTTTTAAGTTTATGTTATTGAGGTATTATAACATGGTGTAAAGAGTATATTATTGTTATGTAAAGAGCTTGTATTATTTTCGTGTAAATAATATATAGTTGCAAAGGGTATATTGCTGATAAGTAAAGAGTATATTGCTGATGAGTAAAAAGTATATTGTTGTCATGTAAAGGGTATGAGGTTTAGTGCTCATATTGTTGGCAGTGTTTTAAACTTATGTAATAAAGGTATTATAATATGGTGTAAAGAGTATATTATTTTTATGTAAAAGGTATATTGTTTTCGTGTAAATAGTATGTACAGTTGCAAAGGGTATATTGTTGATGAGTAAATAGTATATTGTTAGTGAGTAAATGGTATATTGTTGTCATATAAAGGATATGGAGTTTAGAGTATCTGCTGTTGATATTGTTTCAAGTTTATGTAGTTAAAGTATTATTATGGCATGATGCATATGACATATGATTTTATACAAAAATGTACGACACTCAATACTAAAGGATATAATATTCAATAATAGTGTCAAAGTAACACTTTACCTGATTAGAACTTAATAGAGGGTATACTATTGTCATGTAAATGTTTAGAATACAAGTTAACAAAGTGTAAATGGAGGGTATTACATTGTGTTGTTTTCTTGTAAATTTAATTCAGGGTATTACATTACAACAACAAAAATAAATATTAGTATAATACCTGCATAATTGCATTTAACAATATATTTTCAATAAAAGCATTTCATAATTACAAAAAAAAAAAATTACTCATTCAAAATAAAAAAATGTAATAATTCATCAAAGTATGTCACAACATTAACTTGTTACATTACTAAATTAAATGAGCATTTGAAGTTTTAGATCCAAATTCATTTACTAACTCTAAAGTTTTTCCTTGATTTCTTTTGATTTTTTGAAATAGGCTCTTTATCATCTTCTTCCTCCCTTTTGTAACTGAACTATCTGGATAGAACACCATATTAGATAAATTCTTATTTAGGACAACTTGTTCTGATTGTGTTGAAAAATTTCACCGAAAAAGATCAAGAACATTATCTTGAGATGAAGAAAGTAGAATAGATCTGCACATGGACAGTTATCTTATTAATATAAGTGCACAATATAGTAGGTACAAAAAAAAATACAACTAACTGCAAATTTATTGAATGAAAAATAAAGATTTTGAACGCAGGTACAATCATTATAACTAAAGGGTATATCAGCTACTGTTGAAGGGTACATTTTTGTCATGCAAATGGTATATTATTATCATGTGAACTATATGGATTTGCAAAGGGTATATTTTTTATAAGTAAAGGGTTACATTGTTGTCATGCAAAGGGTACGGAGTTTATAGTGTTTCAAGTTTATTATAAAAGGTATTATGACATGGCGCAAAGGGCATATTGCGGATGAGTAAAGGGTACATTATTGATGAGTAAAGGGTACATTATTTGTCATGCAAAGGATATACTGGTCGTGTAAATTGTATGAAGTTGCAAAGGGTTTTTTGTGGATAATTAAAGAGTACATTATCGTCATAAAAAGAGTATATTACATATGAGTAAAGAGTATATTATTGATGAGTAATGGATATTACTCAAATATGGTCATTGGTGACAAAATTGAAGATAATTACAAACATATAGAAATAAGGGGATAGAATTTAAGAATTGAAGAAAATTGTGTTGACAGATGGGGTGTTCAAGCAAAATCTATACATCATCGGAATTATGCATCTTCGATCTCAGAGATTTTGACAGATGCTGGCAGAGGAGGACCCAAGATTCCCCAAGTGCAAGAGCACCGTTCTGCTTAATGTCTTTCATCATAACACCAACCCAAAAAAAATCATGAACATTGGATTGTAACTACTACTCCATTAAGCAACAAACACTACTGGAGCTTACCTATTGCTATTTATCTTTTCATTTTAATTGTTTTTAAGCTAGCATAGCAAGAGTTGTTTAGCAGAACCTGTGCTCAAGTTTCTTATTAGGTAATTTTCATGCATTCAACTCTACTACTCTTCCAATCACACCATGCCACAACAATTCTTTCTTCTAATTCTTTTTTTTAAGGAGACATCACTTGCTTTTTACTAATATATCCCTCTAATAGCTTAATTGAAACATGATAGACCATAGCTTTGCCTTTCTGTAATTTCACTCTAAACCACGTTAACGCTCGCCTAATTTACCTTTGCACCATCTTAAACTAACCCAATATTTGATCCTCCGTAATTACAATTACTAAATAGTAGGAGTAGTAAACAAGTAATTTCATTAAGGGAGGCTCATAAACTCAATATGAATTAAGGCAGAATTATGCATCTTCGATCTGAGATTTTGACAGATTCCAGGAATCAAGGTGAAATTGGAAAAATGAAGGGATTAAATCTCGGTTATCTTATTCTGGAGTGAAGAATCGCACGCACTCGAAGGTAGAATCACCCAAATTAATCGCCATTCCTCATTCTGGAGTGAAGAATCGCACGCACTCGAAGGTAGAATCACCCAGATTAATCGCCCTTCCTCCAGACTCTGCTCTTTGCGCACTCCAGTGCTGGTGTAACAACAAATTTGTATTTATAAAATAATAAACACAAAAGAAATTACAACGAAAATCCAAGATGGATTGAAGTTGAGAATTTAAGTAAACAGCTTCTATTTATTCTCTGATTCCTCTCTTGAGTTGATTTCTTGACTTCTTCAACTTTCGGAGCCGGATCTTCGGATGAAGCTTGTCCGAGCTCGGGATTGACTTGAAGCTTTAAAACGTTTATCCGGAGGCGTTGAGTCTTTGTTCGGATCAAACGTTGACTTGAAGATTTGTTGTGAAGTACGACACTCAATTTGGTAGAACGTTGACTTCACGGAGACAGATGGATGAATTTGATATGAAGAACGCCGGATCAAAGAGGCTTAGCACCTTGGTCTTTGATCGGAGGTTGTTCTTGACTTGAAGATGACTTGAACTTGATTTGAAGATCTTGAGTGTTCTTCGACTTGATCTTGATCTTGAACTTGAACTTGGTCTTGATCTTGACTTGAACTTCACTTGACCGGATCTTGATCGAACTTGATTTTCACTTGAATCTTCAGAGTTCTTCAGGTTTTCAAGATTTTCAGAGTCTTTGGAATGAGGACTAAAGGTCCTTATTTATAGGTAGAAAAAATAACCACTTTGAGAGATATTTTCTCTTTTAAAAGATATGTCGGGCTTTAAGCCTGCTGGGCTGGATACGGGCCTATTAATTTAATTAGACCTGCTGAATTTGATTTGCTGGGCTTGTTGACTTGAATCAGGCCCACATGATTTATTTTCTGGGCTTACTGATTTGGGTCAGACTCACATGATTTATTTCTTGGGTTTACTGATTTGGGTCAGGTCCTCTTGATTTGAATTGAGCTCACTTGACTTGAATTGAGCCCATTTGACTTGGATTTGGGCTCAAAAATAATTATATTAATTATTAATTATTTATTCATTTGTTTTAGGAATTAATTTATTTAAATTCCTTAATAAATAAATATTTAATTAATACTTAATATATCTTCTTTTGCATTTACTTATTAGACAATAAAATTTAATTGCCTACAAATGCCCCCTTGCAATTTTGTTCACTTAAATTTATTCTTTGAAGTGGGCAAATTGCAATACTTCTGTATACTTCTCGGACCCTCTTCCTTTCAACTTTTAATTCATTTTATTTGGCCATTAATTCTTAATACAAATAATAACATGATGATGGGCTCAAAAATAAAGAATATAATGGCCCAATCCTTGATACTTGCTGTAACAACAAAATTTTGTATTTATAAAATAATAAACACAAAAGAAATTACAATGAAATTCGAGATGGATTAAACTTGAGAATTTAAGTGAACAGTCTCTAACTATCCTCTGATTCCTCTCTTGAGTTGACTTCTTGACTTTTTCAACTTTCGGAGCCGGATCTTCGGATGAAGCTTGTCCGAGCTCGGGGTTGACTTGAAGCTTTAAAACGTTTATCCGGAGGCGTCGAGCCTTTATTTGAATCAAACGTTTGACTTGAATCTTTGTCGTGAAGTATGCCGCTCAATTTGGTAGAACGTTGACTTCACGGAGACTGCAGGATGAATTTGATAAAGAACACCGGATCGAAGAGGCTTAGCACCTTGGTCTTTGATCGGATGTGATTCTTGACTTGAATATATCTTGAACTTGACTTGAAGATCTTGAGCTTGGGCTTGGATCTTGATCTTGCTCTTCACTTGAATCTTCGCTTGATCTTGATCTTCAGAATTCTTCACTTGACTTGATCGAACTTGGATCTTCGCTTGATCTTGATCTTCAGAATTCTTCACTTGACTTGATCGAACCTGAATCTTCGCTTGATCTTCAGAATTCTTCAGGTCTTCAGGATTTTTCAGAGTGAATGGAATGAGGACTGAATGTCCTTATTTATAGGTAGAGAAAATAACCACTTGAGAGATATTTTCTCCTTCAAAAGATACGTTGGGCTTTTCTCCTTTAATTAAGCCTGCTGGGACTGGATACGGGTCTATTTAATTTAATTAGACCTGCTGGATTTGATTTGCTGGGCTTGTTTGACTTGAATCAGGCCCGCATGATTTATTTCCTGGGCTTATTGATTTGGGCCAGGCTCACATGATTTATTTCTTGGGTTTACTGATTTGGGTCAGGCCCTCTTGATTTGAATCGAGCCCACTTGACTTGAATTGAGCCCACTTGACTTGAATTTGGGCTCAAATAATTATATTAATTATCAATTATTTATTTATTTATTTCAAGAATTAATTTATTTAAATTCCTTAATAAATAAATATTTAATCAATATTTCATATATTCCCCTTTGCATTTATATTTATTAGGCAATAAATTTTAATTGCCTACAAATGCCCCCTTGCACTTTGTTCACGGAAATTTATCATTGAAGTGGACAAATTGCAACAATATTTGCATATGCTTTGGAGTCTCTTTCGACCAATTATTTTCATTGAGCTTTTTATTTTACTATTTCTGGCCCAATAAACAAACGAACCTCAAAATTTAGTAGATAATGCAGTTGCAAAATATATCTCATAGAGCTGAAAATCAAATATCCACAAATCCTTATTGACATTAATCTGTTAGTTACAGATCTTCATATATCAGCTCAATTCTTAGTCCCCAAGAAATAACTTCACATTATTTTGAAGATAAATACAAATATTTATCTAATATTCACAGAAGTTATCCAAATTTTCCCAAGACTATATAAGAACAACTCCCGTTTCCACTTTTTCACTTCAAAGTTTCGACTAACAACACTACCCTTCTTTGCAGATTTTCTTCTTAGTTTAAAGGCTGCTGCAACACAAGAAACTCAGGCATTCATCAATTATTACCAAAGTAACCATCTTCTTTCCTCCCCATTCCCTTTCCTTTTACTGCTTTGCTTCTTGCTCTTTTTTTCCTTGTACACATCTCTATTTATTTGCTTTACCTGCATATATTTGCTTCTTGTTTCTTTATTTCTGCACATATTTGTTTCCTTTCTTCTTGCTGTTTCTACTATCTACATCGGCTCCCTTCAAGATTCCCTCGAACGAAGTTGGTTCCCCCCTCCTCGAATCCCCAACAGGGGTGTTTCAATTGATGATGGACGCGGCGATAGTTACAGACCCGTACTCGCATATAGAAGAAGACGGTGCTTCATACCCCAAGGTTGAAGTTGGAACAACATCATCGAGGTGGAGAGCAGTCGACGGTGGACCACCCATGGTGGTTGCTTGTCGGGCTCGCACCGTGAGGTGGAGAGCGGTCAACGGCGGACCACCCATGGTGGTTGCTTGTTGGGCTCACACCTCCGATGACGTTTGTGACTAATATATGAAAAGAAATCTGATCATGCGACTCAGCATTGTGACGAGCAATGGTGGTAAGCAGCGGCTGGACTCGGCGGTCAAACAGAGGCGGCTGTTCCGGTGAAGACACGGCTAAGCGCGGCTGAACCGCAATTTTCAGTGGCAGGGATCGCGGTTTTCCAGAGGCGATCAACGCGCAATGGCACGGTGGCTTTGGATTTCGCGACCTCCAGCAGCGACGGCGGTGTATCAATGGCCAATGGTGGCCGGCGATTCTCCGAGGCAGTTTCGCGACCTCCAGCAGCGACGGCGGTCGGGGGGCGCTCTCAGCGCACGGTGGCTGCTCTCGAAGTACAGCGGCGGATCTGGCGAAGATGCGGCTGAGTAGCGGTGGTCGCGTCGCGATTCCAGCAGCAGAAATTCTGGTGGCCAGCGTGCGACTTCACGATCCCGTCGGCAGGCCTTGAAAGCGGCTGGGCGGTGGTCGGTGGCTGACCTCGGCGGACGGTGGCCTTGCGTGGTGATGGCTGAGGTGTGTGCAGCAGATTAAATCTTGAGAAGAGCTATTCTCGACATTGAGATGATATCAATCTCTTACCACCAAGCCCTCAATTTTGACTTTCAAGTCAATTTTGACTCTCACATGGCCCAAGCCCAATTTTGCTTTGATTTGGGCTTCATACTTGGGCTTCTTTAATTCTATGTTGATTTGGGCTTCAATATTGATTCAACCTTTCCTTAATTGGCCCATTAGTTGATTTGTGTCCATAAACATGGCCTCCAACCGTGTGGCCAAGTTTAAATTAACTAAGCATATGTGTTAATTAATTTTATTGACTTGGCTCCAATGTTTAAGGCTACAATGTTTTACAATTATGACCTTAAATAATTAATTAATTGCCCCCATGAATTTATTTTGAGTCTTTTAATTAATAGTTCATTTGTTTTGCAGCCTATCCACTTCTCAGCATGGTTTTCTTCAAAACTGTAACGGGAAAGTCCGGCGCAAGCTACTTAGTTATTTTTGAAGATGCACATCAACCTTTGCCACAAGGAACTCGTCTTTTACCCGGGCAATCTTTGCTAGGGAACTGTGCTTATGTCCCTCCAAGAAGCAAGAATGAATTTTTCTTGGCATGTTGGTCTCATGAATCTTCTTCAAGTAAAAATAACATAAGTTGGACCTTGAAGGGAGCTGACATTGAGCCAGAAATCAATTCAGCACCTTTACCCTCTTTGGGACGCCACATTGCAAAAGGAAAAGCATCCTGGGGAGAACCCATCAAGTTTCTTGGAGACTTCCACTACATCAAGGGTTACTAGGAATGGACTGAAGATATTTTAAGCCGATGCGGATCCATTCTTCGAAATACAAAGCTTTATGATGCTGTCTTTGCATCCCTCTTTACCTATGATTGCAGCTGTGAAATCATGAAGGCCTTCTGTGAAGCTTGGTGTTCTTCCACCAACACTTTACTTACCAAATTCGGAGAGATGTCACTTTCTTTATGGGACCTATACAACTTGATGGGACTACCCATAGCGGGTTATGTGTATGATGAAATTGTGCCCTGTGCAGAAGAATTGCTTTCCACGAAGGATGGTTTACGTATCCCTGATAGGGGTTTTCTCAACACACAAATTAATCATCAAGTATAAGGATATCAATTGTAGTCGCGAAGATGACCAAGTTACAATATCGAACCCAAGGGACGGTTAAATATCAATTTCGTTATCTTCTAGTATATTTTAGACTATGTTTGGTAATTGTAAAGGTTTAATGGATAATAACTTCTAATCAAAGAGCAAAAAGAAATAGTAAGAGTAGAGAAAAGTGAGTTGTGATCAATAAGAATAATAGGTAGTTCGTCGGGTCATCCAGTTTCACTAGCAATTTGTATTCTCATGTGATGGTGTCCGACTCTGCCCTGTGGTTTGTGGACGCATCACTAGACCATGCAAGTTTACTCTATAGACACAAGTAAATATGCGCTTGACACGTGTGAATATCCTCGGAGCAAGAGATATACTTCACCCCCCTTTCTAGGTACAATCATAATCAATTATCTTCTACATCTAAAATCTAACCCGATTTGATCTCCCTTTTTAGGTACTATAAAGTTACACTCTTCATCCTATTCATCAACCCGAATTTAATTCAATTCATGAATATTCATATAAGACGGTTCTAATAAGACTTCGGAATCCCTTCACTTAGAATTATAACAATAAACCCTGCTCAGTAGTGAACGCACTCAATCAATAACCATGTTATGTATTCAGACTCTACACAACGATCATTGATGCACAAAACGACTATGAGTATGGATTAAATATGCAATCTTATATAAAACAAACCACAGGTAGTGTTGTACGGAGTTTTACACACGAAATACAAATTACATCATGAAACTTTCATAACCCTAGAACTACCAAGGTGGTTCTAGCCCATGATTGATCTAGGAACAATCATGGTTGGATTGATCATTCTTACTTGAACCTTCAGCGAACCTCTGTCACAGCCCTCCGGATGGATCACCACCTCTACTCTTGTTTCTCTTATGATTGATGATCAAAAGCTCTCCTCATTCTCCGTATGAGCCTCCTTTTATACTTGTAATCACGTCTCTAGGGCTTGGAATGGGTTTCTAAGTGATCTCATGCGTTTCGGCCTCGAAAATCCAGATAAGGTAAGTTCTCGAACATAGGTTCGACCACGTCAAACAGGTCGAACAACTGGCCACAGGTCGAACCCCAGGTCGAACCCCGCTACTGGAAGAATTCTGCACAGGTTCGACCTTCTGGACAGGTCGAACCACTTAGGCCTTGGTCGAACTCCAGGTCGAACCTCATCACTGGACAACTCTCGCTCCCGATTCGACCAACTGGCAAGTCAAACTAGAATGTCGTGGTCGAATTCTCTTTTCCGCAAACTGGTTCGACCACGATTCGACCTGATGGACAGGTCGAACCACTCGAGTCGTGGTCGAATCCATCTCTGCAAGCTCAGCAACGTTGGTTTGACCTGCTGGAGAGGTCGAACCCTCCTTCAACCAGGTCGAACCCACCTAATTCTTGGGCGGTTCGCGTGGCTTCGACTCCGTCTCTTCGATTCTTGGCTCTTTCACTCCGTTTTTGCTCAGAAACCACTCAAATAGCTCCACTAACACCTGATTCATGCTAATTCACAATATATATAGGTTTTCCACCTATTTCCACATCAAAACTCTCCAAAACTAGCACAAAACATAGCGCCAAACTTGTGAATTTACACACTCATCAAACCCCCAAACTTGCATGTTGCTCGTCCCGAGGCAACCAATTTAAACCACAGGAGTCGTGTATAATTCAACAAGATCTAGTACAACACATATTACACATGCCACTTCATTGAATCAAACAAGAATTACTTGCATCATATATTTTACTCATATAAAATCAATCCAATCACACACCATTCGGAGTACTAAGTAATCTCGCTGACAAGATAAGTCTTTACTCTCTTTCGCTCGTGCGTGAGGCACTATAGGCTAGTATAAACACTCATATCAATTCATATTCACGCGTAACCATAAGCTTGGCAAAGGTCTCAAAAATCAACTTACATTAGATTAATACTAGGATCACATTGTAATGTTGGCTCTTTGGAAAGGGTAGGAAAATTTGGTCATAGTGACTTAAGACACTAGTAGAAAGTTACCTTGGAGGTTCTTGATTTCTCATTCGGCTTCATATTCTCCTCCAATTCTTCTCTTGTACTTGCAATTTTCAATTATCCTTCTCTTCCTTGCATCAACATCATTCTTCTTTTGATCGCTCGGGTACCAGTTGTAGGCACTACCCTTCTCGAACATCGTTCGGCTACTTCTTAAAAACTTCAAGCCCCATGTATAAACAATTCGGGGTACCAATTTCAGGCACTACCCCTAACAAGATTTAACCATGCACTTTTCTTGCTAAACCTCATTCCATCTTCCCTTTTCTTCTTCCACACTTATTCACCTTACTCTCTCTACCAATGAATATGGTATTTTCAAAGCTCAAATAAGGTAATTAAGGCTCTTATATTTGGCTTGCCAAAGAAAAAGCTTTTAAAAGGCTCAAACAGGGCTACCAAAGATTTATAAAATCATTAGGAAAGGTAAAATTTGGCTAAGTGACTCAATTAATCAAAAATGGCCTAAGATCATGTCATAGTATTTCATCAATTGTAAGTTTCACACAAGACTCCAAGCCAAGTTCTAGAATACGTTCATACGAATGATTCTCTCAAAAATAAACTATCATGATTAATCATGATAAAGGCTCAAATCCTCACATAGGTCATCAATTCCTAATACTCCTCATAGCACATAATCAAAATCAATTCCTCATGAATTCCATATACTTAATAAATTATTCATGCTCTTTCCAACAAAAATAAACACGTAAACACATGAATGCACAGAATCAATAACCCATATACAAAACAATGATACAAGATCAACTATATCAAGTACATGCCACTCACACATGAATCACACCCCAATCTGTAAAAATAAAAAGAAGAATGGGAGATAAGATGAATCGGAGAAGCCAAAAGAAAACCTGAGACTACTCCCTAGGAGCATCATCATCCTCATCATCATCGTCATCCTCATCCATCCTATTTTCCACAGCTCGGCACAGACTGGTAATGTGCTTATCCATCATATCCACTCGACTACTCACTCTACCAACACGCTCCTCCAAGGCAAAGTACCTTTCGTTCAACGTGGCGTAGTTGGCGTTAGCGAGCGCGAGCTGCCTGTTCGTCTCCTGCTGTGCAGCTACTACTATGATCAGCTGCTTATGAATCAAGCGAAGCTGCTCCCGGGTACCTGGAACTGCTCGCCGCTGCTGCGGTACCGGAGCATGCTGAGGCGCATCATGCTGCTCTTCTTCCGGAATCTCCATCTCCGGCTGCTCATCTACCTGATCCTCCTCTTCAGGCTGCTGTGGCTGAGGTGGATGGAACGCTCCTTGATCAATGATCTGCTGTAACTCAGCCATCCTCCCCTCAGCACACATCTGTGCTACCGCTCTCCAATCACCACTCGACTTCACTGCCACGGATAAGGCGGTATGTCCAAGAGAATTCATTAACTTATTTCGTGCTTCCCGAACAGTTGTCAAATTGCTCACGTCGAAGGGGAACATAAATTCGAAAGGCTTGAGACCCTGTTTGCCTATTTTTATAGCACTCACGAGCAAGAATACTCGATCGTTGTAGTAGTATATCCCAAGAAAAATTATCAATCCAATAAGGAGTTATGTTCGGACTAGCAAAATACGTGAGCTCAAGTTCATGTTGTTTTTGTAAGGATGATCGGGGGTTTGGAGATTGATTAACAACTAAAACAAGTAACAAGTAAATAACAATATCAAATAAGTAGAATGACAAAAATAGAAAATGGGTGCTTAAGTTCAAGTATGGAAAAACATGGGATTAGAAACATCCAAGCACACTCAATTCATATTATCATGCAAACGGAATTCAACTCAATTGATGTAGACTAAGGGTGATCACGATTGTATCCTAAGCTCCCTTTCGGGTTACAAAGGTTGTTGATCCATTTTAGACTCCCAAAAGCACTTAAGATCAAAGCCCAACATTAACCCCTTCCATCTAGGTACTAGTTAGATTAAACTCTCCATTTTTGTGTACTAAGGCCAACGAATGGATTGGTTCCCCTCATTGAATTCAAATATCCTTTCGGTCAAACCCAAACTCAATGTCTATTCATGCCTTCCTAATACTATAGAGGGTCGTTTTCGTCTCACTTCAAGCAATACATACATGAAGATCATGATAGCATTTAATTACCACAAATAATCCATTGATCAACAATCCATTAAACCAATAAACATTCATGAATAACAAACCATGCCATCACAACATCAAGACTATTAAACTCCATGAATAGAAATCAACATCAATTAAATCAAAAACCAATTTAATCCACATGATAATATAAATCTAATATGCTCTTCATATTCCTAATCCCACTAGAGGGATTAGCCTATCATAGTAAAAGTAACAAAATAATTAAATGATTCATTACAATTACCCATAGTCTAAGATCTAAAGAAATACAAAATGAATGGATTCTTCCCTATCAATTTCTTGAAGAGAATCTTCTATTCTTCTTGATCTCCACCTCTAGCTCTTGATTCCTTGAGATCTCTCACACCCAATGGAAGGGATGAAGTTTTGATGGAGAATTAATGGAGATGATGAAGATGGATCAAAATGGATGAAGGTGGATGAAGATGATGGTGGGAAATGGAAGAAATGGTGTGTGAGGTGTGTGTAGATGATAGGATTTTCGGATCTCTGCCAATTGTTGAATAAAGGGGTATTTATACCCCTATGGAGGCTTCTAGAAGGATCTGGAAATTTCTGCAGGAAAATACCCGGCACGAGTCGTGCTCTGCAACACGGCCACGAGGTGACCGTGTTGTGTCTTCTGATGCTCCCGCACGGCCTCGCCTTACAGGGCCGTGTTACGCAACACGGCTCGTGTGCTGTAACACGAGTCGTGTGTTGTAACACGGGCACAGGTGTAGTCGTGTTGGCTCTTCTGATGTCGCCACACGGCCACCTTCTTACAGGGCCGTGTTGGCGACACGGCTCGTGCTCCCGACTCGACTCGTGCGACTGGACACGATCGGAAGTTGCTCATGTTGAGTGACTAGATGTCGCCACACGGCCAACTCTTACAGGGCCTTGTTGGCTACACGGCTCGTGTGCTGGCTCCTGCATTTCTTCACTGTTTTGGCTCGTTCTCCCTCGTTTCAACTCCGAATTGAGATCCGCTTTTTCCTACATCTTCCTTATCATGTTTAACATCCAATAAAAAGTGAAAATCTTACGTTTAAGCTCATTCACACACATTTCAATAAAAATACAAAACACAACCAAATAACATATAAAATACGGATAAAATAATACGAAAATATATATAAAAAGACACTAAAATCTAGGTGAAAATAGCTCTAATCAACCCCCCAAACTTAAGGTGTTGCTCGTCCCCGAGCAACGAAAATGACAAATCAAAATGAGAAATTTTCACCTAGAAAAAGACTAAACGAATATAAGCAATAACACATCGTTAGCAATAATAACAACAACCTATGCTAAGTCATCCTACAACATTAAAATCATGACATGAGAAATTAACAAGTTCAATCAAAAGAGAATAAAGTGTAATATAGTTCCTTTTAAGTCCAAGCCTCACAATGGATATTGATGTCTCTCAACACTCTTTTGAAATAGGGTAAATCACACTCATTAATCGATTGGCTCGACTCGCTATAAGCTTGCTCGCGGACTATATTCACAAACCACCAAAGTTTCAATTAATGATCAAAAAGGTCTTTAATTAGGATGTAATGATAAGCTCTTTGGTAGGGTAGGAAGTATATGGATAAGAGTGACTCAATAAGTGTAAGTAATCAAAGAGATGGCCAATTTCCTCAACTTCTCCACTTTTCTTTCTTCCTTTCTTATCTTTACAATCTAAAGCACTATTCATTTACTTTCCTTGGATCGAGCTTCTTTTGATGCATGCTTCCTATCTTTGAATTTTGTTTACTTGAGCATTTTGATGTTGTTTTACTCTTTTCTTACTTTGAGGTTGCATGTGCATTCTTGTTTTGCTCTTTTCATCCTTTTTCTTGCTTGTTTACCATGTCCTTTTTCTTCTTTTGCTAATCAGTCAATCCTTTCTAGCTACCATCTCCTCAATCACCCACACAAAGGTATATAAGCTTGAATGGGTAATTAAGGCTTGAAATGTGCTAAATTCACAAGAAATAGGCTTATAGGCTCAAAGTGGTTAACTAAGGATGATGTTCATGGTAGGGAACATATATGGCAATGACTATAATAACAAGGATGGCCTTAGATCATTTCACCAATCTCCACTAATCGGGCTCGTTCCTATAGTCCTTGAGCAAGTTCTAACTTATCAAACACAACCGATCCACTCATGAAGAAATACCATGTATGCATGGTTGAAGCTCAAATGCTCACAAGCTTGTGCTCGGACCCTAAGGAACTTATTACACCACATTCATCTCAAAATTGAACAAGTTAAATAAAACATGTCACAATTTGAAAGTGTAGAGATTCTTAATCATAATTTGTCATCACTTATCACCACGACATATCATCACTCACGTTCAAAAATGACTCACGACATCCCTAAACAAACCACCAAACATCCCAAGACAAGAATGAAAATACACAAAACATACAAATAAGGACTCAACAAACAAGACACAACAAAAATACAAAACATGCAAAAACACAAAATACCATCATCCATAAGAAACTTAAGCACACATTCATCCCAACCTTTATTGAAAAGGAAATCCTAATTTACGAAAGTAAACCTCCCACAAACATAACAAATGAAGTATCATGCTAGTCACAACAATCAAAATCAATTCATTTCAAGTAATAAAATGATAAGGTGTAGAGTACTCCCTCAATAGGCATTTGGTAAGGAAAGCGTTAGCTCCAAGCTCCATCTTGCTTCCAATACCTCTCATTCATGCTCAAGCACTCAACAAACACCATTATTTCAACAATTTCATTATAAATATGGACTATCATGCACTTCAACACCACCAATCATGCCAAAATCAAACCAATACTCATGAGAGAAAAATTTTAAAATTTACCCAAATTTTACAAGAATCATACATCATACTCAAGTGGTGAGTCACACCACACACTCTCCCCCCAAATTTAAATCGAAACAAGAGTTGAGACTTAAGTTTGCAAAAAGTGGTGAGACTTACCCTTGTAGTTTCCATTGATGATCTTCTTGTTGAGAAGTAACCGCATCCACACGCTCAAGCTATGTCCACACGCACTATCACCCCCCAAACTTAACTCGAGACAAGAGTCACGAATTAAGTTTGCAATAAGTGTTGGAACATATCAACTTGAATCCCTGAAGCATTTCTCTTTTCTTCAATGTGCATTTTTCTCCATGAGCACAATCAACCTACAAGGCCAAAACAAACAAACAACAAAAACAAAGCAATAAAGATAGTGATGGGGTGCCTCCCATCGAGCGCTAAGTTTAACGTCTTCAAGCTAGACGAATGTTTAGCTCATCTTTCACATAAAGTATCCACAAAGAGGGTCTCCCTTTGTGATGGATCCACATAGTGCTTTACACGATGACCATTAACCAAGAACTCTCCCCCGTTCTCATCTATAACCTTTAGAGCTCCCCCATCAAGTACTTCCTTTACCACATAAGGTCCTCTCCATTTGGACTTCAACTTGCCCGGGAAAAGTCTTAGTCGAGAATTGAATACCAACACCTTCTCACCCTTTTCAAAGCTCTTCTTCCTCAAACAAGCATCATGCCACCTCTTGGTTTTCTCCTTAAAAATTCTTGAATTTTCATAAGCATTTTCTCTAAATTCCTCAAGATCATTCAATTGTAAGAATCTTACCTTCTTCGAAGCTTTCATGTCAAAATTCAACTTCTTAATGGCCCAATAAGCTTTATGCTCTAACTCCACCGGAAGATGGCAAGACTTACCATAGACAATTTGAAAAGGAGACATACCAAGAGTGGTCTTGAATGCGGTTCGAAAGGCCCACAATGCATCATCAAGTTTATTTGACCAATCCTTTCTACTCACACTCACTGTTTTCTCCAAGACTTGTTTGATTTGTCGATTAGAAATTTCAGCTTGACCATTCGTTTGAGGGTGATACGGAGTAGACACTCGATGCTTCACTCCATAAGTCTTGAGAATGTTCTCCATGAGCTTATTTATGAAGTGACTACCCCCATCACTTACCAACACTCTAGGTACTCCAAATCTTGTGAAGATATGCTTCTTTAGAAACCCCATGACCACTCTAGCATCACTTGTACTTGAAGGTATGGCCTCAACCCATTTCGATACATAGTCGACCGCCAATAAGATGTATAGGAATCCATTAGATTGAGGAAATGGTCCCATGAAATCGATGCCCCACACATCAAATATCTCCACTTCTTGAAAGCTCTTAAGGGGCATCTCATCCCACTTGGAGATTCCTCCCATCCTTTGACATCGATCACAACCCTCTACAAATTTCTTACAACTCTTGAACAAAAATGGCCAATACAACCCCGATTGTAAGACTTTTGCAGCGGTCTTTTGAGCTCCAAAATGGCCTCCACTAGGTGAAGAGTGGCAAAACTCCAACACACTATTCCATTCTTCCTCGGGCACACATCTTCGCACAAGAGAATCATTGCACATCTTGTACAAGAATGGATCATCCCACAAGTAACTTTTAACATCATGAAAGAACTTCTTGGATTGATACTTATTAAGCTCATAAGGCCTCCTTCCACTAGCCAAGTAATTCACATAGTCCGCATACCACGGACTTCCTTCTTCCTCCACTAAAGCCTCAATTTGATAGCAATCACACTCTAAGATTTCTTCATCGGGAAAAACCTCTTTGATTAACTCATAAGTACCTTCACAATGCTCCCTCGACTCTAACCTTGAAAGATGGTCGGCTATCACATTCTCCGTGCCCTTCTTATCTCTCACTTCAATATCAAATTCTTGAAGAAGTAGTACCCATCTTATCACCCTTGGCTTTGCATCCTTCTTTGCCATGAGATACTTGATAGCGGCATGGTCGATGTATACAATAGTTTTCGTTCCTACCAAATAAGGACGAAACTTATCAAATGCGTATACTACCGCCAAGAACTCTTTTTCGGTAGTGGTGTAGTTCCTTTGAGCCGCATCAAATGTCTTGCTTGCATAGTAAATAGCTCAGAATTTTTTCTCTCTTAGTTGCCCCAAAACCACTCCAAGAGCTACGTCACTTGCATCACACATCAATATAAATGGCTCCTTCCAATCGGGGGTGATCAAGATGGGTGATGAAATTAAAGCTTCCTTTAGCACCTGAAAAGCATTTAAACAATTATCATCAAACTTAAACGGCACATCTTTTTCAAGGAGATGAGATAGAGGTTTAGAAAATGAAGAAAAATCCTTTATGAATCTACGATAGAACCCAGCATGGCCAAGGAACGATCGTACTCCCTTCTCATTTGTTGGTGGTGGAAGCTTCTCTATAGCAACAACTTTGGCTCGGTCAACTTGCAATCCCTTTGAAGAGATGTGATGTCCAAGTACAATGCCATCATTTACCATGAAATGGCACTTCTCCCAATTCAACACTAAATTAGTGTCTTGACATCGCTTCAAAACAATAGCAAGGTTAGACAAACAATTATCAAAAGAAGAACCAAACACCGAAAAGTCATCCATGAACACTTCCATTATATTCTCAATTAATCCTTCAAAGATTGCCATCATACACCTTTGAAAGGTGGCCGGTGCATTGCAAAGTCCAAATGGCAATCTTCGAAAAGCAAATATTCCATAAGGACAAGTGAAAGCGGTCTTTTCTTGGTCTTCGGGTGCTATGAGAATTTGGTTATACCCGGAATATCCATCAAGAAAGCAATAAAACTCATACCCGGCCAACCTATCCAACATTTGATCCAAGAAAGGTAAGGGGAAGTGATCTTTACGTGTGTTTTCATTAAGCTTCCTATAATCAACACACACACGCCATCCCGTCACCGTCCTAGTGGCTATGGTCTCATCTTTATCGGTCTTCACTATAGTCATACCCCCTTTTTTAGATACTACATGCAACGGGCTCACATAGGGGCTATCACTAATAGGAAAAATCATATCGGAGTCTAACCACTTAAGAACCTCTTTTTTTACCACTTCTTGCATGATAGGATTAAGTCTTCTTTGGTTTTGAACACAAGCTTTCCCTTCATCCTCAAGTCTTATCTTATGCATGCAAATTGTTGGACTAATTCCCTTCAAATCATCAATACACCAACCAATAGCCGACTTATGCTCTTTAAGGACATTAAGCAATTTATCAAGTTGACTAGAAGTTAGAGATGATGATACAATTACCGGATAAGTCTCATTTTCACCAAGGTAGGCATAAGTAAGATGATCGGGTAGAGGCTTCAACTCCACCTTCTTTTCCTTTTTCTCTTCGTGCTCGAGTGGATCTCTAAGTGGTAAGAACTTTTCGTTTCCCCTTGATATGGCGGCTGCAACCTCTTGAGCTTCACTACAATCACCTAGATCAAGCAAACAATTAATCAATTCTTCATTTAAATCAAGAGAAGTAGTAGAAATATTAGAAAGAGATAGAGAATTGCTCAAGCATAGTTCAAGTGGATCCTTGGTTACAATGGAAGACCAACTCTCCTCGACACTTCCCTTTACAACATCCACACTTTTACATTCTTCATCATTCATTGGATATTGCATGGCCTTGTGTAAAGAGAATACCACTTCCTCATCATTAACCCTCAACTTCAATTCTCCTTTGTAGACATCAATAAGAGCTCTCCCGGTAGCAAGAAACGGTCTCCCAAAAATCAATGGCACATTTTCATCCTCCTCCATATCTAGAACAACAAAATCCACCGGAAAGACGAACTTATCAACTTTCACCAACACATCTTCAACTACTCCTTTTGGATGTGTCATAGATCTATCCGCCAATTGAAGTGTGATGGAAGTTGGCTTTACTTCACCTAATCCAAGCTTCTTGAATATGGAGAGAGGCATTAGATTAATGCTTGCACCGAGGTCACAAAGAGCCTTGTTCTTCTTGTTCTTTCCAATTTCACACGGTATAATGAAACTACCCGGATCCTTCAATTTTTGTGGAAGTTTCCGTTGTAGAATGGCACTACACTCTTCGGTTAGATTAACCGTTTCATTGTCCACAAGACTTCTTTTCTTTCCCATGATATCCTTTAAGAAACGAGCATAATGAGGCATTTGATCCAAAGCATCGGCGAAAGGGATATTGATTTGAATCTTTTTGAAGATTTCAAGAAACTTTTTGAACCTCTCATCCAAACCCTTCTTCAAGAACCTTTGAGGAAAAGGAACCGGTACTTGAGTCTTGGGTATTCCCCAACTATCTCTTTCAACTTCAACTTCCTTTTCCCTTAACTCCTTTGCCTTTTTCCACTTTGGAATTCTCTCTATCTTCTCTTCATCTTTCTTTTGCTCAACAATTTCTTTTTTCTTGCTTACTTCCTCCATTTCAATCTCTTCTTGCACCAACCCTTCTTCCACCTTGCTTTCCACTTCCCTTTCAATGATAATACTATCTTCTTTAGGCATAGGAGGTTCCTCATACTCTTTTCCACTTCTAAGAGTGATAGCTTTGCAATCTTCTTTAGGATTAGTTACCGTGGTAGATGGAAACTTTCCTTGTTGGTGTTGGGATCCCACGGAAGAAGCAATTTGACCCATTTGATACTCAAAAGCTCTCATCCTATTGTCGGATTTCTTTTCATTTTCCTCCAATCTAGCCTCCATCTTTGCATCTCTTTTTTCCATGTAAGCCCTTGTGTCTTTCATGAATGCCATCAATGTCTCTTCTAATGATGCTTTCCCCTCTCCATTAGGCGGCTTAGCACTCGGATCGAATCCCGGAGGATATGACACGGCGGCTTGTGGATTAGAGTAAGAAAGATTTTCATGCTTCCTCGGAGCTTGATAATTTCCACTTGATTGATTGAAATTGCTTCCCCGAGCTTGTCCTTGATATCCTCCTTGGTAATTACCTTGATTAGAAGGATAATTACCTTGGAAATTCCCTTGATGATGGAAATTCCCTTGGTAATTTCTCCTATCTAAATAGGCAACATCTTCTACACTTTGCATAACCTTGCTCTCATCATTCACCATAGAACTTGTGCTTCCCCCTTGGCTTACTCCTTGAGTGATCAAATTCAATTGCTTTGTTAAAGCTTTAATGCTCTCATTGAATTCTTTCATTCCCTCACTTTGGAACATGTCACTCTTCACTTTGTTCACACTCTCCACTTGAGCTACTTTTCCAAAGGCATAACCTCCCATTACTCGCTCGGAAGGCCATTGATAAGCATTCATTGCAATGTCTTCAAAAATATCCATGGCTTTCATAGCATCCACTCCAAATATAGACCCTCCGGATGAGGCATCTACATGCATCCGATTTTGTTGATTCAACCCTTGATAGAAGAAAGCCACTTGTTGATTCTCATGAAAATCATGTTGAGGACACTTTCGGAGCATCTCTTTGTAGTGTTCCCATGCTTCATAAAAATTTTCATCCGGAAGTTGCCTAAATTGAGTGATAAGGCTTTTCAATTGGAGCGTCTTTGAAGGAGGAAAGTACTTGTTTAGGAACCTTTGCTCAAGATCTTCCCATGTATTACAACTTCCCAAAGGAATTGTATTGTACCATGCTTTAGCCTTGTCTCTTAAAGAGAAAGAGAACAACCTCATTCGAATAGCATCCTCCGACACTCCCTTCATCTTGACGGTATTTGCAACCTCCAAGAAAGTAGATAGATGAGTGTTCGGGTCTTCAAGAGGACCTCCCCCAAACTGATTTGCTTTAACCATGTTGATCAATCCGGTCTTGATTTCATAATCATTGGCTTGAACCGGAGGAACCATATTGTGCACGGCCCTCGGTTGGAAGTAATCCCGAATTGCTCTAGGCCTTGGCAACTCTTGTTGTTGAAATATCCTTTGAGCTTCTTGATTTGCAAGCAATTGCATATACTCTTGATTTTGAGCAAAGAAATTCCTCATTATCTCCGCTTGATTCTCTTGCACTCCTTCTTGTACCCCCCTTTGATCTTGTAAAGGATCTTGGGGTGGGTCATAATTAACATTGTCTCCCCGTTGATTCTCCATATTTTTTTCTTTTCTAGCTTTACGCCTCTCTCGCTTTCTTTGTCGTGCGGTCCTTTCAATCTCCAAATTCAAAGGAATGATCGATTGATTTCCCTTTGATCTTGTGATCATAAAACACCTACGAAAAGGCCAAGAGTGAGACCACAAACACAAATAATAAATAAAAGAAAATAAAAAAAAATCCTTATCAAGAACAACTAAAACAATAACACAGTACTCGACTAGTCCGTCAAACTCCCCGGCAACGGCGCCATTTTCTTGTTTGCCTATTTTTATAGCACTCACGAGCAAGAATACTCGATCGTTGTAGTAGTATATCCCAAGAAAAATTATCAATCCAATAAGGAGTTATGTTCGGACTAGCAAAATACGTGAGCTCAAGTTCATGTTGTTTTTGTAAGGATGATCGGGGGTTTGGAGATTGATTAACAACTAAAACAAGTAACAAGTAAATAACAATATCAAATAAGTAGAATGACAAAAATAGAAAATGGGTGCTTAAGTTCAAGTATGGAAAAACATGGGATTAGAAACATCCAAGCACACTCAATTCATATTATCATGCAAACGGAATTCAACTCAATTGATGTAGACTAAGGGTGATCACGATTGTATCCTAAGCTCCCTTTTGGGTTACAAAGGTTGTTGATCCATTTTAGACTCCCAAAAGCACTTAAGATCAAAGCCCAACATTAACCCCTTCCATCTAGGTACTAGTTAGATTAAACTCTCCCTTTTTGTGTACTAAGGCCAACGAATGGATTGGTTCCCCTCATTGAATTCAAATATCCTTTCGGTCAAACCCAAACTCAATGTCTATTCATGCCTTCCTAATACTATAGAGGGTCGTTTTCGTCTCACTTCAAGCAATACATACATGAAGATCATGATAGCATTTAATTACCACAAATAATCCATTGATCAACAATCCATTAAACCAATAAACATTCATGAATAACAAACCATGCCATCACAACATCAAGACTATTAAACTCCATGAATAGAAATCAACATCAATTAAATCAAAAACCAATTTAATCCACATGATAATATAAATCTAATATGCTCTTCATATTCCTAATCCCACTAGAGGGATTAGCCTATCATAGTAAAAGTAACAAAATAATTAAATGATTCATTACAATTACCCATAGTCTAAGATCTAAAGAAATACAAAATGAATGGATTCTTCCCTATCAATTTCTTGAAGAGAATCTTCTATTCTTCTTGATCTCCACCTCTAGCTCTTGATTCCTTGAGATCTCTCACACCCAATGGAAGGGATGAAGTTTTGATGGAGAATTAATGGAGATGATGAAGATGGATCAAAATGGATGAAGGTGGATGAAGATGATGGTGGGAAATGGAAGAAATGGTGTGTGAGGTGTGTGTAGATGATAGGATTTTCGGATCTCTGCCAATTGTTGAATAAAGGGGTATTTATACCCCTATGGAGGCTTCTAGAAGGATCTGGAAATTTCTGCAGGAAAATACCCGGCACGAGTCGTGCTCTGCAACACGGCCACGAGGTGACCGTGTTGTGTCTTCTGATGCTCCCGCACGGCCTCGCCTTACAGGGCCGTGTTACGCAACACGGCTCGTGTGCTGTAACACGAGTCGTGTGTTGTAACACGGGCACAGGTGTAGTCGTGTTGGCTCTTCTGATGTCGCCACACGGCCACCTTCTTACAGGGCCGTGTTGGCGACACGGCTCGTGCTCCCGACTCGACTCGTGCGACTGGACACGATCGGAAGTTGCTCATGTTGAGTGACTAGATGTCGCCACACGGCCAACTCTTACAGGGCCTTGTTGGCTACACGGCTCGTGTGCTGGCTCCTGCATTTCTTCACTGTTTTGGCTCGTTCTCCCTCGTTTCAACTCCGAATTGAGATCCGCTTTTTCCTACATCTTCCTTATCATGTTTAACATCCAATAAAAAGTGAAAATCTTACGTTTAAGCTCATTCACACACATTTCAATAAAAATACAAAACACAACCAAATAACATATAAAATACGGATAAAATAATACGAAAATATATATAAAAAGACACTAAAATCTAGGTGAAAATAGCTCTAATCAACCCCCCAAACTTAAGGTGTTGCTCGTCCCCGAGCAACGAAAATGACAAATCAAAATGAGAAATTTTCACCTAGAAAAAGACTAAACGAATATAAGCAATAACACATCGTTAGCAATAATAACAACAACCTATGCTAAGTCATCCTACAACATTAAAATCATGACATGAGAAATTAACAAGTTCAATCAAAAGAGAATAAAGTGTAATATAGTTCCTTTTAAGTCCAAGCCTCACAATGGATATTGATGTCTCTCAACACTCTTTTGAAATAGGGTAAATCACACTCATTAATCGATTGGCTCGACTCGCTATAAGCTTGCTCGCGGACTATATTCACAAACCACCAAAGTTTCAATTAATGATCAAAAAGGTCTTTAATTAGGATGTAATGATAAGCTCTTTGGTAGGGTAGGAAGTATATGGATAAGAGTGACTCAATAAGTGTAAGTAATCAAAGAGATGGCCAATTTCCTCAACTTCTCCACTTTTCTTTCTTCCTTTCTTATCTTTACAATCTAAAGCACTATTCATTTACTTTCCTTGGATCGAGCTTCTTTTGATGCATGCTTCCTATCTTTGAATTTTGTTTACTTGAGCATTTTGATGTTGTTTTACTCTTTTCTTACTTTGAGGTTGCATGTGCATTCTTGTTTTGCTCTTTTCATCCTTTTTCTTGCTTGTTTACCATGTCCTTTTTCTTCTTTTGCTAATCAGTCAATCCTTTCTAGCTACCATCTCCTCAATCACCCACACAAAGGTATATAAGCTTGAATGGGTAATTAAGGCTTGAAATGTGCTAAATTCACAAGAAATAGGCTTATAGGCTCAAAGTGGTTAACTAAGGATGATGTTCATGGTAGGGAACATATATGGCAATGACTATAATAACAAGGATGGCCTTAGATCATTTCACCAATCTCCACTAATCGGGCTCGTTCCTATAGTCCTTGAGCAAGTTCTAACTTATCAAACACAACCGATCCACTCATGAAGAAATACCATGTATGCATGGTTGAAGCTCAAATGCTCACAAGCTTGTGCTCGGACCCTAAGGAACTTATTACACCACATTCATCTCAAAATTGAACAAGTTAAATAAAACATGTCACAATTTGAAAGTGTAGAGATTCTTAATCATAATTTGTCATCACTTATCACCACGACATATCATCACTCACGTTCAAAAATGACTCACGACATCCCTAAACAAACCACCAAACATCCCAAGACAAGAATGAAAATACACAAAACATACAAATAAGGACTCAACAAACAAGACACAACAAAAATACAAAACATGCAAAAACACAAAATACCATCATCCATAAGAAACTTAAGCACACATTCATCCCAACCTTTATTGAAAAGGAAATCCTAATTTACGAAAGTAAACCTCCCACAAACATAACAAATGAAGTATCATGCTAGTCACAACAATCAAAATCAATTCATTTCAAGTAATAAAATGATAAGGTGTAGAGTACTCCCTCAATAGGCATTTGGTAAGGAAAGCGTTAGCTCCAAGCTCCATCTTGCTTCCAATACCTCTCATTCATGCTCAAGCACTCAACAAACACCATTATTTCAACAATTTCATTATAAATATGGACTATCATGCACTTCAACACCACCAATCATGCCAAAATCAAACCAATACTCATGAGAGAAAAATTTTAAAATTTACCCAAATTTTACAAGAATCATACATCATACTCAAGTGGTGAGTCACACCACACACTCTCCCCCCAAATTTAAATCGAAACAAGAGTTGAGACTTAAGTTTGCAAAAAGTGGTGAGACTTACCCTTGTAGTTTCCATTGATGATCTTCTTGTTGAGAAGTAACCGCATCCACACGCTCAAGCTATGTCCACACGCACTATCACCCCCCAAACTTAACTCGAGACAAGAGTCACGAATTAAGTTTGCAATAAGTGTTGGAACATATCAACTTGAATCCCTGAAGCATTTCTCTTTTCTTCAATGTGCATTTTTCTCCATGAGCACAATCAACCTACAAGGCCAAAACAAACAAACAACAAAAACAAAGCAATAAAGATAGTGATGGGGTGCCTCCCATCGAGCGCTAAGTTTAACGTCTTCAAGCTAGACGAATGTTTAGCTCATCTTTCACATAAAGTATCCACAAAGAGGGTCTCCCTTTGTGATGGATCCACATAGTGCTTTACACGATGACCATTAACCAAGAACTCTCCCCCGTTCTCATCTATAACCTTTAGAGCTCCCCCATCAAGTACTTCCTTTACCACATAAGGTCCTCTCCATTTGGACTTCAACTTGCCCGGGAAAAGTCTTAGTCGAGAATTGAATACCAACACCTTCTCACCCTTTTCAAAGCTCTTCTTCCTCAAACAAGCATCATGCCACCTCTTGGTTTTCTCCTTAAAAATTCTTGAATTTTCATAAGCATTTTCTCTAAATTCCTCAAGATCATTCAATTGTAAGAATCTTACCTTCTTCGAAGCTTTCATGTCAAAATTCAACTTCTTAATGGCCCAATAAGCTTTATGCTCTAACTCCACCGGAAGATGGCAAGACTTACCATAGACAATTTGAAAAGGAGACATACCAAGAGCGGTCTTGAATGCGGTTCGAAAGGCCCACAATGCATCATCAAGTTTATTTGACCAATCCTTTCTACTCACACTCACTGTTTTCTCCAAGACTTGTTTGATTTGTCGATTAGAAATTTCAGCTTGACCATTCGTTTGAGGGTGATACGGAGTAGACACTCGATGCTTCACTCCATAAGTCTTGAGAATGTTCTCCATGAGCTTATTTATGAAGTGACTACCCCCATCACTTACCAACACTCTAGGTACTCCAAATCTTGTGAAGATATGCTTCTTTAGAAACCCCATGACCACTCTAGCATCACTTGTACTTGAAGGTATGGCCTCAACCCATTTCGATACATAGTCGACCGCCAATAAGATGTATAGGAATCCATTAGATTGAGGAAATGGTCCCATGAAATCGATGCCCCACACATCAAATATCTCCACTTCTTGAAAGCTCTTAAGGGGCATCTCATCCCACTTGGAGATTCCTCCCATCCTTTGACATCGATCACAACCCTCTACAAATTTCTTACAACTCTTGAACAAAAATGGCCAATACAACCCCGATTGTAAGACTTTTGCAGCGGTCTTTTGAGCTCCAAAATGGCCTCCACTAGGTGAAGAGTGGCAAAACTCCAACACACTATTCCATTCTTCCTCGGGCACACATCTTCGCACAAGAGAATCATTGCACATCTTGTACAAGAATGGATCATCCCACAAGTAACTTTTAACATCATGAAAGAACTTCTTGGATTGATACTTATTAAGCTCATAAGGCCTCCTTCCACTAGCCAAGTAATTCACATAGTCCGCATACCACGGACTTCCTTCTTCCTCCACTAAAGCCTCAATTTGATAGCAATCACACTCTAAGATTTCTTCATCGGGAAAAACCTCTTTGATTAACTCATAAGTACCTTCACAATGCTCCCTCGACTCTAACCTTGAAAGATGGTCGGCTATCACATTCTCCGTGCCCTTCTTATCTCTCACTTCAATATCAAATTCTTGAAGAAGTAGTACCCATCTTATCACCCTTGGCTTTGCATCCTTCTTTGCCATGAGATACTTGATAGCGGCATGGTCGGTGTATACAATAGTTTTCGTTCCTACCAAATAAGGACGAAACTTATCAAATGCGTATACTACCGCCAAGAACTCTTTTTCGGTAGTGGTGTAGTTCCTTTGAGCCGCATCAAATGTCTTGCTTGCATAGTAAATAGCTCAGAATTTTTTCTCTCTTAGTTGCCCCAAAACCACTCCAAGAGCTACGTCACTTGCATCACACATCAATATAAATGGCTCCTTCCAATCGGGGGTGATCAAGATGGGTGATGAAATTAAAGCTTCCTTTAGCACCTGAAAAGCATTTAAACAATTATCATCAAACTTAAACGGCACATCTTTTTCAAGGAGATGAGATAGAGGTTTAGAAAATGAAGAAAAATCCTTTATGAATCTACGATAGAACCCAGCATGGCCAAGGAACGATCGTACTCCCTTCTCATTTGTTGGTGGTGGAAGCTTCTCTATAGCAACAACTTTGGCTCGGTCAACTTGCAATCCCTTTGAAGAGATGTGATGTCCAAGTACAATGCCATCATTTACCATGAAATGGCACTTCTCCCAATTCAACACTAAATTAGTGTCTTGACATCGCTTCAAAACAATAGCAAGGTTAGACAAACAATTATCAAAAGAAGAACCAAACACCGAAAAGTCATCCATGAACACTTCCATTATATTCTCAATTAATCCTTCAAAGATTGCCATCATACACCTTTGAAAGGTGGCCGGTGCATTGCAAAGTCCAAATGGCAATCTTCGAAAAGCAAATATTCCATAAGGACAAGTGAAAGCGGTCTTTTCTTGGTCTTCGGGTGCTATGAGAATTTGGTTATACCCGGAATATCCATCAAGAAAGCAATAAAACTCATACCCGGCCAACCTATCCAACATTTGATCCAAGAAAGGTAAGGGGAAGTGATCTTTACGTGTGTTTTCATTAAGCTTCCTATAATCAACACACACACGCCATCCCGTCACCGTCCTAGTGGCTATGGTCTCATCTTTATCGGTCTTCACTATAGTCATACCCCCTTTTTTAGATACTACATGCAACGGGCTCACATAGGGGCTATCACTAATAGGAAAAATCATATCGGAGTCTAACCACTTAAGAACCTCTTTTTTTACCACTTCTTGCATGATAGGATTAAGTCTTCTTTGGTTTTGAACACAAGCTTTCCCTTCATCCTCAAGTCTTATCTTATGCATGCAAATTGTTGGACTAATTCCCTTCAAATCATCAATACACCAACCAATAGCCGACTTATGCTCTTTAAGGACATTAAGCAATTTATCAAGTTGACTAGAAGTTAGAGATGATGATACAATTACCGGATAAGTCTCATTTTCACCAAGGTAGGCATAAGTAAGATGATCGGGTAGAGGCTTCAACTCCACCTTCTTTTCCTTTTTCTCTTCGTGCTCGAGTGGATCTCTAAGTGGTAAGAACTTTTCGTTTCCCCTTGATATGGCGGCTGCAACCTCTTGAGCTTCACTACAATCACCTAGATCAAGCAAACAATTAATCAATTCTTCATTTAAATCAAGAGAAGTAGTAGAAATATTAGAAAGAGATAGAGAATTGCTCAAGCATAGTTCAAGTGGATCCTTGGTTACAATGGAAGACCAACTCTCCTCGACACTTCCCTTTACAACATCCACACTTTTACATTCTTCATCATTCATTGGATATTGCATGGCCTTGTGTAAAGAGAATACCACTTCCTCATCATTAACCCTCAACTTCAATTCTCCTTTGTAGACATCAATAAGAGCTCTCCCGGTAGCAAGAAACGGTCTCCCAAAAATCAATGGCACATTTTCATCCTCCTCCATATCTAGAACAACAAAATCCACCGGAAAGACGAACTTATCAACTTTCACCAACACATCTTCAACTACTCCTTTTGGATGTGTCATAGATCTATCCGCCAATTGAAGTGTGATGGAAGTTGGCTTTACTTCACCTAATCCAAGCTTCTTGAATATGGAGAGAGGCATTAGATTAATGCTTGCACCGAGGTCACAAAGAGCCTTGTTCTTCTTGTTCTTTCCAATTTCACACGGTATAATGAAACTACCCGGATCCTTCAATTTTTGTGGAAGTTTCCGTTGTAGAATGGCACTACACTCTTCGGTTAGATTAACCGTTTCATTGTCCACAAGACTTCTTTTCTTTCCCATGATATCCTTTAAGAAACGAGCATAATGAGGCATTTGATCCAAAGCATCGGCGAAAGGGATATTGATTTGAATCTTTTTGAAGATTTCAAGAAACTTTTTGAACCTCTCATCCAAACCCTTCTTCAAGAACCTTTGAGGAAAAGGAACCGGTACTTGAGTCTTGGGTATTCCCCAACTATCTCTTTCAACTTCAACTTCCTTTTCCCTTAACTCCTTTGCCTTTTTCCACTTTGGAATTCTCTCTATCTTCTCTTCATCTTTCTTTTGCTCAACAATTTCTTTTTTCTTGCTTACTTCCTCCATTTCAATCTCTTCTTGCACCAACCCTTCTTCCACCTTGCTTTCCACTTCCCTTTCAATGATAATACTATCTTCTTTAGGCATAGGAGGTTCCTCATACTCTTTTCCACTTCTAAGAGTGATAGCTTTGCAATCTTCTTTAGGATTAGTTACCGTGGTAGATGGAAACTTTCCTTGTTGGTGTTGGGATCCCACGGAAGAAGCAATTTGACCCATTTGATACTCAAAAGCTCTCATCCTATTGTCGGATTTCTTTTCATTTTCCTCCAATCTAGCCTCCATCTTTGCATCTCTTTTTTCCATGTAAGCCCTTGTGTCTTTCATGAATGCCATCAATGTCTCTTCTAATGATGCTTTCCCCTCTCCATTAGGCGGCTTAGCACTCGGATCGAATCCCGGAGGATATGACACGGCGGCTTGTGGATTAGAGTAAGAAAGATTTTCATGCTTCCTCGGAGCTTGATAATTTCCACTTGATTGATTGAAATTGCTTCCCCGAGCTTGTCCTTGATATCCTCCTTGGTAATTACCTTGATTAGAAGGATAATTACCTTGGAAATTCCCTTGATGATGGAAATTCCCTTGGTAATTTCTCCTATCTAAATAGGCAACATCTTCTACACTTTGCATAACCTTGCTCTCATCATTCACCATAGAACTTGTGCTTCCCCCTTGGCTTACTCCTTGAGTGATCAAATTCAATTGCTTTGTTAAAGCTTTAATGCTCTCATTGAATTCTTTCATTCCCTCACTTTGGAACATGTCACTCTTCACTTTGTTCACACTCTCCACTTGAGCTACTTTTCCAAAGGCATAACCTCCCATTACTCGCTCGGAAGGCCATTGATAAGCATTCATTGCAATGTCTTCAAAAATATCCATGGCTTTCATAGCATCCACTCCAAATATAGACCCTCCGGATGAGGCATCTACATGCATCCGATTTTGTTGATTCAACCCTTGATAGAAGAAAGCCACTTGTTGATTCTCATGAAAATCATGTTGAGGACACTTTCGGAGCATCTCTTTGTAGTGTTCCCATGCTTCATAAAAATTTTCATCCGGAAGTTGCCTAAATTGAGTGATAAGGCTTTTCAATTGGAGCGTCTTTGAAGGAGGAAAGTACTTGTTTAGGAACCTTTGCTCAAGATCTTCCCATGTATTACAACTTCCCAAAGGAATTGTATTGTACCATGCTTTAGCCTTGTCTCTTAAAGAGAAAGAGAACAACCTCATTCGAATAGCATCCTCCGACACTCCCTTCATCTTGACGGTATTTGCAACCTCCAAGAAAGTAGATAGATGAGTGTTCGGGTCTTCAAGAGGACCTCCCCCAAACTGATTTGCTTTAACCATGTTGATCAATCCGGTCTTGATTTCATAATCATTGGCTTGAACCGGAGGAACCATATTGTGCACGGCCCTCGGTTGGAAGTAATCCCGAATTGCTCTAGGCCTTGGCAACTCTTGTTGTTGAAATATCCTTTGAGCTTCTTGATTTGCAAGCAATTGCATATACTCTTGATTTTGAGCAAAGAAATTCCTCATTATCTCCGCTTGATTCTCTTGCACTCCTTCTTGTACCCCCCTTTGATCTTGTAAAGGATCTTGGGGTGGGTCATAATTAACATTGTCTCCCCGTTGATTCTCCATATTTTTTTCTTTTCTAGCTTTACGCCTCTCTCGCTTTCTTTGTCGTGCGGTCCTTTCAATCTCCAAATTCAAAGGAATGATCGATTGATTTCCCTTTGATCTTGTGATCATAAAACACCTACGAAAAGGCCAAGAGTGAGACCACAAACACAAATAATAAATAAAAGAAAATAAAAAAAAATCCTTATCAAGAACAACTAAAACAATAACACAGTACTCGACTAGTCCGTCAAACTCCCCGGCAACGGCGCCATTTTCTTGTTTGCCTATTTTTATAGCACTCACGAGCAAGAATACTCGATCGTTGTAGTAGTATATCCCAAGAAAAATTATCAATCCAATAAGGAGTTATGTTCGGACTAGCAAAATACGTGAGCTCAAGTTCATGTTGTTTTTGTAAGGATGATCGGGGGTTTGGAGATTGATTAACAACTAAAACAAGTAACAAGTAAATAACAATATCAAATAAGTAGAATGACAAAAATAGAAAATGGGTGCTTAAGTTCAAGTATGGAAAAACATGGGATTAGAAACATCCAAGCACACTCAATTCATATTATCATGCAAACGGAATTCAACTCAATTGATGTAGACTAAGGGTGATCACGATTGTATCCTAAGCTCCCTTTTGGGTTACAAAGGTTGTTGATCCATTTTAGACTCCCAAAAGCACTTAAGATCAAAGCCCAACATTAACCCCTTCCATCTAGGTACTAGTTAGATTAAACTCTCCCTTTTTGTGTACTAAGGCCAATGAATGGATTGGTTCCCCTCATTGAATTCAAATATCCTTTCGGTCAAACCCAAACTCAATGTCTATTCATGCCTTCCTAATACTATAGAGGGTCGTTTCCGTCTCACTCCAAGCAATACATACATGAAGATCATGATAGCATTTAATTACCACAAATAATCCATTGATCAACAATTCATTAAACTAATAAACATTCATGAATAACAAACCATACCATCACAACATCAAGACAATTAAACTCCATGAATAGAAATCAACATCAATTAAATCAAAAACCAATTTAATCCACATGATAATATAAATCTAATATGCTCTTCATGTTCCTAATCCCACTAGAGGGATTAGCCTATCATAGTAAAAGTAACAAAACAATTAAATGATTCATTACAATTACCCATAGTCTAAGATCTAAAAAAATACAAAATGAATGGATTCTTCCCTATCAATTTCTTGAAGAGAATCTTCTATTCTTCTTGATCTCCACCTCTAGCTCTTGATTCCTTGAGATCTCTCACACCCAATGGAAGGGATGAAGTTTTGATGGAGAATTAATGGAGATGATGAAGATGGATCAAAATGGATGAAGGTGGATGAAGATGATGGTGGGAAATGGAAGAAATGGTGTGTAAGGTGTGTGTAGATGATAGGATTTTCGGATCTCTGCCAATTGTTGAATAAAGGGGTATTTATACCCCTATGGAGGCTTCTAGAAGGATCTGGAAATTTCTGCAGGAAAATACCCGGCACGAGTCGTGCTCTGCAACACGGCCACGAGGTGACCGTGTTGTGTCTTCTGATGCTCCCGCACGGCCTCGCCTTATAGGGCCGTGTTACGCAACACGGCTCGTGTGCTGTAACACGAGTCGTGTGTTGTAACACGGGCACAGGTGTAGTCGTGTTGGCTCTTCTGATGTCGCCACAAGGCCACCTTCTTACAGGGCCGTGTTGGCGACACGGCTCGTGCTCCCGACTCGACTCGTGCGACTGGACACGATCGGAAGTTGCTCGTGTTGAGTGACTAGATGTCGCCACACGGCCAACTCTTACAGGGCCGTGTTGGCTACACGGCTCGTGTGCTGGCTCCTGCATTTCTTCACTGTTTTGGCTCGTTCTCCATCGTTTCAACTCCGAATTGAGATCCGCTTTTTCCTACATCTTCCTTATCATGTTTAACATCCAATAAAAAGTGAAAATCTTACGTTTAAGCTCATTCACACACATTTCAATAAAAATACAAAACACAACCAAATAACATATAAAATACGGATAAAATAATACGAAAATATATATAAAAAGACACTAAAATCTAGGTGAAAATAGCTCTAATCAGACCCCTCGTGAAAAACCAATCTCCATTTCTAAAATGGGCAAATCCTCCCTTCGCGCACGTGCTCATCATCAAATCGGGTTCTCCCTCTACTGGTGTAAAGCCGGTGAGATCCAAGTTGTAATGCTCAGCCACGATCGTCAATAACCCTCTAATATTCACCTTTTGAAATCCAATGGTCTTGAATCGATCCAGCTGCGCAATAAAATAAGCTCCAACATTGAACTTCACCCCATTTAGCATACACCACAGGGCGTAAAGCTCTCCTCTAGACACAACGCTCCCCTCCGAGCGGGCGAATAACGTGTTGCTCAGGACGCGGTCCATGTACCTCAAGACTGGGTTCTTTATTGCGGAAGCACGAGCATGTCTGGTCTTATAATCACGAATCTCCCCGGTGATCTCCCTCCAAAACTGTTTTGCACTGAATGCAGCATTTTCTAAACGAGGGATCTCCAAAGGCGTCTCAAACAGCTCATTGAAATCCTCAGACGTCCATCTTCTACTCACTCCGCTAAGCTGAAACGTACACTGATAAGGTTAACCAAGCGGGTCATTCTCCATCTCAAATGAGCAAACTACTTCCGCTGTAACATGGAAGTACGTCGGCCTCTTCAACTCCATGAATCTTCGGATCCCTACTTGATCAAACATCCAGAATATATCATCCCCTATTCTCATTATCCTCATCGCTTCATCATCTTGGTATCGAGTGCGAGCTATCTTGTCTGAAACTTCTTCCCACTTCTCTTTGATCTCATCCCAATCTTGCATCTGAATCTTGAAGTTCTCGGGTAAACGATCTTGCAGCCTCAGTTTCCTTGTCACTTTGTCCAAATTCGAAGGCCTGTCATGCCTCTTCTTCGATCTTTCCTCCTCTGCCTTTCCTTTACCTTTACTTGATCCTTGTCCCTTTCCTGAAAACAAATACTTCAATCCAACCAACAAGACAAGAAAGCAAGTATTTTACTAGCACATCACATACTCTACTCAAGACTTCAAGCATCAATGCATATTCACACAAACTATCATCTCCACACCACTTGCTTATTCAACATGCTCAAAACATCTTCAATCACACCTTCTTTAATCATCAAAACATAACCAACAAGCATGCATTAAGCAATTCAAGCAATTCAACCAAAAATTCAACATGTTTCTCTCAATGAACTACTTTAATTTCATCAATTTCAAACCAAATCAACATGCTCATTCTATGATATGTTCTATCCTTGATCAATACTCATAAAAATTCAAGTTCTATCAATAATCAAACAACCAAAAACCAAGAAACAGGAATTCATATGAAACAAATCACAATATCAACATTCACCATGAAATTCAACCATACTCAACATCAATCCTCTTATTCACATCGAATTTCTTACCTAAACCTTCAATCCTAGAGTAATTGAGTTGGAAAAACATACCTTTTGACTTGCCCATGGTGAACAACCAATCGAGAACACACAACAACCAAAAATCGCGATTTCAGCCCTAACTCGCGATGAAATCCGCCCAAATCCGCGACCGAATCAAAAATTCAAGGTGTAGTGTTGTGTAATCGGTGTGAAATCAAGTGTAATTGAAGAATTTGTGCAAGGGTGTAGAGGTTCGAAGAGGGTTCGAGGTTTGGTGTTTTGAAAAAGTGATCGAACCCCTCTGAAAAATCGAACTAAAATCGCATACCTGGCTTGGTTCGTCCTCAGGTTCGTCCTCCTGAACAGGTCGAACCATGGATGACGAGGTCGAACCTCTCTTCTAGACAAATGATCTTCTCGGTTCGACCTGGTGTTCAACTTGCTGATCAGGTCGAACCATCCTTGATTTGGTCGAACCCCTCTTCTTGAAAACAGAGTGCTTTGAACTGACTGGTTCGACCTTAGGTTCGACCTTCCGATCAGGTCGAACCTCTATGGCTTAGGTCGAACCTCCTCTCTGGACAACTTTCGATGCCGGTTCGACTTCCTCTGCTTTTGTTCGACCTATGGCACTGGTCGAACCACTCCGAGTGTTGGTCGAACCATACTCCTGATTTTCAAAACTTCAAGCTTCAACACAACTTCATTAGGTACAATCTAGAGCACAACTTCAAAAATTGTTCCACATAACATCATTCATGAGTAACTCCGTAAAAGAAAACACAACAAAAAACCACTGAACATTAGGCAAGTTGTAAAAAATCGTCACATCAAAATCGATTAAAATTTCAATATGGCCGCAAAAACCAACTCCCCTAACAAACAATACAAAGAAAAGATTATACTCTTAATGCTTCAATGAGGTAATAACATCACACCCCCCCAAACTTAGTAAAAACGTAAGTCAAAACTAAGTTTGAAAAGAGATGTAATTGCCGATTAGTAAGCATCTTAAATATAAAAATTTCCTATGCACACAAAAGAAATAAAGCAATAAAACAGAAGAGTAAACTCTCAACAAGCGCTCATATTTAACGTCGGAGAGTCACGACGGTACCAAATCAGATCAAGGTATCATCAAAAATGACACACGCATCATCCGGCGACCTATAATGCTTCAACTGATGCCCATTCGCCGCGATAACGTCTCCATCTTTGTCAATAAGCTCAAAACTCCCCCCTCCTAAGGCTCGATGAATCATGAACGGACCCGTCCACTTAGACTTCAACTTGCCTGCAAAAAGCTTCAAACGAGAGTTAAAAAGTAGTACCTCATCTCCTTGCTTGAACTCCTTGTATGAGATCTTAGAATCATGCCACCTTTTCATTCTTTCCTTATAAATCTCTGAATTCTTGTAAGCACGACTCCTAAACTCATCCAATTGATTCATGTGAGTTATCCTCAACTCCTTCACATCCTTAAGAGTCAAGTTCAAGCATCGCAAAGCCCAAAACGCTTTGTGTTGAATCTCTACAGGTAAGTGGCACGGCTTCCCATAGACAATTTGATACGGTGACATATCTAACACCGTCTTGTAAGCGGTCCGGAACCCCCATAACACATCATCAAGCTTCATAGCCCAATCCTTTCTATTAGTTCCTACCACTTTCTCCAGAATCTGTTTGACTTGACGGTTGGAGACCTCTGCTTGCCCATTCGCTTGCGGATGATAGGGTGTAGTAACCCTATGCTTAACACCATAATCCTTAAGCACCTTCTCAAGAAACTTATTGACGAAGTGGGAACCTCCATCACTAACTAGTGCTCTAGGAACTCCATATCGGGCAAAAATATGCTTCTTCAAAAAAAATAAAATAATTTTCGAGTCATTAACACGAGTAGGAATCGCTTCTACCCATTTTGAAACATAATCCACCGCAAGAAGAATGTAGAGAAACCCATTCGACAGGGGAAAAGGCCCTTTAAAATCGATCCCCATACATCAAATATCTCCACAACTATGCTAGGCTGCATTGGCATCTCATCTCTCCTACCTATATTTCCCATGCGCTGACATCTATCGCAAGACGCCACATAGCTCTCACTATCTCTAAACAATGTAGGCCAATAAAGAGCGGATTGAAGTACCTTAGCTGCAGTCTTTTGCGCTCCGAAATGCCCCCCATTTGGTTGTGCATGACAGAACTCAAGCACACTCTCCATCTCTATCTCGGGTACACATCTTCGGACAATAGAATCTGTACAAATCTTGTAAACAAATGGATCATACCATATAAACGTCTCAACTTTCCTCCGAAATTTCGCAAGTTGATATCGGTTGAGATCCCTTGGAATTTCTCCAATGACAATGTAATTAACATAATCCGTGTACCATGGATCCATACCTTGTGCTGCGACCACACACGCTCGCTCAGTTCCTTCAACAGCCACAGCCATGATCTTCTCATCAGGGAACATTTCTTCAATATACTCAAAAGAATTATCACAATGCTCCCTAGTCTCCAACCTTGACAAGTGATCTGCCAACACATTTTCAGTTCCTTTCTTATCCCGAATCTCCATGTCAAACTCCTGAAGTAGTAGAATCTACCTTATAATCCTAGGCTTCATCTCCTTCTTCTCCATCAAATACCGAATCGCTGAATGATCCGTATACATAATCGTCTTCATGCCAATCAAATACTAACGAAACTTATCGAATGCATACATAACAGCTAAAAACTCCTTTTCAGTCACCGTGTAATTCTTCTGTGCCGCATCGAAAGTCTTACTCGCGTAGTAAATGGCGCAGAACTTCTTCTCCCTTAGCTGCCCGAGCACCACACCCAGTGCTACATCACTTGCATCACACATTAGTACAAACGGTTGAGTCCAGTCCAGTGTGATCAAGATAGGGGCAGTAATAAGCGCCTCCTTCAAAACTTGAAAAGCTGTTAGACACTCATCATTAAACACAAAAGGAATATCCTTTTCAAGTAAATGAGATAAGGGCTTAGAGTATTTTGAGAAGTCTTTTATGAATCTCCTGTAAAAACCGGCGTGTCCAAGGAAGGACCGCACTCCTCTTTCATTTGTCGGTGGTGGAAGCTTCTCAATTGCCACCACTTTAGCACGATCTACCTGTAATCCCTTGGCGGAAACATGATGCCCAAGAACAATCCCATCATTCACCATGAAGTGGCACTTCTCCCAATTCAAGACAAGATTAGTTTCTTGACACCTCTTCAAAACAATAGCAAGGTTAGACAAACAAATATCAAAAGATGAACCAAAGACTGAAAAATCGTCCATGAATACTTCCATGATCTTCTTTATCAAACCATCAAAAATCACCATCATGCATCTCTGAAAAGTAGCAGGCGCATTACACAATCCAAACGGCATCTTCCTAAAAGTAAAGGTCCCGTAGGGGCAAGTAAAAGTGGTCTTTTCTTAATCCTCGGGAGCAATCATGATTTGATTATACCCCGAGTATCCATCCAAGAAATAATAAAACTCATACCCTGCAAGACGATCCAACATTTGATCCAAAAAAGGAAGAGGAAAATGGTCCTTACACGTGTTCTCATTTAATTTCCTGTAATCCACACATGTACGCCATCCCGTAGGAATTCTCGTGGCTATAGCTTCTCCATCCTCAGCTTTCACTACAGTCATGCCCCCCTTTTTAGCAACTACATGCAATGGACTCACATGGGGACTATCACTAATAGGATATATAATTCCAGCATCCAGCCACGTAAGGATTTGCTTCCTTATCACCTCTTGAATTGCGGGATTCACCCTACGCTGATTTTGAACACTAGCCTTGGCTTCATCCAAAAACCTAATCTGATGCATACAATACGAAGGACTAATACCTTTCAAATCATCAAGTGACCACCCTATTGCAGACTTGTACTTCCTTAAGACATCTAATAACTCCTCAAGTTGATCATCATTAAGGGAAGAAGATACAATTACCGGATATTGTACATTATCACCAAGAAAAGCGTACTTCAAGTGTTCCGGCAATGGTTTCAACTCCTCTTTTCTTTTTTCCACTGGAGTGCTTTCGTTATCCAAAGGCAAGTACTTCTTGGTCCATTTGATTTCTTCCACCTTATTTCTTTCCAATGCAAACCTGTCATCACCCAAAGCAAGTAAGTTTTCAAGAAATTCAATACATACCTCGTTAGAAAGTCCGTCAAGCTCCGTAGTGGGATAAGTAAGAGACTCCATCAAACATGTCTCAAGAGGATCCTTTGACAAGATCAGAGACATATCCTCCTTCACAATCTCCTCCACCACGTCAATACTATAACACTGGGACTCCATTAACATCTTCATTGCTTTGTCCAAGTTGAAAAGTACTTCTTCTTTGTCCATTCGCAACTTCAGTTCTCCCTTCCGAACATCTATCATAGCTCCAGCCGTAGCAAGGAATGGCCTCCCCAAGATTAATGGAACATTATCCTTGTCATCATCCATTTCTAGTACAAGGAAATCCACGGGAAAGACTAGTTTCTCCACCTTTACAAGAACATCTTCAACAATACCTTTCGGAAACGTCATTGATCTATCTGCCAATTGGAGAGCAACAGTTGTCGGAGTCAGCTCCCCCAAACCAAGCTTCTGAAAAATGGACAACGGCATCAAATTGATGCTTGCCCCTAGATCGCACAAAGCTCGCCGTGCTGGCCCCTTCCCGATCTCACATAGAATAGTAAAGCTCCCCGGATCTTTCATCTTTGGTGGCAACTTCTTTTGAATAATTGAGCTACAATTCTCAGATAAGTTTACCGTTTCAACTCCGGTTAAGCTTCGCTTTTTCATCAATATATCTTTAAGGAATCGAGAATAATATGGCATCTCCATGATTGCCTCTGAAAAAGGGATGTTCAAGCTAATCTTGTTCATTATCTCTGAAAACTTCTTGAACTTCTCTTCCAACCCCTTCTTCACTAGCTTGTAGGGAAACGGTTGAGGTATCTTTGTTTTGGGAATCCCCCATTCATCACGATCAACCTTCTCCACTTTCTCCTTTTCGGCTCTTAATCGCTTAGCTCTTTCCCACTTTTTCTCAGCTATTATGTCTGTACATTGCTCATTCCGTACCACTGGAGTTGCATCAACATCAAAAGGAACATCAGGTGCATCAATCAAAATATCTTGGTGAGGTTTGACTAGGGTTCGACCAGTTTGGGAGGTCGAACCAGGGATGTATTGGTCGAACCTCTCTCCTGGAAGCCTGATCTCAATCTGCTCCAGAGGTTCGACTTGGGTTCGACCAGCATTGGAGGTCGAACCTTTGCCTCCGAGGTCGAACCGCTTCACTGCATAATCTCTATCCTTCGGTTCGACCTGGGTTCGACCTGAAGAGTTGGTCGAACCATTTCGATCGTGGTCGAACCGTTCCTGCGTCAAAACAGAGTGCTCTTGCCGATGAGGTTCGACCATGGTTAGACCTGTATGCCCGGTCGAACCCTCTGAGTGTTGGTCGAATCGTTCCTGTGACAAAATAGAGTGCTTTTGTTGATGAGGTTCGACCATGGTTCGACCTGTATGCCAGGTCGAACCCTCTGAATTTTGGTCGAACCGAGGCTTAAAAAATTCCAACTTTGATTCCGGCCTCATCGGTCCCTCGTACTGCATTCCCGACCTCAGTGTGATTGCATTACACGACTTCGGATTCTCTATACTCTGAGCCGGAAACTTCCCTTTTCCTACAGTTTGAGTCAATGTGTTCACATTATCTGCAATTGTACCCATCAACAACGTGAGATCCTTCACTTGAGTGGACAAATCTCTATGGTGATCATCAATCTTTTTCTCAAGTTTTGCCTCAAGGCGGTTCACTCTTTCATCATTCTTTACCATGTACCGGTTCACAGTATCCTCAAAACCAGGCTTTCCTTCTTCCACCTTTTCTCCCGGATCAACACCCATCGGAAGTTGCACTGCATTGTTCGTATTGCTCCATGAAAATTCAGGCCTCCTTGGTTGCTGTTGATAACTACCAGAGGGACCACGATTATTAAAGTTCCCTCGATAGTTCCCTTGGTAATTCCAGTTTCCTTGATTTGGGTACCTCGTTCCTTGAATACTCTGACCCATGGCATAATTTGCTTCCTCCAATTCTTCTTGGATGGTTCCATTATTCATCATCTCTTGCTGCATGATTGGCACTCGTTGAGATATCTCGCTGATCTGCTTCTGTTGAGACTCAAGTAGCTTGTTGATATTGGACAAGCTCGAAACGATCTCATCCTCTCTCTTTGTTTTCACCATTGCTTATTCAACCTGAGCTACCTTTCCAAGAACATACGTACCTCTAACTCTATCAGTAAGCCAATCCCTCGAATTCATCGATATGTCTTCAAACAATCTCTCGGCCTCAACGGATGACTTTGTAAGCAATGCTCCATTAGAAGAAGCATCAAGTAGCACTCTTGATTCACAGTCCAATCCATTATAGAATATACTGATATATTGGGCTTTAGATAACCCATGTTGAGGGCACTTCCTTAGCATGTCCTTGAATCTATCCCACGCTTCATGAAATTTCTCACCTCCACTGATAGCAAATTGGTTAATATCTTGCTTCATCTTAAACACCTTCGAAGGTGGCATATACCTTTCCAAGAACCTTAACTTCAATTGCTCCCACGTGGTGCACTCAGCTGCGTTAATAGTATCGTACCAATCCCTCGCCTTTTCAGTAAGCGAGAATTTAAACAAAAGGATCTTCTAGCATCTTCATGTTCTCCTACGTCTTTTTGAGTACTTGCATAGCCCAAGAACTTGTTCAGATGGTGCTGCGGATCCTCGAAAGACCCTCCTGAAAAGGAGTTTCTTTCGATCATGCTAATAAGAGTGGGATGAAGATCGAACGCTGTGTTAGTTCCCCTTGCTCCTAAAAGCTCATAATTTCCAGCCCCATTATTTCTGAAAACCTCTCGGATGGCTAGATTATCCGGATTCGCTGCCATGTTGGTTGTTTCTACTTCCAAATTAACTTCAGTTGTAGCCTCAATCGTCTGCGAAATCTGCTCGTCAACCTCGACTCCAAAATTCAGAGCTTCAGTTGGGTCAATTATCTTTGCCTTGCTCTTTTTCTTCTTCTTCTTTCTTGATGACGCTCCAATCTCAGGATTATACGGTTCAAGATTACCTTTCTTTGATCTTGTGAGCATACACCTAAAACGAATAAGAAAGAAAACAACAAAACAAGGTAAATAGTCCTAATAAACTAGAAATAATACAAAAAAGATATTTTACGCCGTCCCCGGCAACGGCGCCAAGAACTTGATAGGGGTTTTCTCAACACACAAATTAATCCTCAAGTATAAGGATATTAATTGTAGTCGCGAAGATGACCAAGTTACAATATCGAACCCAAGGGACGGTTAAATATCAATTTCGTTATCTTCTAGTATATTTTAGACTATGTTTGGTAATTGTAAAGGTTTAATGGATAATAACTTCTAATCAAAGAGCAAAAAGAAATAGTAAGAGTAGAGAAAAGTGAGTTGTGATCAATAAGAATAATAGGTAGTTCGTCGGGTCATCCAGTTTCACTAGCAATTTGTATTCTCATGTGATGGTGTCCGACTCTGCCCTGTGGTTTGTGGACGCATCACTAGACCATGCAAGTTTACTCTATAGACACAAGTAAATATGCGCTTGACACGTGTGAATATCCTCGGAGCAAGAGATATACTTCACCCCCTTTCTAGGTACTATCATAATCAATTATCTTCTACGTCTAGAATCTAACTCGATTTGATCTCTCTTTTTAGGTACAATAAAGTTACACTCTTCATCCTATTCATCAACCCGAATTTAATTCAATTCATGAATATTCATATAAGACGGTTCTAATAAGACTTCAGAATCCCTTCACTTAGAATTATAACAATAAACCCTGCTCAGTAGTGAACGCACTCAATCAATAACCATGTTATGTATTCAGACTCTACACAATGATCATTGATGCACAAAACGACTATGAGTATGGATTAAATATGCAATCTTATATAAAACAAACCACATGTAGTGTTGTACGGAGTTTTACACATGAAATACGAATTACATCATGAAACTTTCATAACCCTAGAACTACCAAGGTGGTTCTAGCCCATGATTGATCTAGGAACAATCATGGTTAGATTGATCATTCTTACTTGAACCTTCAGCGAACCTCTGTCACAGCCCTCCGGATGGATCACCACCTCTACTCTTGTTTCTCTTATGATTGATGATCAAAAGCTCTCCTCATTCTCTGTATGAGCCTCCTTTTATACTTGTAATCACGTCTCTAGGGCTTGGAATGGGCTTTCTAAGTGATCCCACGCGTTTCGGCCTCGAAAATCCGGATAAGGTAAGTTCTCGCACATAGGTTCGACCATGTCAAACAGGTCGAACAACTGGCCACAGGTCGAACCCCAGGTCGAACCCCGCTACTGGAAGAATTCTGCATAGGTTCGACCTTCTGGACAGGTCGAACCACTTAGGCCTTGGTCGAACCCCAGGTCGAACCTCATCACTGGACAACTCTCGCTCCCGATTCGACCAACTGGCAAGTCGAACTAGAATGTCGTGGTCGAATCCTCTTTTCTGCGAACTGGTTCGACCACGATTCGACCTGATGGACAGGTCGAACCACTCGAGTCGTGGTCGAATCCATCTCTGCAAGCTCAGCAACGTTGGTTCGACCTGCTGGAGAGGTCGAACCCTCCTCCAACCAGGTCGAACCCACCTAATTCTTGGGCGGTTCGCGTGGCTTCGACTCTGTCTCTTCGATTCTTGGCTCTTTCACTCCGTTTTTGCTCAGAAACCACTCAAATAGCTCCACTAACACCTGATTCATGCTAATTCACAATATATATAGGTTTTTCACCTATTTCCACATCAAAACTCTCCAAAACTAGCACAAAACATAGCGCCAAACTTGTGAATTTACACACTCATCAATCCCGCGCAGCTGTAGATCTTTACTTGGCGCCTATCACGTACTTTACAAGGGTGCTAACAGAAGAAATGTAACCATTGACCAATGGGTAGATTTTTGGTCTAAAAAGGCTATAACATACCTTGAACCTCCTACACGCGTTGAAAGAAAAACGGCTTCTCGGCCAAAAAAAAAACTTATAACCCGACTGGCTTTATTTCGAGTCACCAACCATAGACATCTGCTGAGATAGATCAATTTAAAAAGTTGGGCATTTCTCAAACCGATCAGGAAGAGACCTATCTAGCTGCTTACTTAGCATGCTGGCTTTGTGCGTTTGCACTTTCGAGTGACGAAGTAGGCTTGATACGACCGAGTACCTTTAAGGTGGCAAGCTTAATGGCTGTAGGAAAAAAAGTGAGTCTTGCTATTCCAGTTTTGGCAAACATTTACCATGGCTTGAATGCAATTTCAAACTCGTCGAATTTATCTGAAATTAAATCGACCTTTCCGGTTCATTTTGTTCATGCTTGGCTGGCTCATTACTTCAAAACTCATTTTCCGGTTGGAAGTAAGATAGCATATCCTCGAATGGTGACATACTCTGGAGAGCAGGGAGCAAGATACTTCGATGTTGAAGATGCTCGCAAACGAATCCACACAGCTGATAATGCCTTATGGACTTGCAATATTTTTTCAAAAGACAAAGCGATCCACTACACAGATGATGGAAATAAGAAATGGGATAATTGGGCTCATCTGGTGGCTATCCGTACTAGCTATCTTACTTTGCGGCAGGGTAGTCATTTTGTGATGGAGCCTAACTTCCCTCACAGGTTTGCTCGTCAATTTGGCTTCCTACAAGATGTTCCTAAGATGCTTAGAACCAACCTTCAGAAAGCATCTTTAGAAGAAGGATTCAACCATTGGAGACATTGCACTTCGTATAACTCTACCTCCGAATCTTACTTTCCATGTGCAACCCCAGCTCCTAAAAACTACTCCACTACTGAATATAAGGAGTGGTGGAAGCAAGTCCACGGAACTTACTTATCTGATCATATCAAGGCTTTGACCACCCTAGTTTCATAGCCTCTGGAGAAAGAAGTGGACATCATTAATGACCTTGATGATGATAATCAAGAAGTTCTGGATACCCCTCCGGTGTATGATAAAGTTTTACAACCTATGGTGCATAAAAGGAAGAAAAGTTCCCTTCATTCTACGAAAGTCGTAGCGCCTCTACTGAACACCATTGGAAGAGAAAGAAATATGTTGTTCACACTGAAAAACAAGATAATGAGGTTTCTTCCATTCTCTCTCCTCTTTTCCTTTTCCCTTTATTTTATTTCCTTACAAAGCTTTCTTTTATTATTGAAGGTTGCGCTGAAAATTTCTGGCTCTAAGGCTGCTGAAGGAACTGAACTAATTACCTGCTGTTACTTCAAAAGCTTTGGCAGATGAGGTTTCTCCCTTTCCTTTATCTTATTTTCATTGTATATCCTCATTTTTATACTAACATATTTCTCCTCTTATCAGATCTTGGGCATCTCTTCAAATTCTGATAGCGGTGACGATTCTGATGAGAGTGATGATTCTACTGAAAGTGATGCATCAACCACAGGGGTGAATTCTTCAAAGACATGTCCCATGATCTCAGAATTTATATCTAAGAAAATTACTCGTGATCTCAAAGGGAAATTTGCTCGGAGTGCATGGAGTAAAATAAGAAGAAAACTCAAACGGACCCCTCTTGAGTTTTTATCAACTCTGAGACAAGAAACATTTTCCTTAATAAAAGAAGTGAAGGCTCTTAGAATTGACTGCTCCCCTTTAGAGGTAGCCCTGGAACCTCTATTTGATAAGGCCGATACTTATACTGCGCCAAAATTGAAGTTTGATGAAGCGGCATCCACGGGAAATCATGCAAAATGCTTGACCAACATCAAGGGTCGCCTTCAAAATTGCAGAGACACTCACATGACAGAGACAAAAAAACTAAAGACTACTTGGGAAGAGTTGGAGTCGATAGGCAAAGAGCTGACTAATCTGCAGAAAGGAGAGAAAACTTTGTCTGAAGCAGCTGATCGTCTCCAACAAACTCTCTGTCGTGCTAAGAAGGAAGTTGAACTCATAGAAGAAGAGATCCTTATGCTTGACAATGCAACCGTCTTGAAAGAATCCTCATCTGAAGATAAGAAAGCAGCTCTGAAGTCTGTTTTACAAAGCATACTCTCTGATAACTTTCTTATTTAGCGTAGGACTGATTTTCTTTTAATTTGCTCCCTTAGTTATTTATTCGCTTTCCCCTTTTATGTTTTTGAACATCTAATGATATTATCAATAAAGTCCATTCTCTTCCTTACTTCTCCTTTATGTTACATCATTAATTTGTTTTCTTGTCTTTCATATTTATTTGCTGCCTTCATGCTCCAATTTATTGTTTGCCCCACAAACTTGATGTGAATAAACCAAAGACATGACTGAACTTAGCAAAGTGCTAAGCTGCCTACGTACCTCTTCGCAGAGGATCAAGTCATTACGTAGTTCAAAGGGACATGATTTGATTTGGATGAGGGGGTGCCGTGCACAGTTTATACTCATGCGGGCCAGGAGTGACTATTCTTTAACCACTTTAGACAAAGTAGGATATTTAATGCTTTAACCACTTAAAATATCTGAGTGGGGTGAATTAATAGTTTAACCACATATAATTACCTTTGGTGGGTGTCGTGCACAGTTTATACTCATGCGGGCCAGGAGTTTGTCGTACACAGTTTATACTCATGCAGACCAGGAGTAACATGCAGTTTAGGCTCGTGCGTCAAGGAGCATTCCTTGGATTTGATTACGCATAGTAGCATTTCAGGAATTTGCCATTTATGGGGCCGATTCCTACACCATCTTCAGATATCAACTTGTATACACCATTTGTATACACTTCTTTCACAACATGTGGGCTCCCACTTGGGCAAGAATTTATTTCCAACTCGGTGAGTGATGACAATAGGCCTTCTTACAGCAAGGACTAAGTCTCCAACTTGAAAAGAACGTATCTTTACTTTCTTGTTAAACGTTCTGGAGAGGCGAGCTTGGTAGCACTCAAGTCTTTGTTGTGCTTCTAACCTCTTCTCATCAAGTGCCTCTAATTCTTCGAGACGCAGTTGTGCGTTCTCTTCTTCAGTTAAACCTTCTTGTATGGCTATTCTCAAAGATGGTATTCGCTTTTCCAGGGGCACCACAGCTTCAACCCCATATACAAGAGAGTACGGAGTAGCTTGAGTAGGCGTTCTATAAGTAGTTCGATACGCCCATAAAGCTTCATGAATCCTTTCATGCCAGTCTCGCTTTGACTTGGAGACTACCTTCTTCAACAGATTACACAGTGTTTTGTTGAAGGCTTCGGCAAGCCCATTAGCTGCTGCATTATACATAGAAGATTTTCTTTGCTTGAAGTCAAACTTCTCACAAAGCTTATCAATCAAAGAGTTACTGAATGGCCTCCCATTGTCTGTGATAATGTATCGAGGCACTCCATATCTATATATGATGTTAATGCGGATGAAATCAGCCACATTTTCTTTCTTCACTTCTCTCAAGGGTACAACTTCCGCCCACTTGGAAAAGTAATCAGTGGCAGCCAGAATATAAAGATGGCCTCCGGAAGACTTCGTTAATGGCCCCACCACATCTAAGCCCCATGCATCAAATGGCCACAAAGAAACTGTTGGATGTAATGGTTCGGGAGGCTGATGAATGAGATTTGCATAAAACTGGCATGGCTGACATCTTTGTGCATAATCTATGCAATCCTTCACCATAGAAGGCCAGTAATATCCCATCCTCTTGATTCTGAAATGCAACTTGGGTCCAGACTGATGGGCGCCACATATTCCAGAATGAGATTCCTCCATAGCTTGAAGAGCTTCTTCATCACTTAAGCATCTTAAGAGAATACCATCAAACGATCTTCTATAGAGTGAATCTTTGTAATAGAAGAATCGTGGTGCTCTACGTCGGACATCAACCTTTAGGTGTGGATCATTAGGAAGCTTATCATTCTTCAAGTAATCCACAAACGGTTGACGCCAGTCTTCTTTATCAATATCAAAGACCTCTATGGCGCAATACTCAACTTCTTCACCATCTTCATCTTCGAAGAAGGGAGGCACCACCCAACTTTTGCAGATCGGTACTTGAACAAGTGCTTCGGGCATTGCTATGGTTGATGCTAGCTTTGCCAAAGCATCGGCTTGCTTGTTCTTGCTCCTTGGTAAATGTTCAATCTCTACATCTCCAAGCCAATTCATAAGCCTCTGAGCATAGTTATAATACGGAAGTAGTTCAGCTTTCTTAACCTCATATAAGCCAAGCAGCTGGTTGATTATCAACAACGAATCTCCATATACCTTAAGGTGTCGCTGTTTTACATCCACTGCCATCTCCAAACCAAGTATAAGAGCTTGATATTCAGCTACATTGTTAGAGCAATTTTCAGTTAGACTGAACGAATATGGCAGAACTCCTCCATCTGAGGTTACAAATACTACTCCTGCGCCGGCTCCTTCTCTGTGAGCAGCTCCATCGAAATACATCTTCCAAGGAGGAGTGATTTCAATAGCCAATATATCTTCATCGGGAAAATCATCAGACAATTCCCATTCGGCAGGCATGGGATGATCAGCCAAGAAATCTGCCAGCACTTTTCCTTTCACCGCTTTTTGAGGGACGTAGATAATTTCAAATTGCTGCAATTAGAGATACCACCTTGCGAGCCTATCAGAGAGCACTGGCTTCGACATTACGAACTTTAATGGGTTGGCCTTCGAGACCAAGTAAACAGTATGAGCTTGAAAGTAATGCCTTAATTTCTGAATCGCAAATATGAGAGCAAGACAGAGCTTCTCAATTGGTGAGTACTTTAACTCATTTGGAGTCATTGTTCTACTCAAATAGTACAACGCACACTCCTTTCCTTCATCATTATTTTGTGCAAGCAAGGCTCCAACTGATTTTTCTTGAGCAGATATGTAGAGAATTAATGGACGTCCGGCTATTGGAGCAACCAACACTGGCGGCTTCATCAAATATGCCTTAATGCTGTTAAATGCATTAGTGCAAGCTTCATCCCATTCAAATGGGCTGCCTTTTTTCATAAGATGGCTAAATGGTTGGCATCGACCGGCCAAATTTGCTATGAATCTTCTTAAGTACGCCAGCTTACCTTGCAAACTCTTGAGCTCATATATGTTTCGGGCCACCTGTATCTTCATTATCGCATCAATCTTTGCTTTGTCAATCTCAATGCCACGATGTTGGACAATGAATCCAAGGAACTTACCAGAAGAAACTTCGAATGCGCACTTAAGTGGGTTCATTTTGAGTTGGAATTTTCTGAGACGTTCAAATATTTGCCTTAGATCCTTAAGATGATCCTTTTTCTTCTTTGATTTCACTACAATGTCATCCACATAACATTCGACATTCTTATGAAGCATGTCGTCGAATATCTTTTGCATAGCTCGTTGATACGTAGCGCCAGCATTCCTCAAGCCAAACGGCATAACATTATAGCAGTATATTCCTTTAGGAGTGCGGAAGGCTGTTTTCTCTTGATCTTCTGGAGCTAGGCTAATTTGATTGTAACCAGATGATCCATCCATAAATGAAAGCACTTCATGCCCGGTCGTTGCATCAATCATAACTTGTTCACTTTGGGTGAAGATTATTGTTCGCTTCTTAGCTTTCAACACCGTGTCACATGAATACTGAGATTCTTTCTGCCTTTTAGCTCCAACTGGTTTGAGTCTTTTGAATACTGAGATTCTTTCTGCCTTTCTATCCTCTTCGTGAGACTCTTCTTCTTCAGAAAGAATTTCATCTTCAGTGATGTAGTTCATGTTTGCCCTTTTGATCGCAATGCGAACAGGTTTCTGTAGAACATATCCCAATCCTATCCTAGTATACTTGGAAGTGCGACCATTACTCTTCAATGTCCCTTGAGTGGTATTAAATTCACTAGGAGTCTTATGAGACTGTTCATTCATCATGGCTTTTTCTTGAGGGTTATAACCAGCTTTCACAAGAAGTTTGTAAGCTTGTGGGCTATATGATTTGGAAACTGCCGCCTCGAATACATCTCCATGCTCAGTTTTAGCTCCTTGAATTGGGCGAGTGAACCCTTAGAGTGGAGGAGGAAAGGGCTTCTTGGTGTCAACCTTAGTTAGAGGTAGTGTCAACCCTTCTACAGTCTTGATCAACTGTTTACTTTCAATAGACTTTGTGGATGAAACATCATCCGCATTCTCTCTTTCTTGTTTATCATTACCTTTCTCTTGCGATGAACTTCCTTCTGGCTTGACAGCCTTGCTACTCTTCAGAAAATACATCTGCAAAATATGACTCAGCTTCTGTGAATGGCCTTTCATCGCCAAGCACCTTTTTTATGTTGCCTCCATCGCAGTATTTGAAGCATTGATGTAGCGTAGAAGGAATCACTCTATTTTCGTGCAACCATGGGCGCCCCAAAAGCATGTTATATGATGTTTTAGCATCAATGACATGAAACAGAACTGTTGAGACCATCTCATCTATCATTAAGTCCAAGACCGTTGTACCAAGTGTTCTCTGGCCTTCTTGATTGAACCCATGAATCGTCAATCGACTACTGCCGAGCTCGTTGGTAGGAATTCCTAACTTCTTAAGCGTGGATAGGGGCAAGATATTGACAGCTGAACCTCCATCAATCAATATTCGATTAACTCTTTGCTCTTGAGTATAACCAGTTATGAATAAAGGTCGGTTATGAGATTGTGAACCGAGCAGTAAGTCTTCCTCGGTGAAGGTTATTTTTACAACATGGGTCTTACTTTCATTCCCAGATTCACCCTTAAATAGCTGAGCTTCGCTTGCCATATGACATGAAGAATCACCGCCTGCAGAAATAGAGTTTGCAGTTGCATCTTCATCTAGAAAGATCTTCCCTTGCTCAACCAATCGCATAACTTTGTCTTTAAAAACAAAGTAATCTTTAATAGAATGACCCACCAGTCTATGATACTTGCAATATTTCGGATTGTCAGTTTGTCCCGCCTCTTCTGGTCGCTTCATTTCAGGAAGCTCGATAAGTTTATCTTTGAACAGATCATCAAATATGCCTGGGACATCTGAATCAAGGAATGGGTACTTCCTTTCTTGCATCTCTTTCAAGGTCAATCTTCTTTGCCCCCTTTCTTGGGGATCACTCCTCACTTTATCTTCCTTTTCGCTCTCATTCCTTCGAAACTTGACAGTTGGTGCATTTGTCGCCATGGACTCCTTTTCAGAAGATTTGTTGTAGGGTTTGCCCCCTTTCCTGGCCTCTTGCTTTTTTTTATACTTGTAGGATCCAGGAATCGGTGGTTCAACCACTCCACTTATCCCCATGCTTAGCTCCATGTCATGAGCTCTTGTGGCTAAATCTTCAAAGGTTTTAGGCTTAATCCCTTGAAGTATGTAACGAAGGCTCCATTGCATTCCTGCTATGCACATCTCAATGCCAGAAACTTCAGACAATCGATCTTTACAATTTAGGCTCAAATTTCTCCATCGATTAATGTACTCAATTACTGGCTCTTCTTTTAACTGACGAGTGTTAGTCAACTCTATCATGTTAACCGTTCTCCTAGTGCTATAGAAGCGATTAAGGAATTGATATTCCATCTGATCCCAACTGTCTATAGAATCAGCCTCCAGGTCGGTGTACCATTCAAAAGCATTTTCCTTTAGAGAACGAACAAATTGTCTCACCATATGATCTCCGTCAGTTCCAGCATCATTGCATGTTTCAATGAAATGTGCTATATGTTGCCTTGGATTACCTTTTCCATCAAACTGTTGGAACTTAGGGGGTTGATAGTTCGATGGCATCTTCAAGTTGTCAATCCTTCTAGTAAAAGGTTTAGCATACATGAATGAAGGTTTGGAGCTCTCTTCAAATTGGTCCTTCATTGTCCCAAGTATAATATTTTTTAGCTGGCTAATAGGAACCATTCCATCATGGGAAATGTTCAATTCTTCTTCAATCACCTTCTTCCCAGTTGATTGGCATTTCGCGGAGTTATTTACTTCATTTTCAGCATCTTCTTCTTGCTTTTCATTTGCATGGCTAGTTTCAGCACCAGTCATTTTCTCCATTAGTTTGAAAATCAAAGTACTTTGTTCTTGGTTCTGTTTGGCAAGTGCAGCAACAGATTCAGTTAAGCTTGCCAACTTTTCTTCAACAGACGAAGTGTTTATTGCCATCGTCGAGGCTATGGATGAATCTGATGATGGACTTTCTTCAGATAGATGAGTTGAGCCAACAAGGTTGTCCTCCTCATCTTTAGCATCATAAGGTATTACTCCAGAGGTAACTCCAACTGAAGAATTTGTCTCCGAAGAGGCTCCAGAGCTCGCTTTCCTTGACATACTTCTAGTTGTCACATTAACGTCTTCAACTTGTAATTCTGAAGACTTAAAGACAGAAGCTGATCTGTTGACTTTGACTCTTAGCGGAACCATCTTACTTTGCTCGAAGAGGAGATGAGAGGTAGAAACGGTCCCACTGGGCATGCCAAAATTTGTAACAACAAAATTTTGTATTTATAAAATAATAAACACAAAAGAAATTACAATGAAAATCCGAGATGGATTAAACTTGAGAATTTAAGTGAACAGTCTCTAACTATCCTCTGATTCCTCTCTTAAGTTGACTTCTTGACTTTTTCAACTTTCGGAGCCGGATCTTCGGATGAAGCTTGTCCAAGCTCGGGGTTGACTTGAAGCTTTAAAATATTTATCCGGAGGCGTCGAGCCTTTATTTGAATCAAACGTTTGACTTGAATCTTTGTCATGAAGTATGCCGCTCAATTTGGTAGAACGTTGACTTCACGGAGACTGCTGGATGAATTTGATAAAGAACACCGGATCGAAGAGGCTTAGCACCTTGGTCTTTGATCGGATGTGATTCTTGACTTGAATATATCTTGAACTTGACTTGAAGATCTTGAGCTTGGGCTTGGATCTTGATCTTGCTCTTTACTTGAATCTTCGCTTGATCTTGATCTTCAGAATTCTTCACTTGACTTGATCAAACTTGGATCTTCGCTTGATCTTGATCTTCAGAATTCTTCACTTGACTTGATCGAACCTGGATCTTCGCTTGATCTTCAGAATTCTTCAGGTCTTCAGGATTTTTCAGAGTGAATGGAATGAGGACTGAAGGTCCTTATTTATAGTTAGAGAAAATAACCACTTGAGAGATATTTTCTCCTTCAAAAGATACGTTGGGCTTTTCTCCTTTAATTAAGCCTGCTGGGACTGGATACGGGCCTATTTAATTTAATTAGACCTGCTGGATTTGATTTGATGGGCTTGTTTGACTTGAATCAGGCCCGCATGATTTATTTCCTGGGCTTATTGATTTGGGCCAGGCTCACATGATTTATTTCTTGGGTTTAATGATTTGGGTCAGGCCCTCTTGATTTGAATCGAGCCCACTTGACTTGAATTGAGCCCACTTGACTTGAATTTGGGCTCAAATAATTATATTAATTATCAATTATTTATTTATTTATTTCAAGAATTAATTTATTTAAATTCCTTAATAAATAAATATTTAATCAATATTTCATATATTCTCCTTTGCATTTATATTTATTTGGCAATAAATTTTAATTGCCTACACTTGCGTTCTGGCTCAAAGAATAACTCACGGGTTACAGATTTATACAAATCTGACACCAAGATACAAACACGTCTTATACATATCAAACTTGAACCCCAAGTAATAAGTTTGATATCGGCTGTTTTTTTGGGAACATATACAAGAAATATTCTCCAAAGATATACACACCCAGATATTTCCGCGATTTTCGCATAGATCACGTTATCACAAGAGGTCTCGACCACTATATAAGAAGACTCCGTATCTCCAAATTTTCACCTCCAACAACAAGTGAAGAACATCCATTCTGAGAAAGTAATTTCCATACCTTCTTAACTTCTTTTCTTTGTCCACGCACATGATTTGCAGTCTATTTCTTTTCTTTTTGCAGGTGGAGAGCTTCGATTTGGCAACACCAACGATCAACAACCCATACAGCCACAAGGTAATCAATTCTCTTGCTATATGATCATACCCCTGCTCTATTCCCCTCCTTTTACTCCTGCTATATATGTGTTTCTTGTTCCTTCCTGCATGTATTTGTTTCTTTTCTTTTTTTCCCTGTTTTTTTTTACCCACGAAGAGAAGGGACTTGAAGATAACACGGACACTTGTGACTGGCGTCGCGCATTCCTGGCGACTAGGAATTTTATTCCAGTCGGAGGTCGTGATGAGTCCAACGTTCGCACCGTGCATCAAGCAATAATTTCCAGTGAACTATCTTTCCGATCGCAGCGGTGGCTGTCGGGTGTTGGAAAAGAGAAGTGACGCCATGCGTCGGACCTTCAATTTTCCCGCAGTGACACCCCGTAATGGCGAAGAGAAGAGAAGATATTTTGAAGATAACATGGGCAATCAAGACCAGCGTCGCGCATTCCAGGCGACTAGGAATTTTATTCCAGTCGGAGGTCGCGACGAGTCCAAAATTTGCACCGAATATGAAGCCATAATCCAAAGAGATGAGATTTCGAACCTGATTCCCTTTAAGATGAAATAGAACGTCGAGACCAGTGTTGCGCATCCCTGGCGACTAGGGATTTATCCCAGTCGGAGGTCGCAACGAGTCCGATATGAGTTCAATATTTCATACCCGTGGTTTTCAGCATGGCTGGTCGATGACTATCTTTCGGATCGTGGCGGCGATTGTCGGGTGTTGGGAATAAAAGGCAACGCCATGCGTAAGACCCTTAATTTTCCGACAGCGACTCCCCGTACGATGGACTGGCGGTGATTGTTGGGTGTTGGGAATAAGAGGCGACGCTGTGCGTCGAGCCTTCGAGTTTTCCGACAGCAACATCCCGCGGTTGCTCGATTGGCTCTCAGATGTGAGGCGTCGGTGGTCACGTCGGATCAATGGCGAGCAGTTCCGTGACGGTAGAGGCGGACAACACTTGGCTAAGTGGCAGGCTGTTGGCAGCGATTTTAGTAGCCTTTGAGGAGGAGAGCGAAACCGCATCGTCTTTCCGGCAGAACCTCAGATCCAGAGCTGCTTTTTTTTGGCAACTGGAGGTGGACGATTCAGCGAGGACGTGCAAAAAATGGAGCACCAGTGGTCGTGGCGGGCGACGACCCGACGCAGCTGAAGGGCGGCCTGCGGCGGCGCGATGGGCGGCGATCCATAGCGGCGGCTGCGGCTGCTGTTCCCGAGGGAAGATCGAGCCAGTGAGGGCAACAATCGACAGTGCCCTTGGTGTGTGGAAGAAATTTTGGGAAAACTATAGATTTCTTAGAAGAATAGACCAATTTTAACCTCATTTTTGCCCTTTCAACTTTGATTCCAATTCCATTTTGGAGCAGTAACTTGACTACCTCACAACTAGGCCTCAAACTCAAAGCAAATCTAGTACTTTGGCCTCAAATAATTGGGCTCCATTTCTTGCTTCCTACCTTTAATTCAACCCATGAACTTTGGGCTAATTTGGGCCACAACTCTTAAATATTTATTTTAATTCATATGTTTTGATTAACATGAATTAACTTAATTGCTCTCCTTCAACATTTTGAACTTCCTCTATTATCAGGCGTGGCTTTAATTTATGGTTTTGAATTTTAATAATTAATTGATCCCATAAATTTATTTTGGGTCTTTTAATTAATTAAATTCATAAACTTAAATTATTTTATGCCCATTTTTGGTCTTCTAACATTCCTTCACTTGCTTTGCAGCTTATCCACTCTTCGGCATGGTTTTCTTCAGAAATATCACAGGGCAGTCCGGCTCAAACTACTTACTGATCCTTGATGACGAACGTCAACCCTTCAATAAAGGGACTCATCTTTTAGTCGAGAAATCTCTGTTAGGGAATCATGCTGTAGTTCCTACTAATCTTAAGAATGACTTCTACCTTGAATGTTGGTCTCAGGAGCTTACTCTGGGGAAGACTAACATAACCTGGACTTTGAAAGGAGCTGATATCGAGCCACACCCTAGCTTAGAACCCCTACCCTCCTTAGGACGACACATCTTAGAAGGGAAAGGTAAAGTAACTTGGGGAGAGCCGATTAAATTTCTTGGAGACTTCCGCTACATCGAAGGGTACTGGAATGGACTGAGGACGTGCTGAGTCGATGCCGATCTCATCTTTGAAACCTCAAGCTTTACGATGCTGTCTTTGCGTCTCTCTTTACTTATGATTATAACTGCGAAATCATCAATGCTTTCTGCGAGGCTTGGTGTTCTTCCACCAACACTTTACTCACCAAACATGGAGAGATGTCTATCTCTTTGTGGGATTTATACAACTTGATGGGATTGCCCTTAGCTGGCTACTTGTATGATGAAGCTGTGCCGAGCTTAGAAGAACTGTTTTCCACAAGTAATGAACTATGTATCCCACGCAGCTGTAGACATCTACTTAGCGCTTATCACTTGCTCTCCAAGAATACTAACAGGAAAGGCGTGACGATTGATCAATGGGTGGATTTTTGGTCCAAGAAGACTGTAACATACCCTGCGCCTCCTATGCGTGTTGAGAAAAAGTCAACTAATCGGCCCAAAAAAACTTATAATCCAACCGGCATTATCCCAAACCACCATTCCTGGACATCTGCTGAGATAGATCAATTCAGAAAAATGGGAATTGCGCAAGTAAACCAAGAAGAGACCTATCTAGCTGCTCACTTAGCATGCTGGCTTTGTACGTTTGCACTTCCAGGTAATTAAGTAGGCTTAATTCGACCGAGTACCTTTAAAGTGGCGAGTTTAATGGCTGTAGGAAAAAAGGTGAGCCTTGCAATTCCGGTATTGATGAGCATCTATCATGGTTTGAACACAATCTCAAATTCATCAAACCCATCTGAAGTTAAGTCAACATTTCCTATTCATTTTGTCCATGCTTGGTTGGCTTATTACTTCAAGACTCATTTTCCGATTGGTAGTAAATTATCTTATCCTCGCATGGTAGCTTACTCTGGTGAGCAAGGTGCAAAATACTTCAATCCTGAGGAGGCTCGCAAATGAATTCAAACAGCTGATAATGCTTCGTGGACTTGCAACATTTTTTCCAAAGATGTAGCTGTCTATTATGTGGATGATGGGAATAATGATTGGACCAGTTGGACCCATCTTGTGGCTCTTCGTACCAGCTATCTTACACTGAGGCAAGGTGGTCGTTATGTAATGGAGCCATATTCTCCTCATAGATTTGCCCGTCAATTTGATTTTCTGCAAGATGTTCCTAACATGCTTAGAACAAACCTCCGCAAGGCCTCTTTAGAAGAAGGATTTGATCACTGGTGGCATTCCACTACATGTAACTCCAAATCTGAAGCTTACTTTCTAGGTGCAGCCTCAGCTCCTAAAAACTACTCCACGTCTGAATATAAGGAGTGGTGGAAGCATGTTCATGGCACTTACTTATCTGATCATGTTAAAGACCTGATTACCCCAGCATCAGCCCCTATAGAGAAAGAAGTGGACATCATGAATGACCTCGATGATGATAATTAAGAGGTTCAAGATATTTCTCAAATGCGTGACGAAACGTCACGACCTATAGTGCATAAAAGGAAGCAGAATTTTCCCCAATCTACGAAAAGTTGTAGCGCATCTACTGAATCCCATTGGAAGAGGAAGAAATCTGTTGTTCATATTGAGAAACAAAATAATGAGGTTTCTTTTATTCTCTCTCCCTTTTCACTTTCTTTATTTCTATTTTTACGAAGATTTCTTTATTATTGTAGATTGCGTCGATGATTTCTGGCTCTAAGGCTGCTGAAGGAAAGGAATTAGCTACTGCTGTCGTTTCAAAAGATTTGTCTGATAAGGTTGCCCCCTTTTTCCTATTTTCATTATACTTCCCTTTTTTCTTTTACATTATCACATTTCTCTTATCAGATCTTAGGTATCTCTTCAAGTTCTGATGGCTGTGATGATTCTGACGAGAGTGATGACTCTACTGAAAGTGATGCATCTACCACAGGGGTGAATTCTCCTTCAAAGGCATGCCCAGTGATATCAGAATTTATATGTAAGAAGATTACTCATGATCTTAAAGGGAAGTTTGCTCGGAGTGCATGGAGAAAAATAAGAAGGAAACTTAAACGAACTTCTCTCGAGTTTTTATCAACTCTGAGACAAGAAATATTTGTCTTGATAAAAGAAGTGAAGGTTCTCAGAATCGACTGCTCTCCTTTAGAAGTAGCCCTGAATCCTTTATTCGACAAGGCTGATGCTTATACTGTGGCAAAATTGAAATCTGACGAAGCGGCATCCACAGGGAATTATGCAAAATACTTGACCGACGTCAAAGGTCGTCTTCAGAATTGTAAGGACAATCATACGACAGAGATAAACAAACTAAAGATCACTTGGGCCCAGTTGGAGTCGATAGGCAAAGAAATGGTTAGTCTGCGGAATGAAGAGAAGTCTTTGTCTGAAGCAGCTGATCGTCTCCAACAAACTCTCTGTCGTGCTAAGAAGGAATTTGAGCTCATAGAAGAGGATATCCTTGCGCTTGACAAAGCGGCTGTCTTAAAAGAATTATCATCCGAAGATGAGAAGGCAGCTCTGAAGTATGTTCTACAAAGCGTACTCTCTGACAACTTCCTCGCTTAGTATAAGACTACTTTTCTTTTAGTTTGATCCTTTATTTACTTGCTTTTCCCATTTTATGTTTTTGAACATTTAATGGCATTATCAATAAAGTCCATTCTCTTCCTTACAATAATTTACATCTTTAATTTGCTTTCTTGTCCTTCATATTTACCTGCTGGCATCATGCTCCAATTTATTGCTTGCTTTACAAACTTAATATGAATAAACCAAAACATGACTGAACTCAGCAGAATGCCAAGCTGCCTACGTATCTCTTTGCAGAGGATCAAGTCATAACGTAGTTCAAAGGGACATGTTTTAGTTTGAATGGGGGGGTGCCGTACACAGTTTATACTCGTGCTGGCCAGGAGTGACTATTCTTTAACCACTTTAGACAAAGTAGGATATTTAATGCTTTAACCACTTAAAATATCTGAGTGGGGTGAATTAATAGTTTAACCACATATAATTACCTTTGGTGGATGTCGTGCACAATTTATACTCATGCGGACCAGGAGTTTATCGTACACAGTTTATACTCATGCGGACCAGGAGTAACATGTAGTTTAGGATCGTGCGTCAAGGAGCGACCCTTGGATTTGACTGGATTACGCATAGTAGCGTTTCAGGAATTTGCCATTTATGGGGCCGATTCCTACACCATCTTCAGATATCAACTTGTATGCACCATTTGTATACACTTCTTTCACAACATGTGGTCCATCCCACTTGGGCAAGAATTTATTTCCAACTCTGTGAGTGATGACAATAGGCCTTCTTACAGCAAGGACTAAGTCTTCGACTTGAAAAGAACATATCTTTACTTTCTTGTTAAACGTTCTGGAGAGGCGAGCTTGATAGCACTCAAGTTTCTGTTGTGCTTCTAACCTCTTCTCATCAAGTGCCTCTAATTCTTATAGACGCAGTCGTGCGTTCTCTTCTTCAGTTAAACCTTCTTGTATGGCTATTCTCAAAGATGGTATTTGCTTTTCAAGGGGCACCACAGCTTCAACCCCATATACAAGAGAGTACGGAGTAGCTTGAGTAGGCGTTCTATAAGTAGTTCGATATGCCCATAAAGCTTCATGAATCCTTCCATGCCAGTCTCGTTTTGACTTGGAGACCACCTTCTTCACAAGATTACACAGTGTTTTGTTGAAGGCTTCGGCAAGCCCATTAGCTGCTGCATTATACATAGAAGATTTTCTTTGCTTGAAGTCAAACTTCTCACAAAGCTTATCAATCAAAGAGTTACTGAATGGTCTCCCATTGTCTGTGATAATGTATCGAGGCACTCCATATCTATATATAATATTGATGCGGATGAAATCAGCCACATTTTCTTTCTTCACTTCTCTCAAGGGTACAACTTCCGCCCACTTGGAAAAGTAATCAGTGGCAGCCAGAATATAAAGATGACCTCCGGAAGACTTCGTTAATGGCCCCACCACATCTAAGCCCCATGCATCAAATGGCCACGAAGAAACTATTGGATGTAATGGTTCGGGAGGCTGATGAATGAGATTTTCATTAAACTGGCATGGCTGACATTTTTGTGCATAATCTATGCAATCCTTCACCATAGAAGGTCAGTAATATCCCATCCTCTTGATTCTGAAATGTAACTTGGGTCCAGACTGATGGGCGCCATATATTCCAGAATGAGCTTCCTCCATAGCTTGAAGAGCTTCTTCATCACTTAAGCATCTTAAGAGAATACCATCAAACGATCTTCTATAGAGTGTATCTTTATAATAGAAGAATCGTGGTGCTCTACGTCGGACATCAACCTTTAGGTGTGGATCATTGGGAAGCTTATCATTCTTCAAGTAATCCACGAACGGTTGACGCCAGTCTTCTTTCTCAATATCAAAAACCTCTATGGCGCAATACTCAACTTCTTCACTATCTTCATCTTCGAAGAAGGGAGGTACCACCCAACTTTTGCAGATCGGTACTTGAAAAAGTACTTCGGGCATATGCTAGCTTTGCCAAAGCATCGGCTTGCTTGTTCTTGCTCCTTGGTAAATGTTCAATCTCTACGTCTCCAAGCCAATTCATAAGCCTCTGAGCATAGTTATAATACGGAAGTAGTTCAGCTTTCTTAACCTCTTATAAGCCAAGCAGCTGGTTAATTATCAACAACGAATCTCCATATACCTTAAGGTGTCGCTGCTTTACATCCACTGCCATCTCCAAACCAAGTATAAGAGCTTGATATTCAGCTACATTGTTAGAGTAATTTTTAGTTAGACTGAATGAATATGGCAGAACTCCTCCATCTGAGGTTACAAATACTACTCCTGCGCCGGCTCCTTCTCTGTGAGCAGCTCCATCAAAATACATCTTCCAAGGAGGAGTGATTTCAATAGCCAATATATCTTCATCGGAAAAATCATCAGACAATTCCCATTCGCCAGGCATGGGATGATCAGCCAAGAAATCTACCAGCACTTACCCATTCACCGCTTTTTGAGGGACGTAGATAATTTTAAATTGCTACAATTGGAGATACCACCTTGCGAGCCTATCAGAGAGCACTGGCTTTGATATTACGAACTTTAATGGGTTGGCCTTCGAGACCAAGTAAACAGTATGAGCTTGAAAGTAATGCCTTAACTTCTGAATCGCAAATATGAGTGCAAGACAGAGCTTCTCAATTGGTGAGTACTTTAATCATTTGGAGTCATTGTTCTACTCAAATAGTACAACGCACACTCCTTTCCTTCATCATTATTTTGTGCAAGCAAGGCTCCAACTGATTTTTCTTGAGCAGATATGTAGAGAATTAATGGACGTCCGGCTATTGGAGCAACCAACACTGGCGGCTTCATCAAATATGCTTTAATGCTGTTAAATTCATTAGTGCAAGCTTCATCCCATTCAAATGGGCTGTCTTTTTTCATAAGATGGCTAAATGGTTGGCATCGGCCGGCCAAATTTGCTATGAATCTTCTTAAGTACGCCAGCTTACCTTGCAAACTCTTGAGCTCATGTATGTTTTGGGGCACCTGCATCTTCATTATCGCATCAATCTTTGCTTTGTCAATCTCAATGCCACGATGTCGGACAATGAATCCAAGGAACTTACCCGAAGAGACTCCGAATGCGCACTTAAGCGGGTTCATCTTGAGTTGAAATTTTCTGAGACGCTCAAATATTTGCCTTAGATCCTTAAGATGGTCCTTTTTCTTCTTTGATTTCACTACAATGTCATCCACATAACATTCGACATTCTTATAAAACATGTCGTCGAATATCCTTTGCATAGCTCGTTGATACGTAGCGCCAGCATTCCTCAAGCCAAACAGCATAACATTATAGCAGTATATTCCTTTAGGAGTGCGGAAGGCTGTTTTCTCTTGATCTTCCAGAGCTAGGCTAATTTGATTGTAACCAGATGATCCATCCATAAATGAAAGCACTTCATGCCCGGTCGTTGCATCAATCATAAGTTCTGTGATTGGTAGTGGAAAATCATCTTTTGGGCATGCCAAGTTCAAGTCACAGAAGTCAACACACACTCTAAGCTGCCCATTTGTCTTCCTTACTGGCACAATGTTAGAGAGCCAAGTGGGATACTTGACTTCTCGTATCTTTCCCGTTTCAAGGAGCTTATTAACCTCAGCTTCAATCAATGGAACCAGCTCTGGTCGAAATCGACGCTGCATCTGCTTAACTGGCTTGACTCCTTCCTTTACTGCTAGATGATGAACTGCCACTTTTGGATCTAATCCGGGCATCTCCTTGAATGACCAGGCGAACACGTCTCTAAATTCTTGAAGAAGCTCAATATAACCCTTTTCTTCATCGGCTGTCAACAAAGCACTTATGTAGGTTGGACGTGGGTCATTAGCATCACCCAAGTTAATCTCCTTTAATTGGTGAACAGTAGCTTTGACACCCTCTTCAAATTCTGGAGGAGCATCATCAGCATCTTCCTCTTCAGCTGAGGTCTCCTCTCGTATAGTAACATGATTTACCTCGGTAACTCCTTCCAGGAATTCTTGCCTTTGAAAACGCGGATTAGACCTAACTTGTTCATTTTCTCTGACTTTAACAATACTCTCCACTACATAACCAACTCTCCTCATTTTGACAATCTTGCCTCGTAGATCTCTTTCTGCATTGTGTAGATTTTTTTGCATGATAACAGAATGAACAATATCTAATGAGCCTACACTTTCCCGATCATCTTCTTCACTTTGGGTGAAGATTATTGTTCGCTTCTTAGCTTTCAACACTGTGTCACATGATATAGTCAGGAAATGTCATCTTTTCATGCGATATGGGATCCGACTACGTATCTTTGGGAACCTTGGGAACTTGGAAGTCCTTTTAGCTCCAACTGGTTTGAGTCTTTTGAATACTGAGATTCTTTCTGCCTTTCTATCCTCTTCATGAGACTCTTCTTCTTCAGAAAGAATTTCATCTTCAGTGATGTAGTTCGTGTTTGCCCTTTTGATCGCAATGCGAACAGGTTTCTGTGGAACATATCCCAACCCTGTCCTAGTATACTTGGAAGTGCGACCATTACTCTTCAATGTCTCTTGAGTGGTATTAAATTCACTAGGAGTCTTATGAGACTGTTCATTCATCATAGCTTTTTCTTGAGGGTTATAACCAGCTTTCACAAGAAGTTTGTAAGCTTGTGGGCTATATGATTTGGAAACTGCCGCCTCGAATACATCTCCATGCTCAGTTTTAGCTCCTTGAATTGGGCGAGTGAACCCTTTGAGTGGAGGAGGAAAGGGCTTCTTAGTGTCAACCTTAGTTAGAGGTAGTGTCAACCCTTCTACAGTCTTGATCAACTGTTTACTTTCAATAGACTTTGTGGATGAAACATCATCTACATTCTCTCTTTCTTGTTTATCATCACCTTTCTCTTGCGATGAACTTCCTTCTGGCTTGACAGCCTTGCTACTCTTCAGAAAATATCTAGCATCTGCAAAATATGACTCAGCTTCTGTGAATGGCCTTTCATCGCCAAGCACCTTTTTTTATATTGCCTCTATTGCAGTATTTGAAGCATTGATGTAGCGTAGAAGGAATCACTCCATTTTCGTGCAACCATGGGCGTCCCAAGAGCATGTTATATGATGTTTTAGCATCAATGACATGAAACAGAACTGTTGAGACCATCTCATCTATCAGTAAGTCCAAGGCTGTTGTACCAAGTGTTCTCTGGCCTTCTTGATTGAACCCATGAATTGTCAATCGACTACTGCCGAGCTCGTTGGTAGGAATTCCTAACTTCTTAAGCGTGGATAGGGGCAAGATATTAACAGCTGAACCTCCATCAATCAATATTCGATTAACTCTTTGCTCTTGAGTATAACCAGTTACGAATAAAGGTCGGTTATGAAGTTGTGAACCGAGCAGTAAGTCTTCCTCTGTGAAGGTTATTTTTATAACATGGGTCTCACTTTCATTCCCAGATTCACCCTTAAGTAGCTGAGCTTCGCTTTCCATATGACATGAAGAATCACCGCCTGCAGAAATAGAGTTTGTAGTTGCATCTTCATCTAGAAAGATCTTCCCTTGCTCAACCAATCGCATAACTTTGTCTTTAAAGATAAAGCAATCCTTAATAGAATGACCCACCAGTCTATGATACTTGCAATATTTCGGATTGTCAATTTGTCCCGCCTCTTCTGGTCGCTTCATTTCAGGAAGCTCGATAAGTTTATCTTTGAACAGATCATCAAATATGCCTGGGACATCTGAATCAAGGAATGGGTACTTCCTTTCTTGCATCTCTTTCAAGGTCAATCTTCTTTGCCCCCTTTCTTGGGGATCACTCCTCACTTTATCATCCTTTTCGTTCTCATTCCTTCGAAACTTGACAGTTGGTGCATTTGTCGCCATGGACTCCTTTTCAGAAGATTTGTTGTAGGGTTTGCCCCCTTTCCTGACCTCTTGCTTTTCTTTATGCTTGTAGGATCCAGGAATCGGTGGTTCAACCACTCCACTTATCCTCATGCTTAGCTCCATGTCATGAGCTCTTGTGGATAAATCTTCAAAGGTTTTAGGCTTAATCCCTTGAAGTATGTAACGAAGGCTCCATTGCATTCCTGCTGTGCACATCTCAATGCCAGAAACTTCAGACAATCGATCTTTACAATTTAGGCTCAAATTTCTCCATCGATTAATGTACTCAATTACTTGCTCTTCTTTTAACTGACGAGTGTTAGTCAACTCTATCATACTAACCGTTCTCCTAGTGCTATAGAAGCGATTAAAGAATTGATATTCCATCTGACCCCAACTGTCTATAGAATCAGCCTCCAGGTCGGTGTACCATTCAAAAGCATTTCCCTTTAGAGAACGAACAAATTGTCTCACCATATGATCTCCGTCAGTTCCAGCATCATATGCATGTTTCAATGAAATGTGCTATATGTTGCATTGGATTACCTTTTCCATCAAACTGTTGGAACTTGGGGGGTTGATAGTTCGGTGGCATCTTCAAGTTGTCAATCCTTCTAGTAAAAGGTTTAGCATACATGAATGAAGGTTTGGAGCTTTCTTCAAATTGGTCCTTCATTGTCCCAAGTATAATACTTTTTAGCTGGCTGATAGGAACCATTCCATCATGGGAAACGTTTAATTCTTCTTCAATCACCTTCTTACCCGTCGACTGGTGTTTCGCGGAGTTATTTACTTTATTTTCAGCATCTTCTTCTTGCTTTTCGTTTGCATGGCTAGTTTCAGCACCAGTCATTTTCTCCATTAGTTTGAAAATCAAAGTACTTTGTTCTTGGTTCTGTTTGGCAAGTGCAGCAACGGATTCAGTTAAGCTTGCCAACTGTTCTTCGATAGACGAAGTGTTTATTGCCATTGTCGAGGCTATGGATGAATCTGATGATGGACTTTCTTCAGATAGATGAGTTGAGCATACAAGGTTGTCCTCCTCGTCTTTAGCATCATAAGGTATTCCTTTGGGGATAACTCCCACTAAAGAATTTATCTCCGAAGAGGCTTCAGACCGTGCTTTCCTTGACATACTTCTAGTTGTCACATTAACGTCTTCAACTTGTAATTCTGAAGACTTGAAGACAGAAGCTGATCTGTTGACTTTGACTCTTAGCGGAACCATCTTACTTTGCTCGAAGAGGAGATGAGAGGTAGAAACTGTCCCACTGGGCGTGCTAAAATTTGTAACAACAAATTTGTATTTATAAAATAATAAACACAAAAGAAATTACAACGAAAATCCAAGGTGGATTGAAGTTGAGAATTTAAGTAAACAGCTTCTATTTATCCTCTGATTCCTCTCTTGAGTTGATTTCTTGACTTCTTCAACTTTCGGAGCCGGATCTTCGGATGAAGCTTGTCCGAGCTCGGGGTTGGCTTGAAGCTTTAAAATGTTTATCCGGAGGCGTCGAGCCTTTGTTCAGATCAAACGTTGACTTGAAGATTTGTTGTGAAGTACGACACTCAATTTGGTAGAACGTTGACTTCACGGAGATAGATGGATGAATTTGATATGAAGAACGCCGGATCAAAGAGGCTTAGCACCTTGGTCTTTGATCGGAGGCTGTTCTTGACTTGAAGATGACTTGAACTTGATTTGAAGATCTTGAGTGTTCTTTGACTTAATCTTGATCTTGAACTTGAACTTGGTCTTGATCTTGACTTGAACTTCACTTGACCGAATCTTGATCGAACTTGATTTTCACTTGAATCTTCAGAGTTCTTCAGGTTTTCAAGATTTTCAGAGTCTTTGGAATGAGGACTGAAGGTCCTTATTTATAGGTAGAAAAAATAACCACTTTGAGAGATATTTTCTCTTTTAAAAGATATGTCGGGCTTTAAACCTGCTGGGCTGAATACGGGCCTATTAATTTAATTAGACCTGCTGGATTTGATTTGCTGGGCTTGTTGACTTGAATCAGGCCCACATGATTTATTTCCTGGGCTTACTGATTTGGGTCAGGCTCACATGATTTATTTCTTGGGTTTACTGATTTGGGTCAGGCCCTCTTGATTTGAATTGAGCTCACTTGACTTGAATTGAGCCCATTTGACTTGGATTTGGGCTCAAAAATAATTATATTAATTATTAATTATTTATTAATTTGTTTTAGAAATTAATTTATTTAAATTCCTTAATAAATAAATATTTAATTAATACTTAATATATCTTCTTTTGCATTTACTTATTAAGCAATAAAATTTAATTGCCTACAACTGGAATCATACATTCAGAGGTGAAGAATGTGTTTTTTTTGTTTTTTAATTTATATAAGACCTATTTTCTTATGGGTCGATCTGGCATAATTATATCTGTGTGTCCGGACACACAAGAGCCTCACTCTTTTATTTATTTATTTTCTTTAAATTATCAACTTATCCCCAATTCTTTTATATTATATATTTAAAATAATATTTTTAATTTGCATGCCCGTATAAATTGATATAAATATCCGAGATAGAAGGAGTAATTAGTATATGTAATAATTTACATGGATACATTATATATAATTTATATTTTAATATAACTAGTATATTACCGCGTATTACGTGGAGTATAAAATTTTAATTTAATATTATATTTAATAAATATAAAATATATTCATATTTCAATGCACACCCGTATATTGTACATATTGAATGAAAAATACAAAACTAAAATTTTGTTTACTATAGTTTCTTTTACTCTTGTATTAATAATAATATGATTCAAATTACACTATACTAAAAAATAGACAAAGACTAGAATGGAACAGGCTTATATTTCAAATTTTGTAGGACTGGATTGTCCATACCATATTTTTCAACGAGGGTCAAACTTTTAAGCCCATTTGAATTTTTTTTTAATTTTTTAATTTCAGGATATTCCTTCCAAACGTGATTTGGGATTTAGGGTTCAGTTTGCGCTGCGAGCGATTCATTTCTTCAGTCATCCAATGTCGCTACTCTCTGCTTTTCGTGTTCTCTTCCCGTACAGTTCTCTTTCGGAGATCTATAAGTTTCACCGTCTGCTCATCAATTTGAATTTGATAAGATTTGCGTCGGCATTACGAACCTGAGAGAGATGGAATAGCCGCCATATCCGCGAGAGAGAGAGTTGAACTTCGATATTGATTTTGGGTTGTTTGAGAAGTTGGGCTCAGGTAGAAGACATGGCAGCGAGGTGATTGAGCCTCTGCCATGGGTTGGCTAGCGGCGGCACTTCGGCGGTGGATGATGGGATAAGGTGGTCGAATTAATTTGAAGTTTCATCTATGAATGAATACGTTAGTATAGGAATTTATGCAAAACTTGTCAAAATTCTAAATGATCTGATAAATTTTATGTAACTTTTGGCAAAGGTACTAAACATCACCACCTATGAATCGGGGAATCCGTATTGTGCCTGAGAAGAAGGCATTTTGTTGTTGTGTTGGAAAATACGTGAAGACTTTGACTCTTGGAATTCACTTACTGATTCCATTTGTTGATAGAATTGCTTATGTGCATTCACTAAACAAAAGAAGAGGCAATTCCTATTCCTGATCAGTTTGCTATTATCAAGGACAATGTCAGCATTTTAATTGACGAAGTTCTCTATGTCGAGGCATTTAGGTATTTGGTTCTCTGGCGTGGGTTGACAACTTGACATTTTTAGACTAATAATATAATAATTGAATCTCGGAAATGTTCACAATTTTCCTTCCTTTTTTATGTATTTTATTTATGAATTTAGATAGTGGACCCAAACTTGGCATCATATGGAGTTGAAAATCCATTATATACGATGTAATTCAACTTGCACACACTACCATGTAAAGTGAGTAGTCGTTGTCTCTTTCTTAAGAATTGAGTTTGCTCTAATCTTAATTAGAGCTTGGTTCTAGTGTAATGTGTGATTTGGATTGAGAGCTTAGATTGTTTGTATTATCGTGGCTTGTGCTAAAATATTTAGTCATTAGACTTTTAGTTTACTCTTCACTCTTGTAAATTTATTGAACCACTCTTCAATTTATACGTTGTTAGGTCACTCTATAAGAATAATAATTGGGTTACTTTTTAGAATTAACTAGATCACTCTTTAAAATTAATTGAACCACTCTATGAAATTAATTAAATTGTATGCAATATATATGTTGTTAGGTCACTCTATAAAAATAATTAGGTTACTTTTTGTAATTAACTAGATTACTCTTTGGAATTAATTTGATCACTTTTTGGAATTAATTAAATTGTATATAATTTATACGTCGTTAGGTCATTCTATAAGAATAATTAGGTTACTCTTTGGAATTAACTAGATAATTACTCTTTGGAATTAACTAGATCACTCTTTGGAATTAATTGGATCACTCTTTGGAATTAATTAAATTGTATGCAATCTATACGTTGTTAGGTTACTCTATAAGAATAATTAGGTCACTCTTTCTAATTAACTAGATTACTCTTTGCAATTAATTGGATCACTCTTTGAAATTAATTAAATTATATACAGTTTATACGTTGTTAAGTTAATCTATAAGAATAATTTGGTTACTCTTTGGAATTAATTAAATTGTAGGCAATATATAGGTTGATAGATCACTATATATAAATATAATTAAATTATTCTTTGAAACTAAGAAAATATAATTAAATTACTCTTTGAAATTATATAGATTACTCTTAATAATGTTTGGGTTACTCTTTTGAGAAAATAAGAAGAAAATCATATTGAAAGTTGTATTAGGAGACTAAAACCACTATAGACCGAAATACGTATCACTTTGCTGAGAAATATATACATAGTGTGTTTCCTAACAACAATAAAATAGAAAATTGTAGCATGAAGATATAAATATAAATCTGTAAATCCAGATTGCATTTTCCAGAAGGAGTCACTGAAGCAGCCCACTTGCTTAACAAATAACATACATTAAAACACGTTTATAATCTTGTGGATCTATGCCCACTTCTTGTGTTTCTTTCAGTTATTCCTCAAACGTTTCAACACTTTCGATGATAAGATAATACATGTTTAGACTTGTTAGTGCTAGTCCAATTCTGCCTAGGATGTTGATGACTAGTAGTGTTCCAATTACTTTCAACAAAATTTGGAAAATTCTGCACAAAAATTTGGAAAATTCTCATCAAAATTAAAAACAGCATACATATCCAAACACAAGGATTGCTTACCCTGTAGTGTGCGAGTAACGAGCAAACGAAGTTTTGAGTTTTGACTAAATCATTCTTTGCGAGCAGTTAGCGTTAAATTGCAGCTGCTAGAATTATTGTAAATGGTAGAGATGAAGATGGTTCACAAAATAGTAAGTAATGCATGAGTCGCCTATATATATGCCTATCAACCCACTAAAGAAACAACACCTCGCTAACAATTTCTTTTAGTTCCCAAATTAAATCTAAAAATTATTAAATAAAATAAAGTACAAGAGAAAAGAAGGTGACTTACATATTTATCTACTCCTGAATAATAAAAATCCACCAAAAAGATTGAAGGAAAAGCAGTTTCACCACCAACATTCAATTTGTTAAATACTTAATCAGACTAACACTAAGAAACTAAACCCAACTGCATTTTCATGGAAAATGATGAAAACAATCAAATCTTTTCAAAAAACCCACATCAAAGTCAAACCCATATCAGAAATATGTCAAATTAACCGATGAAAAGCACCACCAAAATCAACAAAGAAATAAAATTTCATACAAGAAAAAATCGCAAAAACTGGTGGAGCTAACTGAGGCGGTGGTGGTCATCGCGAGGCAGCAGCACTAGCGGTTCCAGTTGTGGGGCTCGGTGGTGAAGGGCTATCGACGGCGGACCTATGGCAAAACTGGTGGAGCCATTGAGAAGGAAGAGCAGCGTATTTCAAGGATTCAATTTTGGAAAATTGAAAGGAAGGAGAGCAGCGTATTTTGAGGAACTGGAGTATGTGTAATTTTGGAAATAGAGCCGTGTAGTAAGAGAACCCATTTCACGCTGGTAGAGATCCGGTTCACCAAACTTTCATGGGACCGGTCTCACCCAAGTGATTCTCTAAATATATATATATATATATATATATATATAATACAACTTTAATCAAAATACTATAGAACACTTTCTTAAATAATATCACAAATTTTCAAAAAGTCACAAATAAAAATAAATGTTTGTATCATTCATGATATGTAATGCACCTTTTAATTGAATAACATATACCACAAAATTTTTAAATAATGTATAAAAATCAAAGTAATCATTAAATGATCCCTTGCAATGAAATTTTGATTAGTAATCAAATTTAAAATAATATATAAAAATTAAAATAATCGAAACCTGCATTTATTTAACTATGATATCATTGTATTTTTTTTTTACAATTCAAGGGTGATAAAAAAACTAATTAAAAATATCAAAACAAAACAACAAAAATAATAAGATTTTGAGTTTTGTAAATAATATAAAAAATATTATACTAATAGAAAGGATGAAGAGTATAATGCTAAACAAATAAAATGGAAATTAATTAATATAAAATAGAAAACTACTAAATATATATAACAATTAATGTTTAACTTACACATATAATTTTGTGGTAGAGATTCTCTAACTTGACAATATCGTGTACTTTTTAAAAAGACAAAGTCTCTTGTGAGACGAATTATTTAGTAAGACGGGTCGACCCATCACTAAAGTATGCTTATTGTATATATAAAGTATGTTTAATGGTTGTTAAAGTATATTTTCTAATGTATGTTGGATTATGCATTAAAGTATGATTTTAGTATGTTATAATATGATTTATTATTAACATACTTTAACTATAAATAAGTATACTTTAACTATACAATAAGCATACTTTATTGATGGGCCGACCCGCCTCACACCCGTCTCACAAGAGAGTTGCTCTTTTAAAAACTTAAATAAGGCAATGTGAATTATATGTATTATAAGATATTAATTAAAATTTGTTTATATAATTATAATCAGTATTATGTATGTAAATTATATTTCTCATAATTTACATTTTAATAGAATACTAAATTTAGTACATGTAATTATATACTGGAGTACGTACGTAAATTATATTTCTAAAAAATTATGTAAATAAATTATAATATAATTTTTATACTGATAATATATTGAAATGTGGAATTTTCAAAAACTAGTTATCAATATCGAACGAAAAATTTTGGACGTATTTTTTGGTTTATTAAAATTTTAGATAATTTTGTTATTTTTCGATACATAATTGTGGTACAGCAATATTTAGGTGATTTGATGCAACTACTACAACTGTATGTATATTCGAGATCGAGCGCATTTGTGTCAGACCATTTATACTGTTCATGAAATAGTTCACTTCAATATATAGAGAACCTGTGTAAAACGAAACTCCTAGACATGGTCACACAGATCATCCCTTGTTATTCGAGTATGCCGTCAGCAACTTGCTCGTTAGAAAATACAATACGCTGTTTATTGTATAATTATTGTAACTATGCCAATCAATATGTGTGGTTATGGTTAAATGACTTACTCGTTTGACATCCATGATCGAGAGCGCGTAAGCGACCATCTTAGGAATTCCCTTAACTTTTGATATACAAGGTATGTGCGCCTTCACCACCCATAACTCCTCGCACTGAAAAAGGACACCACACTGTTAATTTCAGTATACACAGTTCCAGTTAAACATTAAGCCTTATGGATTCAAGAGAATGAGGATCCCTTCGTCATTTCTCATGGCAATGAGAGAGACGAGGAAGATTCAATCTCTCTCAGTCAATATCCAAGCCAGACAAAAGTTACAATATTCAAGGTGTAGAGACAATAGAAGTACATAAGTAATAAAGTAATTGTGGTTGGAATGAAGGATACTCATTAATGAGATGAAAACAGAGTTCCGAACAGAACTTTATGTAAATTCTGAAAAGCTGAATTAGCGAAGGCGAGAAGGAAATAGTGCGACCAGAAGAACAAGAACTCGTCTTGTGTGAGGGACTTTTACTCTATGATTTCAAGGCAGTCAACCATAAGGATTGGACAAGATAAGAGTATTATTGAATTTCATAATCATTTCATCATATTATTAGTGTTAATATTGATCATGCTATCTAACAATACATTCCATGCCACCTTTAATATAGAAAATTTTAACTTAGTGCATGTGGATACTTTTCCTCTGTAATGTACCAGTGGGCTTCACATGTCTATCTATTACTCCCTCCGTCCGTTTTCAAGGGTTCCGTTTTCCCATTTTAGGCGTCCGCCCCCAAGGGTCTCATTTCCCTTTTTTATACATATGGGGCTCATACACACCCACTAATACAACTAAAAATAGGACTCACCCCTCCACTAATACAACTACCCACTACACATTAAATAACAATACTCCTTAATCTCCGTACCCAAAAGTAAATGGTACCCTTGAATCCGGACGGAGGGAGTACATTCTAACCTTAAACCCATACTCACATATGACTTTACACTTCAATTAATTCTTCTACATGTCAATACTACACTTCTTGTAACACCCACATTTTTAATATAAACTTCTAATATTGGATTAAACGTTTATTACTGCCTCCGTCCCATAATACTTTTCACATTTACGGTTCCACGTTATTTAAGAAAAGTTATACTTTTTGACCAACTTTATTGACTTTGGAGGGTATTGTAATATTTTTATATAATAAAAAAGTAAAAAATAATGATATGTGTGTGAAAAAGGAGTGGCAAATTTGAAAATAAAGTAACTTTTGAGGTTGTTAGATAAAGTGATATTTCCTTTTTGGAGTGTGAAAGGTTTTGTGGGACAAACAAATGAAGAAAGTGTGAAAGGCTTTATGGGACGGAGGGAGTATATAATTAGAGATGTACACAAAACTTGGAGATCACTTAACCCGAACCAAAATCCATACCATCTATTTGACTTTTTCCACACGACGAAGTCAAGCACAATTTTATTTGGGTTATTATACTAAAAGTCCCAACCTTTTCGCGAATTATGAATTAGTCCAAACTTTTTAATATTTACAAGTAAATTCTCGACCTTAAGCCCATTTTGCAAATCAAACCACCGGGCAGTTGGAGGTCGGCCCAGTTGCTGACCTGACCATTTTTTACACATCACTCCTCCAACCTGACCATTTTTTACACATCACTCCTCCAATTGTAAAAGAAAATGAGAAAACTGTTAAAAATCCTCAAATCGTAGCCGGAGAATTCTCAATGGGTTGCCATGTCAGCACCAATAAATCCCCACTGCCTAAAAAATATCCCCACATTTTCGATAGCAATATTAGTAAATCACCATCGCCGAAGAACTCTCTGCTCGAAGAGGAAACGATTAAGGAGGTCCGCTCTGAGACCCCCTCATCGACCACCAAACAGCAATCGGTCACCATTTCCAGAGCTCAAAGAATGGTGAAAAGCCCCTTCATTAAAGCGGCACCACTGTGGCAGGACTTTTCGTATCGAAACGGCATCGCAGGAAAGCGTTAAGCGCCGATGATTCCTCTGACGCATCTGAGATCTGCATTAATCTCAGTGAGAGCGATTAGAGACGAAATGCGTGAGCTCCGGAAGAGGTCTCCAGCAAGGCACAAGAACCGGTCATTTTCCAGAGAAGTGAACCAGGAAAGAACAATGGATAGATCTCCCGAGCAGAAGTCGGAGCCCTCCCCCAGTCGGGTACAATTCGTGTCGGAATTCGTATATGAGAAGAAGGGATAGTGGAGAGAGCTCCGAGAGAAGGTTCTCCCAGGTTGCCGGTGACGCGCTCCAATTCTGGGTCATTGAAATCGAGATTGGGACGAACACAATTGGCCAAGAAAACCAGTAAATCTCCTGGGTAGGATCCGGGTTGTGGGATAGGATCCAGAAGGGTGATGAAGGATGATGGTGATCAGATCTTATGGTCTACGTGAATCGTTTGGATTCCATGTTATTCTATTACAGTGAAAACAAATAGGATAAATTACCTTTCACCGTGGATTGCGTGTGAAGAAATCGATCAGCAGCAATAAACTTCCTTTGGGCAACGATCTTCAAGACAAACTCAATTTGCAATCCCTTTTAGTATCTCACGGTATTAGGCGTGTATTTTCTAATTTTAGGGTTACTGAGATGGCTTATATGTAGGCTACAACAGGGATCAAGAGGAGAAATTAGAGTTGGGCCTCCCATTAGGCTTAAGTATCCAAATTTAGCCCAAAACTTAAACTTTAGCCTAATAATAATAATACAGTTCACTAAAGGATTATTATTGCACTGTCACCCTAATCCCAAATTACGTTATGGGCTCCTTCTTATTATGAGCCCGTTTAACTCCCCATGTTTAAGATTACAATGTCTATTAATTAAATGAGTTACTGACAACTCAATTAATTAATCTCTTATCCAAGAGTAGTATTATTCAACCTTATTATCATGCCGGAATAAAACCACCTGCATAGTTTACATGATAATACTTATGAGCTTCTTAAGGGGACATCATCAGTCTAATTTATTAGGACACGAATTCCTTCTACAATCAACAGCACTCCATAGAGACAAGATTATCTCCCAACTCACCGAGTATATTGATTTATAATTAAATCTCACCCATTGATGAATTAAATAAATAAATACTAAATTACATGTCGAAGTTATTGTATAGGGATTAAGAGCACGAACTTCCATAATAACAGAGGTCATGTTCTTTTATATAGTCAGGCATAAATCGAACAACCTCAAGTGGTCATGCTCAATACACAAAAAGTGCACTAGTATAATTTAATAGTCAAGACAAACTAATACAAAATCACACTACAGCCATCCCGATAGATTATTCCCGTTTATCTCAATTGTGAGCAACTGTTTATACTTTATAAGGAGCCGATAATATGATCTTTCATTCGACGCCACACATCATATTATCTACAGTATAAAGTAAATGGACTTTTGCAATAACATATAAATAAATTATAATATGCAAAACGTTTGATTATATGATTCTCATTTCAAAATAATTATTAAAATATTGTTCATACAAAAAGTTAGACTTTTAGTACACATTCCAACAGAGGGAAATAGGGCAGAGATAGTGATCTCTATTTATTTTCACCCTCAAGTATAAGGGATCGATTGTAGCACGTGTGACCAAGTTAAATTATCGTTTCCACAAGATAGTTATAAATTTAAGGGTTAATTGCATATAAAATCACGAACTTTAAGTGTATTGCAAATTAATCCTTACTTTTATGGAATTACAAAAAAAACATGACTTTTGAGTGTGGTGCAATTCGCACCCAACGGGCAGGCTTGCCTGCACGAATGCTTACGTGGCATTTTTATTACATGATATGCCTCCATTTAAGATCGAAATGACGTCGTTTCATGTTGCAAAAATCAGGATTCTAACTAAATATCTGAAACCAATCCAGTGAACATCCTCTACCTCCCTCCACATCTTCGTCGACTACTTCGGCTTCGACAAGCTCCACGAGATTACTGTCGGCTCCACCACCACTGACACTCCTACCAACACATGGCTTTATTTGTCAAATCCATCTTGGAGAGGCCCTAAATCATCTCCGTCATCCAAATCTCCCACGTTCTGTCTATTAGGAATTTAGGATTATATCTATTTCATTGTCCCTCCCACATGCCCTTGTTGTCAAAAAGGTCCATCTTGGTGAACTCCAACACCAGTTTTCTGTAATCTTTGGAAATCTAGGAAAACAAATAATCTTTCAAGTGAAACCCATTGAAGAATTTGTTAAAATACTGCCAAGAATTGCATAAGAAATGAATGCATCGGTGGCATCCTCGCCGGCAAGATTCAAGAGTGGCAGATCGCACCAAGCTGGTGTTTTACCCAATTAGAAACATCATACGCTTTGCCCTGAATTGAGATCTGCATATCCCCTTTCTTGTGGTGGTGTTTCAGCTCCTCCAGCGTAATGTACCTTTTCTGGTCTGCCATTGTCAAGATTCAGAGGAGAGATGAAAATCAAGAGAGATAATGCTATTTGCTGCTCGTCGGCAAGACTGCAAAGCTTTCTCCAATCGGCTCATGATGCAAGACGCCGACAACATCTTCAAGAAAAGTGTAAAGGATGGACTCATCGTCTTCAGTCCCTCCGACAATGCCGTCAAAGCCTTCGCCCCTCCTACAAGAATCTCTCCTCCGCCAAAAAAACTTCATTTCTCTTATATCACGGCGTTCCGATGGAGCACTCAATGGCGGACCAGAAACACTCTTGCTGTCGATGGAGCAAATAAGTTTGATTTTATGGTAAAGTGAAGCCGCGAAGATGTAAAGCTCTGATGGAAAATTAACAGATCTGAATCAGATTTGAGGGTTTTTATTTTGTAATCTGCTGCCCAAAACGACGTCGTTTCGATCCTATATAGAGGCATGTCATGGAATAAAAATGCCACGTAAGCGTTCGGGCAGTCATTAACTGACCATTGGGTGCGAATTGCACCACACTCAAAAAGTCATGTATTTTTTTGTAATTTCATAAAAGTAAGGATTAATTTGCAATACACTTAAAGTTCGTGGTTTTATATTCAATTAACTCTAAATTTAATAAATAATTCTATGAATGACAATTCAATTGCAAGACAAATTCAGGGGTTTTTGAAAAGATAGTTAATTAACTGATAAAAACTGAAATTAAATAATTAAAATAATTATGAAATAAAATAAATCAAGCAAGAGAAACAATTTAAGAATTCAAAGATGGAGAATTGGTAATGCTCAGGCAAACACTTTAACTATGTGAGTGATTTATCTAGCTAAATTAATTACCTGCAGACGTTTATAAGAGATCACTAAGCCTAATTAAATCACCTTGATCAGGTAGGATCTAATACTTATAATGAGCTGCAAATCCTATGATCGATAAGGAATTAACTCTCACTCCCTCTATAGGTACTTCATGCTAAATTTCATTAAAGGCTAGAACACTAGACTTCTCTTTCTATTAAATTATTTACACCTTGTGTCTCCTTACCAATTACCTAATAATGATATTTTTTACCAAGTAATTAATATTCCAAATTGATTGTCTAACACTCTTAGGAATTATATGCCAATCCCCTAAGATGGTCACAGGAAACAACAATGATTATGTTCAAATAAATAATTCTGTTAACTATCAATCAGTGATACCGTCATGAATAATTAAAAGAAATCAAACCTCAAAACATAATAACATGAAGTCTCAAAATATTCTCTTCAATAAGGAAATAAACAATCTGCAGAGTAATCAATCCAACTCTAGAGCAATCAAATCATATAGTCAAAACTGTCTTAATGCCCTAACATTACCAACAAAGAAATTTAGCCCATGGATTTACGAGGGCAAATCACAAAGATGTAAAATACCCTAACCATTGTTCTAAAATAACAAAGATAAATAACTAAAAATAAAGAACCCTTTTGTAGGGCTCTGTCTCTTCAATTATTATCTCCGTTGGGATCTCCGTCTCCGATCCAAGTAGCAACTCTGATCGTCTCTTTGGTGAAAGGATGATGGTGGATCGTGATGGAGGAATTAGGGCAAAGGATGCGTGTGGGATTTTGGGTGAGAGGAACTGCCGACTTCAGAGAGAGAGAGAGAGCTCTGTTCATTATTGAAATTTCCCCCTTTTATAATGCTGAACTCATCTGATGCAAGTGTTGGGCTTAGGGCACCTACATTGGTTGAATTTATTTGGGTTTAAACTGAAAAATAAATAAACTGACGAATGTGGGTTATAGTTTAAACTAAAAATTGCTTCTCTCTCCTCCTGCTGGTTCAACTGCATGAACCGAGTTTATCCCACCTTTGAATAAAATGGAAAGCATCTCTAGGAGAGAGAGTGTACACCACGTGAAGTAATTGGACATTATTTAATTTGGAGAGTGGATTACACTTCCCATAAGATTTATATGAGTAATAAAAGCAATGGACCCCATCAATAAATTAAATTTTGAAAAATAGATTTTGGGATGAATTGTGTAGGTCCCACCATAAATGATTTTGCACATATTTATTTTTTTCGTTAGATCACATTTATTTTAAAAAATTGATTATTTATAAACTATCCGTTAGCTCTCATCAACGGTTGAATTTTTTTTTATTGAGGTTTAGGTTACCGTTCAACGGTAAAATTAAAAAAAAATAACTATAAATATTTTATAGAATTTACAAGTTTAGAAATAAATTACACACAATTTATTTCTTTCACTACATCAAATATTCTACTTCATTATTTTCTTGTCATTGTTCTTGATACCGAGTTCTCTCCCATGGGTAAAAATACTAGTAGTTTTTTTTAAAGTATTTTTTATTTTCAAAATTTGTACAACGACTCATTTTCTTCTCCAAATTCACAAGTTCCACAAATTTAAAAAATTTTCTATCAAATCCATCTACTATATTTCCAACATTCGTTCCATAAACACAATTCTATAATAATCTCACACAAGTAGAGAATGCAAGGCATGATGATGGTGGTGCCAGTAGTCAAAAAAAGTTATGATGGAGCACATCAGAAGATGAAATACTTACATATTATTTCATCACTATCAGAGATGACTCAAAAATCGACAATGATAAAAAAGGGAATGCATTTTGGGAGCGAGTTTCAAAGTACTATAACAAAAAGCATCTTGAAGGCTTGATCAAAAGAAATGCAAGTGTGATGAAATAAATTGGTACACAACAATTAATCGAAAGATGACAACAGTATATACGAGGTATATAGAAGTGGTCATAGTGATGCAGATATATTGTCCATGGCCTATGCTAAATATGCAGATGAGAACAATGGTGTTGTATTTAATCTAGAGCATGTCTAGAAAATAGTGATGTTTCGTCCAATGTATTGTCCACAAAATAGTGACTATCGTGCGACATCGAAGAAAGCGAGGACGTCGGAGTCGGATGCAAGCAATACATCTTCGAATAGAAATTTTTATCTGAATATTGATTTAAATGATGATGAACCTCGTCCAATTGGACAAAAGGCATCAAAGAGAAAAGCCAAAGGAAAAGGAAAAGGTAAATCAGGTGAAAACTTGGAAAGTTTTGATAATATGTTCATGAAATTCTCAAATGTGCTCGAGAAGTTTTCAGAATATACAAAAGTAAAAAAAAAAGAAATTAAGTTAAAGGAGCGCGACATCATGATGAAAGAATAGGAAACTATTAATGCATATACATAAAAAATACCTAGAGACCGTCTCATCTTACACGAGCAACTATGTAAGAAGATTATGAAAAAATAAAATTCTCAAAATAAGTAGAACTAGCCGTTGTACTTGTTTAATACTTATTTGTAGAATGTTTGTAATATTTTATTTTTCTTAATATTTATAATTTTCACTAGTTTAATGTAATCTTCTATTTTAAAATATTATTCGTTTGTATTATTAAATTAATATTTTATTATATAAGTTTTTTTCATAGTTGACTGTTAAAAACTAGTCATTAGAATATAGCCGTTGTAAAACTAGTCGTTGCAAGGTTAGTTTGCTATATATATGTGCTTCATCCATAACATTGTTGCATTCTCAAATATTTTGTTGTACTCACACAAAGCTTTTCCACCCTAAAATGCCTTAATATTCTAACAATGGCAGCTCTGCCTCATCAAGTGATCAAGAATATGAAGGCGAAAATTACGAGAGACAAAATTCACCAGGCGAAGAATTCATGTTAATGTTAGTTAATCAAGGGAGACAACTTCTAAAAGTATATCAACAATAGTTCGAGATACCACAATGAAGAAGGTTCATAGAACGAAATCGTGAATCCGAACATGAAAGACTTGTGCATGATTATTCTTCCACAAATCCTGTGTATCCGGATAACTTATTTAGAAGACGATTTGGAATGCGGAGAGAGTTGTTCATTCACATAGTAGAAGTACTCGAGAGTCGGTCTCCTTATTTTCAACAAAGGGTCGATGCTGGAAAGAGATAAAGTTTGTCACCACTACAGAAATGTATCGCAGCTATTCGCCAATTAGTTTATGGAGTCTGCTCCGATCATCTTGATGAGTATCTTAGGATGGGAGAATCAACTGCAATGAAGTACCTTTTCAAATTTTGCAAAAACGTGGTTGAAATATTTGGTTCTCAGTACTTGAGAAGATCGACGTATAACGACATTCAACGTCTTTATCAAATGCACAAGCATAAACATGGGTTCCCTGGTATGTTGGGCAGTCTTGATTGTATGCATTGGGAGTTGAAGAATTGTCCAGTTGCATGGAAAGATCAATTTACAAGAGGTCATGGCTCACCTACAATTGTGCTCGAAGCAGTCGCGTCTCAGGATTTATGGATATGGCATGCATTTTTTAGAGTTGCAGGTTCGCGTAATGATATTAATGTATTGAATGAATCTCCTCCTATCAAAAATGTTTTGTGAGGAAATGCACCAACGGTTGCTTACACCGTGAATGAAATGCAATATACACAAGGATATTATTTAGCTGATGGTATCTATCCAGAGTGGGTGACTTTTGTCAAAGAATTTCCATGTCCACAGGATCCAAAGTGAAGATTGTTTAAGGAAAAATAAGAAGCTGCAAGGAAAGACGTCGAAAGAGCATTTGGGGGTTCTCCAAGCTCGATGGGCAATCGTGAGAGGACCAGCTCATTCTTGGTATAGAAAGAGATTTAAACTCATAATGTTAACTTACATTATTATATACAACATGATTGTCAAAGATGAAGGAGACATGGTCACAAATTTTCAAATGACGAAGGTGATGATCCTGCACAACCTATTCAAAGATCGAATCGAGAGTTACAAGAATATCTTCGAAGAAATTTCGAACTTCGTGATAATCATGCTCATCACCAACTTCATACTGATTTAGTCTAACATATTTGGCAATGCTTTGGTAACAATTAATAATTTTTTATTTGGCAAAAACTTCTGTGCACCCGGGTGCACGGACCATATTCTGTGCACCTTTAGAATTTTGTGTTAAATTGTATACCCTTTGGTATAAAAATATGTACCCTTTATTTTCTAAAGAAAATTATTATGTGTATCTGAGCGCATGGACAACACTTCGTACGCCTTTAGAATTTTGTGTTAAATTGTATATCCTTTAGTATAAAAATGTGTACCCTTTATTCTCTAAAGGAAAAAAAATATTAATGAAAAGTGTATACCCTTTAGAATAAAATGGTGTACCTTTTATTAATTAAAGTGTATACCCTTTAGACCAAAGAAATGTATCCTTACCCATAATACTAAATTTCTAAAGGCGCACGGAATGTGTTCCCATGCGCCCGGGCGCACGCAAGCCTCACTTTTTTTATTTTTTCATTTTATGCATTGTCTTCATTATTGTACTCATTAATTTTTTTCATATTACTCATTGTCTTAATTGTTGTACTCATTTATTTTTAATGTTGAATACATTTTAATTAAATTACTCTCTATATATATATATTTATTTTTATTTTAAGTTTCAATATATAATATAAATTTGTATTTTTATTTAAAATAAATTAAATTAAGTATAATTATAATTTCTTATTTAGAGTATTTAATATTTATATAATAACTTAAATAAAAATGTAAGAGTATTATATTTTGTTATATTATGTATAAAAAAGGTGAAATTGTGGATCCCATGAATAATTTGTTTAAATTGAAAATGGATGTGGGTGTTAGTTGAGTTTAATGGAGAAATGTGTAATAGTGGATTGAGGTGATATATTTGAGTTTAAACCGGTAACGAATGCGGATTCTCTTCAGGGATGTTAATGAGTCAGGGCGGGCTGGGTAGTTGAGTACCGAGACCCAGACCCATTCTTTGTCGCGGGTCCGGGCTGCCCATACCCCGTACGGGGCAGGCGGGTCCGCCCCTTTTTAGCCCATTTTATTTATTTATTTTATTTTAAGTATTTATAATTATTATAAATAATATATAATTTATACTCCCTCCGTCCGTTCGAAAGGGGATCTTTTACTTTTGTGCACGTTGATTAAGGAGTATTATTATTTAATGTATTAGTGGGAGTGTGGACCCCATATTTTAATTGTATTAGAGGTTGTGTGTGGGCCCCGTGTGTAAAAAAAGAAATGAGCCTCTTTAGTGCGGACGACCAAAATGGAAAAAAAATCCTATTTTCAGCGGATAGAGGAAGTATTATTTAATTTAAATAGTAATTATATAGATAGTAATATCATGTATTTTTTACTTTAATTGATTACTTAAGCAAATACATCTTATAAATAATGTATATAATACACACATAATATACTCCCTCCGTCACAGGTAATAAGGGTCATTTACGTTATGTTAAACATAAGGTAAATGGCCCTCATTACTTGGGACGGAGGGAGTATTATATAACGTAAATATTTAATAGAGCAAACGGGTCCAAATCGGGCCATCACTGTTACCCGAACTAGCCCTATTCTCAATACGGGCCAGGTCGGAATAGCCCCAAATGTCACGAGGCAGGGCGGGCCAAGCCACTTTTGACATCCCTAATGTTCTTAGAGCATTAGAAACAATTGGGCCCATAATTATCACTTAAATATACTTCCTCTCCACATCAATTCATAGTAATTCTCTACTAAAGCATGGCATGACCCACTTAATTTGCATAACTTGTAATACTTACAGTCAATTTTGACTTTTCAAATTGGACCCACCATTTGTGCTTATTCCTTTATCCAAAATAGAGGGTCACATGAATTCATTTGACACCCAATAACAAGGGCCCCACTTTTAGCAAAGACTTTCTCCACTTTTCCATCATGTAAGTGACAAAAGTTGTAGTGTGCTGATAGCAGGATATTCATTGGCATGAATGGCCCCACTTGAATCAAGTAATGCACCACAATTATGTGAGTTTCGAAAATCCCGTCTATAGCTGCGGGATCTAACCGTTTTGATTATAATTCTTTCGTCTGAACTCCGATTGAGGTGATTCTTACAGGCAGGTGTTCCTCTCTTCCATAACTTTCCAACCATATCTCACACGATCAGTTTTGACTTCCACACAAGTACAGAAAAATTATAGAATGTGGTCGTATATTTCCTTGCATGTTGCATAAATTCACCATTCATTCCAACTTTGCATTTTTTGATCTTTTTCCCTATCAAAACACAACAAAATACCTCTCAAGCACCTCTTAGTCAATAATAATTCAAAATATTAATATTTATGCAAATAATAGCAATTAACACTCTCAAAGAGGTATCAAATCAGACAAAAAAAAATACATGAATTTCACTCTCATCAGATATCATCTTTGTTTTTCCAAATTTCTTCTCTTTTCAAACCTCCATAAAAACCGATCTCCAATTTCTCTCTCCCCCTTTCTCTCTCATCTTCAATTTTCTTCTTCTTCTCTATGGTACACATTTGTGTTCTTCTAATTGTGTCCTAATTCTGTGTTTGTCAGAGCGGTGGAGATCAAGGTCTTCGACATGCCTGGCCGGAGAGTGATGTCATCTTTAGTCGGAAGCGCGGGAGTTGGGGAGACAAAGCAAGCAGGGAATTGTCAATTTGTTCTTACATAGACAGAAGTGGCCACCGACGAGTTACTTAAAAATTCACTCTTTTCCCCTTCTTTTCTTTTCTTTTCTTTTCTTTCTTTTTTTTGTTTAATTCTTATTACAGCTGGAGGGGTGATGTGGAATAAAATGGAAACATTAACAATTGGGCAGGTCTCCAGCCCGGTGGTTTGATTTGCAAAATAGGCTTAAGGTGGAGAACTTATTTGTAAATATTAAAAAGTTTGGACTAATATTAGCTGCCAGCGACTTCACACTCCACCATCACCTGAAGTTGCTGGTGACGAGAGAAAGGCAGCACCAGAAAGCAATACAAGAGATCTGAACATCATCGGTTGTGGGAAACTAGCGGTGGTACACCGCGCCGGTAATAGACAGAAAGAAGATCACCAAAACACGCTCTAGGTTGAACGCACCGAAGCATGGTGACGGCTTAATTCATGTTTGTATAGATCATAGATGAAGTTGCCTCTCATCAAGTATAAATATTGTAGGGGAAGTATTCCTCAGTCGTTTTTAATTTTTTTTGGAAAATTTTTAATAATTTTGATACAATTCCTACATACGCATTTCCTTAGTATAGAGATCCATATCCACATGTGAATATATACATATATATTCGAAAACATATACTCCCTCCATCTCATGTTAACGTTTACGTTTGCTTTTTGCACGTGGATTAAGAAATATAATATTTTAATGTGTACTACCTCCGTCCCGTTTCAATGTTTACGTTTGCTTTTTGCACGTTAATGAAGGAGTATAATATTTTAATAGATAGTGGGTGGAAAGATATAATATTTAATGTAAAGTGGGTAGCTGTATTAGTGTTGGATGATATATTAATTGTTTTAGGTGGGTCCTATATAAAACGTAAACATTGAAATGAGACGCGCAAAATACAAACGTAAATATTGAAACGGGACGGAGGGAGTAATGAGGTGAGAGAAATAATATTTAATGTAAAGTGGGTAGTTATATTAGTGTTGTGTGTGGGCCATACATGGAATAATTAATTGTTTTGTATGGCCCAACTTAACAAAATAGGAAACATAAACATTAACTTGGGACAACCCAAAATGAAAAGCGTAGACCTTAACATGGGACAGAGGGAGTAGTCTGTAATTATTTTATTATTTGCGCAAATATATTCTACACCATAAATATATTCATCACAGAGTACTTTAATAGAGTTCCAATCCATATTAATATGTAGTGTTTTCAATTTGATTGTACCAGTACATTATTGCAAAGGGTGGTTATAATGGTGTTCTTCTTCCTCTTCCTCATGAGTCATAACGTTCTATCTCATTCCTTCATCCTGGAGTATATTAACATTTTTTTTAAAAAAAAAAAATTAAGTCTAATTATTTAGTCACAATATTATAGGATAGCTACTTTACATCATATGTTCATAAAAAGCCCTAATTAACTTAAAAGAGAAAATTTCTAATTATTTTAAGCTCTAATATCATGTTACTGTAATGATTGTAAATTTACATTATACTATCAGAATTATTGAATAATTACTTTTAAATAAAAAAATCTCCTTCCATCTTAAATACTTACATATTTTATTTTTATTTTTTTGTCTATCCCCAAAAAATTTGGACATCCCAAAAATAAAATAATACATAATGCCAACAATCTTGCAATTGCATATTCTATTACAAAAATGTTATATCATACCCCTAATCAAATATATTATCCAAAAAAATCTTACTTTTTCTTAAATCATTATACCAAAAGTCATTTTTTAAAATTCCATACCAATCAATATGTGTGATGAGGGAAGGAAGGAGAATTTTCATCAAACACTACTCAAATATTCAATTTTATTACATTAAATTAATAAAAAAAATTACTATAAAAGAAATAAGAACACAATTATCCCGCGTAACATGCGGGTTTCATGCTAGTATCTAAATATATATACGTATCGAAAAAGAAAAAAGAAAAAGAAATGATTAAGATGTAACTAGAAAACATAAAACAGAAGTCATGCTTCACATTATACCTCAAGAAAAACATCTTTAGACTACTCCAGAACAATATTGTCAAAGTTATTAAGGTGTAAATAGAGATGACGAGATGGGCAACAATTATTATTAATTAAAATCTTGAAGAGAGTTTTTAGATGGTGATAAAGATAATATAATATCTCATTCTGGCCTATACTCTGTTTAAGGTGAACTTCGAGAAGTGCATTACCATAGATGTTATGTTCAACTGCCATTGTCACTATTACATTTAATAAATAGTACTCCCTCCGCCCATGAGAAGAGTTATGTGTACTGTTTGTACGTAGAGTAAGAAATATAGTATTTTAATGTGTAATGGGTTGATAGATATAATAATTTAATGTATAATGAATAACTGTATTAGTGTTGTGTGTGGACCCCATGAAGATAAAGTGATTGATTTATGTGGGTCTCATCTACTAAGAAAGGAAATGTAACTCTTGTAGCGGGACGTCCTAATTAGTAAAATGTAACTTTTGTGGCAGGACAGAGGGAATACTATATAAAAGACAAAATTTATACATATATAAAAACAAACCTTTATTTCTATTTTAACTAGTAGATAACCCGTGCGTTGCACGGTATGTGTTAGTTTTGGGGCGACAACTTCATTTGATTTTATGATGTTTGAACCGAATAATATTTCTTTGTATTTTATCTAACCTAATGTTTTAATATTAAATTATGCTAATATGACAAATTAAAACTCTAAACCCCTAAACCCTAAATCCTAAACCCTTTAGAAACATTAAATTAAATAATTATTTTAATGGGTAGCTGATAGATGGTCAGATTGGATTAATATTGTGCGTTGCGTGGGATGTGTTATTTTTAGGGGAATAACTTCACTTAATTTATGATATTTGAACCGAATAACATTTATTTGAATTATATCTAACCTAATATTTAAATATTAAAAAAGTCATAAATATAATTATTTAATTATTTTAATGGGTGGCTGAGATTTGTTTAAGAAATAGATGGTCAGACTGGATTAATATTATTAAGCTTTTAATAAATAATACTCCCTTCGTCCGCTCCAAAGGGATACATTTGCTTTTTTCACGCGGATTAAGGAGTATTATTATTTAATGTGTAGTGGGTAGTTGTATTAGTGGGTGAGTGGGTCCCATACTTTAAGTGTATTAGTGAGTGAGTGTGGGATCTATATGTATAAAAAATGAAATGAGACCCTTAGGGACGGACGATCAAAATAAAAAAATGAGACTCTTTGGAGCGGACGGAGGGAGTATCTTATTTCCTAATTTGAAAAAGTCATAATTATAAATATTTAACTATTTTAATGAGTGATTGAGATTTGTTTGAGAAATAGATGGTCATAAACCCTAAACTCTAAACCCTAAAACCCTAAACCCTAAAACCCTAAACCATAAAACCCTAAACCCTAAATCCTAAATCCTAAAACCCTAAACTCTAAATTCATAATTATAATTATTTAATTATTTTAATGGGTGATTGAGATTTATTTAAGAAATAAGTTGGTATTAGCCCCTAAATTTATAAATATAATTATTTAAATATTTTAATGGGTGGCTAAGATTTGTTTGAGCTTCTCTCATTCGGTTTTGGTGTGGTTTGAATTTTGTTGTCGTATTATTTCTTTATTTATGTTTTTTAATTATCTCATATGTGTTCAAGCAAACACCACCCTTTGGGTGGGAACGGAGGGAGCATTTTCTAATTTCAAAAAGTCATAATTATAATTATTTAATTATTTTAATGGATGAATGAGATTTGTTTGAGAAATAGATTGCCAATATTGAATTTATTCTACTTTTATGGGTTAATAATTATTTAATTATTGAAAAAGTCATAATAATAATTATTTAATTATTTTAATGAGTAGTTGTGATTTATTTAAAAAATAGATAGTCAGGATTTGACCCTCTGCAAATATTATCTCATAAACCCTAAAACCCTAAACCCTAAATTCATAATTATAATTATTTAATTATTTTAATGGGTGACTAAGATTTGTTTAAAAAATAGATGGTCAGGATTGGATTTATTCTGCCCTAAATTCATAATTATAATTATTTAATTATTTTAATGGTGACTGAGATTTGTTTGTTGTCATATTATTTCTTTATTTATGTTTTTTTATTATTTCATATGTGTTTTGTACGGAAATAATTACAAAAAATTCTAAACCATAAACCCTAAAAACCCGAACCCTAAATTCATAATTATAATTATTTAATTATTTTAATGAATGGCTGAGTAGATAGTCAGAACTGGATTATTCTGCTTTAATAATATCTTATTTCCTTATTTGAAAAGGTTATAATTATTTAATTATTTTAATGGGTCGCCCTAAATTCATAATTATAATTATTAATTTAATTATTTTAATGGGTGGCTGAGATTTGTTTAAAAAATAGATGGTCAATTATTCTGCTTGAATAATATCTTATTTTCTAATTTAAAAAAGTTATAGTTATAATTATTTATTTATTTTAATGATTGGCTGAAATTTATTTGATCCCATTAAATTATTTTCTAATTTTAAAAAAGTTATATAAACCCTTAAACCCGGTTTAAGCCCGTTGAAATATATTTACTAATTTGAAAAGTTATAATTACAATTATTTAACTATTTTAATGGGTGGTTGAGATTTGTTTAAAAAATAGATGGGTTAGGATTGGATTTATATTGAATATTATTAATTTTTTAATAAATAATATCTTATTTCCTAATTTGAAAAAGTTATAGTTATAATTATTTAATTATTTTGATGGGTGAGTAAGATTTATTTAAGATAAACCCTAAACTATAAACCTTAAAACCCTGAAATCCTAAACCCTAAACCCTTTGGAAAATATTTAATTTTTTTTAATTTAAAAAGGCTATAATTATAATTATTTAATTATTTTAATGGGTGGTTGAGATTTGTTTAAAAAATAAATGGTTAGATTAGATTTACATTTAATATTATTAATTTTTAATAAATAAATATATTATTTTCTAATTTGAAAAAGTAATAATTATAATTATTTAATTATTTATTGGGTGGCTGAGATTTGTTTGAGAAATAAATGGCCAGGATTGGATTTATTATAATTATTTAATAATTTTAATGGGAACTGAGAGGTGCTGAGATTTATTTAAGAAATAGATGGCTAGGATTGGATTTATTCTACATTAGACTAAATTATTTCCTAATTTGAAAAAGTCATAATCACAATTATTTAATTTAATTATTTAGCACCTGAATCCCAGATTATAGGCCGTTCACTGAAAATTTTACTGTATAACGCTTAATCCAGGCGGTTTAAAACTTAAATCCCAGATGTATTCTGTTCTTGAGTTGATTCTCGTTGAAGAATTCAAAAAACTATTCAGACAACTCTGAAGTCTTTGATCTTCTTAGAGAATCTCTCTCAGTGTGTCTAAAATGAATGGAGGAGGGCTCTTTATATAACTTGCAATTTAATTGGTGAATGAATGATTTGACCTAATTCTGCGGGCTTAGTAATTTTATTATTTAAAAATAAAATAATAAAAGTATTATGATTATTATTATTAGTTAATGTTACGGAAGAGTATAGCTAGCTAGTTAGATTAATTTCGGAAATAATATTTTGTGCATTTATCCCCTTTTTATGTCAAATTACATGAAAAATAAAAATACGTATTCAGATTTTAAGAAAATATACGTCTTTTGATTTAATGAGAAATGGTAAAATATCATCTTAATAGTTGATTTTGAAAAATATTACTCAATATTATATATATATACTCCCTCGGTCTCATTTCAATATTTACATTTGCTTTTTGCACGTTGATTAAGAAGTATAATATTTTAATAGATAGTGAGTGGAAAAATATAATATTTAATGTAAAGTGAGTAGGTGTATTAGTGTTGGATGATATATTAATTGTTTTAGGTGGGTTCCATATTCCAAAAAGGAAAACGTAAACATTAAAATGGAACGCGCAAAATAGAAACGTAAACATTGAAACGAGACGGAGTGAGTATATATATAGGAATTTTTTCAATCCAAGACCTGAAATATGGGTTATCTATCAATTTAAGATCTGAATTATTTTTTTTATAGATTTGGGACCTAAATTATATATAACTATCGATTTAAGACTTAGAGATCTTACACCGTTAAATTCTCTATTAACAAAAGCTGAAAATTTTCATAGGTGGCAACAAATTAATTTTAAATAATAATTTAATAAAATAGCGGTAGGATTTAATTTGTTTTATTACTCGCTAAAAACTAAATCAAGAAAGCAAGAAATAGTGTCGGAAAATTCCTATGAGCACCACCCCTCACGGCAGCGCCACCGTTGACGTTGTTCAAAATAAACACTTTGTTGACAAAGGCAGCCGTAGAGAATGACTGAAAGTGGGAACTCATTCTTCCACCTGCATCGACAGCGAACGGAAATAGAGGAACCCGGGCTAGCCGAGAGAGAATTGTCTGCTCCACTCCATGTTTCATCCCCTGTTCCAAGGGGTGGAGTAAATGACAAATCAACAATTTTTACATCATCTAATTTTTAAATGGCTGATGTGTCCTTCTATTGCATAGGATGGAACAGAGGATGCAACAGGTACTGCAACAGGGAATCCCAAATGGGGCTAGCCGCAATTTTCGGCGATAAGACGTCTATTATTGCTAAGATCCATTGTTTAGTTTTTCAAACTACAGTGTTTCTTGCTTTCTTGATTTAGTTACAGGAGTGTTCAAATTAAATACTTTGTCGACAAAGGCAGCCATAGGGAATACTGAAAGCGGGAACTTATTCTTCCACCTACGACGGCGAACGAAAATATAAGAACTCCGGCTAACCACCGTCTGCGGCAGTGATAAGACTCCGACGATTGCTAAGATCCATTATTTAGGAATAATAAACGAATTGAATCCTACGCTATCTTATTTAATTATTTAAAATTAATTTGTTGCCAAGAAAATTTAATGCTTTTGTTAAAGGAGTAATTAAGTTTCCAAGTCTTAAATTGATAGTTACATATAATTCGAGCCCGAATATAAAAAAATAAATTAGGTTTTAAATTGATAGTTAACATATATTTCAGGTCTTGTATTAAAAATTTTCTATATATATAAAGAGTGTATTTTTCCATTTTGGGAGTCCCACCAAAAAGGCCCTCTTTCCTTTTTTTACACACATGGGACCCACACACATCCTCTAATACAATTTAAATATGGGGTCCATACTTCCACTAATACAACTACCCACTACACATTAAATAATAATACTCCTTAATCTACGTGTAAAAAAGCAAAAGATCCTCTTTTCATGGGACGGAGGGAGTATACTTTTTTATTTTTTTTATCCATCTTCATTATATAATTAAATATATAGTCGCACATACATATAGTCGCGTGCATGATCCAATTGAAAAAAATTGTGTATAAAGTGAAAAGTATAATTGTAGTCATGGTCGCATGAGACGTCGCCTGTAAAAATGATGTATGGGATCGTTATATTTAATATTATTAATTTTTAATAAATAATCTTATTTTTCAATTTGAAAAAGTCATAATTATAATTATTTAATTATTTTAATGGGTGGTTGAGATTTGTTTAAGATAAACCCTAAAACCCTAAACCCCTAAAACCCTAAACCCTAAACCCTAAAACCCTTTGGAAAAAATAAATTATTTCCTAATTTGAAAAGGTTATAATTACGATTATTTAATTATTTTAATAGATGGTTGAGATTTGTTTGAAAAATAGATGGTTAGGATTGGATTTATATTTAACATTATTAATTTTTTAATAAATAATACTCCCTCCGTCCCAATTTCAACTTCACACTTTCCGTTTTGGTCCGTCCCAAATTCAACTTCACACTTCCATAAAAGGAAAAAGCAACAAACTAATATCCCTCTAACATACTTTAATTTCAAATTTGCCATCACCTTTTTAACACACATAACATACTTTATCATTTATTTATTACCCAAAAATACCATACTACCCTCAAAAGTAAGTCAAAAAGTGACTTTTCTTAAACTCCGTATCTACAGTAAACGTGAATTTGAATTTGGGACGGAGGGAGTATCTTATTTATTAATTTGAAAAAGCCATAATTATAATTATTTAATTATTTTAATGAGTGCTCGACTTAAAAATACTTAAATGCGAGTGGTTTAGCACCTGAACCCCAGATTATAGGAAGAACTTTAACTTAAGCAGGCTTAACCTGAATCTCAGATTATAGGCCGTTCAAATTTTTTACTGTAGAACGCTTAATTTGGGTGGTTTAGAACCAAATTATAGGCCGTTCAAATTTTTAACTGTAGAACGCTTAATTCGGGCGGTTTAGAACCTGAATCTCAAATGTATTCCGTTCTTGAGTTGATTCTCGTTGAAGAATTCGAAGAACTATTCAGACAATTCTGAAGTCTTTAATCTTCTTAGAGAATCGTTCTCGGTGTGTCTGAAATGAATGGAGGAGGGCTCCTTATATAGGTGAAGGGTGAGGAAATCCCATATATAACTCGCAATTTGATTGATCAATGGATGATTTGACCTAATTCTGCGGGATTGAGCCTTTCCATCCTTACAATTTGATTGGTCTATTTAATATTATTAATTTTTTAATAAATAAAATCTTATTTCCTAATTTGAAAAAATCATAATTATAATTATTTAGTTATTTTATATACTAAATTATTTCCTAATTTGAAAATATCATCATTATAATTATTTAATTATTATAATGAGTGGCTGAGAATTGTTTTAAAAATAGATGGTTATGATTGAATTTATTCTGTTTTTTAATATTATTAATTTTTTAATAAATAAAATCTTATTTCCTAATTTTAAAAGATCATAATTATAATTATTTAATTATTTTAGATGCTAAATAATTTTCTAATTTGAAAATATCATCATTATAATTATTTAATTATTAGAATGGGTTGTTGAGATTTGTTTTAAAAATAGATGGTTAGGATTGAACGTATTCTGCTTTTATATATATTAAGATATAATATATTTTAATTTAATCTATATCCATCTATATAAATATAATATCAAATCTTTCAGCACTATTTTTGGTAATTATTCCATCTTTTTTCCTACATCGTTGATTGCTTTCAATCACGGTCGTTCATTCATTCAAATCATTCTTTATAAATATTTTTATTAACTAATCAAATTCTTTTTTTCTTTTTTTCTTTTTCTGGTGTCTTTTCTATTTCCTATATTCTATATATTTTACTTTTATACTATTTCTAATCTTCTAATCTACTTTTATTTGATCTCATGTACATGTTCAATTATTCTCATTCTAAGTATCTTTTTTTCTTTTTATTTTTTGTTTTTTTTTTCTCTTTGATTTTTTGTATTTTTTTTATAATTTTATAAATCCTATTTTTATCTTAATTTTATCTTCTATACTTTTATTTGATTTTATTTTTAAGTTAAATCATTCCCATATTTGATCTTATGTGCATGTTAATCATTCTTATTTGAAGTATCATTCTTCTTTTTTTGTTTTTGTTATCTTATTTTTTTTCTCTTCGATTTTGTTGTGTTTTCTTTATAAACCTTATTTTTATACTTTAATTTATTTTATCTTTTACATTTTTATTTGATCTTATTTTTAGGTTCAATTATTCTTATTTGAATTATCATTTTCCTTTTTTATTTTTCGTTTATCTTATAATTTATGTTTCTTTTATTTGTTTTTTGTGTTTTCTTTATATTTTATAAACCATATTTTTATATTTTTTTAGTTTTATTGTTCTTATTTTAATTTGATCTTATTTGCAGTTTCAATAATTAAAAATGCAAAGACTTAAGTGAGACCGTCTCAAGAATCTCCTAATGTGAGACGGATTATCCATAAATCAAAAGAAATGGCCTTGTTTGGTTATCTTAAAAGGCAAAGACTTGCACGAGATCGTGTCACGAATCTCATTTCGTGAGACAGGTCCAATATGAACCAACTTAATAATTGCGGATCCTTGGGTAACTTGGTACCTTGATTATCAGTTAATTACACGACCTCCCCTAAACTTAATTAACGCAACTCCCCATCAACTTAATTAATTCTCTTTTCTTTTATCTGTTTTACTTTCTTTTTTCTTTTTTTTTCTAAATTGAGTTACGCTTTTTTTTTTTTTTTATAATTTATTAGAACATTGTTCATTATATTTATACTATTATTCATAAAGATAATATTTTTTTAGGAATACCATTAATGTAAATAGTGTGAAAATACTATATAATTGAAAAAAAAAAGTAGATGATAACTTATTTTTTTATTTTTTTATTAGTTAGCATTTTTATTTATATTAATAGCCAACGAAATAAGTTCATTTAAATAATTATCACTTCTCCTCTGTCAAGTATCATTTATTATTAAAAATGTTATTATCTTTCATCTATATGATAAAATATATATTCATTAAATAATTTAATTAGTCGTTTATCACATTTCTTTAATAAAATATATCATTTTTATTAAAAATGTTATAACTTTTTATCTATTATATAAAAATTTCTTAAATAATATAATTGGATGTGTATCACTTTTCTTAATTAAATATCACTTTTGATTGAAAATATTATCACTTTTTATTCATCATATAAAAATTTCTTAAATAATATAATTTGATGTGTATCACTTTTTCTTAATTAAATATCAATTTTGATTGAAAATGTTATCACTTTTTATCCGTCATATAAAAATTTTTTAAATAATATAATTGGATGTGTATCACTTTTTCTTAATTAAATATCAATTTTGAATGAAAATGTTATCACTTTTTATCCGTCCAATAAATTTTTCATTACATAATACAATTGGATGTGTATCATTTTTTCTTAATCAGATATCACTTTTAATTAAAAATTTTATCACTTTTTATTTAAAAAATTATCACTTTTTATTCTTCCTATAATTTTTTATTAAATAATATTATTGGATGTATCATTTTCTTTTAATCAAATATTAACTAAAAATACTATCGCCTTTTATTTTTCTTACAAATTACTTTTGAAATAATTTTATTAGTTGAATATCACTTTTTTCTTATTTAAATATTACTTTTATTAAAATTATAATCACTTTTTAATTTATGAAATTTTCAAATAATAAGTGTATCATCACTTTTGAGTTTTATAAGCATATAAGAAAAGGAAATAGGTATAGCGCTAATTAACTAATAGGAGGCCAGCCTTTTCCGAGAAGAATGCACAGGTGAGTGGGTGACCGGATACGACTAGGGGTGTGTACGGATATTGGATTTAACCAAAATCGTAACGAATTAATTCAGAACCGAAAAAAATCATTGACTTTTTGACTTTTTCCGAACCGATCCGAATCGATTTTTCGTTTGGTACGAACTTGGATGTTTTTTATTTTCCCGTACCGAATATTGGATATAACTGAACCGAACCGTACCGAAAAATCGAATTTAAAATGCATTAAAATTATATATAATATATTTATCTTATTATTTATAGTTTATACTTTATATATCATGAATTAATTAATTTTACTCTACTAATTATAATGTAATCACAATTAATAAATTAAAATTAGTTATAATATAATTACAAATAATAATTTAAAAATATATCTAATATTCTAAATATTTATTTATTAATGCATATTAGAAAATATATATTTCATAAAATAAAATAAATTTCTAAAAAAAGAAATAAATAAAATAATATGTTAAAAGTTCAAAGTATTATTTCAGAGAACATAATGATAAAGTAAATGGTATCTAAAGTCTAAATTCAGTCGTAAACTTAATAAATAATTATTATATTTTATATTATTTAATGAAGATAAAATGCAAAAATTAAATGATAATCCATATTTGTGTCTAAAATATTACTACTAGATAGACTTTAATTGAAATACATCTTAAATTTTAAGTTAAAGGTTTAAAAAAATCTAAAATTATTATTTTTCTTTATTTGAGTACTATTATTTTTTAGGGCAACATATGATGTCATCTAATGTAAGACTATTTTATATTTTTTAAATAATTATCAATTTTTATTAAATATATTTATCACTTTTCATTAAAAGTTTATGATTCTTTATTTATAATATGAATTGTTTATGAAAAATTTAATTTTTTTATTTAAATGATATTTTTCTAAGTATTTATATGTGCAAAACTCTGTTTCTCATGACAAATCCGATCTGATCCGCTCCGATCTGCTCCGCACCATCAAAATCTATTTTTTCAAAAATCCATTTCGAACCGAATCGAATTTCGGTACGGATTCAATATCGAATTTTTTCTTTACGGATTCAATATTGGATTATTTTTTAAAAACATTCGATCCGAATTTCGATACGGATTTTTTAAAAATCCGTACCAAATCCTGATCCGCACACCCCTAGATACGACTGCATTTTTATTTTTTATATTATATTAATTAATGAATGGATAATCCATCTCACGAAATGAGATGCGTGAGACGGTCTCATACAATACCTATCCATCTTAAAATAACGTTTAAGAATAATTAAGAAATACTGGCAATAAGTGGCCGCCCATTGCTATCAGGTTGTAAAGGGGCGGCTATTTGCACCTCCGGATCTACTAAATGAACCCCAAGTTCTAGATATACTCCGCTAATTAAAAGTTACACATATAAATTACTAAATACACCACATTTAAGACTACTTTACCCTTTTAATTAATTAACCCTAATTACTAAAAATTAATTAATCAAAAAAAAGAAAGAAAGAAACGCCGGTGAAGGAAAGAAGAGGTCGACGTTGCGACTTCGTAGAAGAGAAAGGAGAAGGAAAGAAGAGGTTGACGTCGCGACTCTACAGAAGAGAAAAAAGAGGGAAGAACGATGTTAGGCAAGAGAAATGAAAAAGACATATGCCTATAAATTCTAAAGCTGCAAACTTGGATATTCCTAGACTGCAGATGTATGCACTGTCGCCAGAGATTCAACATACTCCCCAAACTGCCCCCTTCGACTACACTCCGCCTCCGTACAAGGGCCCCACTGCCGCCGAACTCTTGGCGAAGTGGAGGGAGTTTCTCAGCCCTTCCATGTACCATGTTCTACTTTTACAGCAAACCTGTGAGTTATACACGGCAACTCATCACCTCTCTTCTTGCATTGTTATTTTAATTTTCCAAAAATTTGACTGAATCACTGCTTAATCATAGATGAACATTGTCCATAAAAAGACGCAGTACTTGTTCGACGAACATGTGTTGCTGCAACCGAACACATATGCTTGTTCGGTTGCAGCAACCAAATACCATATGAATAAAAAATCTTAAGGTGTTCGGTTGCTGCAACTGAATACATATGCTTGTTCAGTTGCAGCAATCGAACACCATATAAATAAGAAATCTTAATTATAATTTATAAAGGGATATTGTCGTATTAACAAATATGGGTATTTTAGTCCTATAAATATTTATGGGGTACATTCACTAAAATTGGAGGTGCAAATAGCCGCTCCCTTTAAAAAATTGTTTACAAATTTTTTTCGTGTAATTCGTGTAATAATAATTATATTAATTATTAAAATTTATATTTTTTATTTTTTATTTTAAAAGTTTATAATCAAACTTCACATTTTATAAATAAATATTATCACTTTTTATTCATTCAACAATTAATTATAAAATAGTTTATTTAATTTATTATTTTTTATTATTTAAAAATATAATAATTCAAAATTAATTATTTTAAATACTACTTATAAATTTATAAAATGTGATAATATGTGATAACCTTTATAATTAAAAGTGATACCCAATAAATAAAAAGTGAGAATGGTGTTGTGAACTATTTCATACCTTAAAAATTTATAGTATTAAAAAAAAGTGACAATATTTTAAAAGAAAAGTGATAATATCTTTAAATAAAAGTGAAGATTAATTACAAAAGTGTATTTCATGAACAATTTATAAAATGGATAAAACGTGATAATATTTTTAATAAAAAGTGATTCATAATTAAAAAAAATTGATTTCTGTCTAATTGAATTATTAATATTTCACAAACAATTCGCCGAAACAATAAAAGTGATAATATTTTAATAAAAGGGATTATCACTAATAGATACATACTTTTAACCTAAATTACTATTAGATACATGAAATTTAAATAATTACTCTCACATATAAAATATTAAAGTAAAATATCAAATATAACCTTATACTCCATACACTTTTAAACCAACAACTCTACCACTCACCCACTCACCGGCGTTGACCAACCATTGACCGGCAGTCGGACCAGCGTTGATCGATCGTTGACCGGAGGTTGACAGTGTTGCCCAGCGTTGACCACCGGTCGGATCGGCGTTGACCGCCGCTGACCGCCGCCAACTGCTGCCGGAATTTAAAATGTGCAAAAATAAAATTGTGTAGAACAATTGTATAAAATAAAATTGTGCAGAATTAAATTGTGCAAAATCAATTTGTGCAGACAAATTGTGTAAACATATAGGGGTATTTATGGTATTACAGTCATAATTGTGTAGTTAGGAGTAATAGTGCTTTGAGTCATGTAGTTTAAAGCAATTATGCATTTTTTTGTGTACCCCATAGTAAGTGACCCTTAATAAAAAGTGATGCATGATAAAGAAAAATTGATAACCATTTAATTAAATTATTTTATGAACAATTTGTAAAATGAATAAAAAGTAATAATATTTTTAATATAAAGTGATATCCGATCAAGATAAAGTGATAACAGAATAGTTATATACTATCTAATAATTAATTGCTAATAATATTATTATAATTAAAAAATTAATAATAATAATAATAATAATAATATAATTTTTATTAAAATTCAAACATACCTGATCGTAATTTGCATGTGGGCCGCCAATATCGTTAAAACGATAGTAATGTTAATTAAGCCATCCAAACAGGGCCCTTGTTTATTTATTTATTTAGTTATGGATCGGATAAGATCCGTCTCACATAAGAAGATCCGTGAGACGATTTCACCCAAGACCTACCCATTAAAAAAAATCATCAATGTTTGGAGTGATGAGTTTGTATAATCCAAAAATTAATTTTAGGGTTAATAAATAGTAGGTACAAAACATATTTAAAAATTACTAAGCGATACATTCCCTTCAAAAAATTATCGATAAATACAAAATTATATTTTATTTTTTCCATAATACCTATAAATATCCGTACATTAGTGTGCATTGTTAAGATAAAAACAAAAATACGTTATTAATACGAATGTATACATTCTATTGAGAAAAAAACTGAAAATACGCGATTAAATTGAAGAACCTTACTAATATACATTAGTGTGCATTTTTTAGAAAGAAACAGAAAATACGTGATTAAACTGAAAAATCATACGAATATACATCAGTGTGCATCTTTGAGAAAAAAATGAAAATACACGATTGAAACTATTGTTAAGTACATTAGTGTGTATTCTTAGAGAGAAAGAGAAAATACGCAATTAAATTGAAGAACCCTACTAATGAACATTAGTGTGCATCTTTGAGAAAGAAAAAGAAAAATCTCTCCTTAAATCTCTCACCCATAGTTTTTATTTGATTTAGTGTACATTAGTGTTCAATAAAACTGTTTTAAAATAAAAACGTTGAAATATTCAACGTTGTAAATAAGGGTAAGGTTGGAAAAAGAAACAGACGTTTAGATCAATGTATTTATTAGTAATTAGGTTATGTACACGCGTACCTATCAGTAATAATCCCTTAATTTTAATTAGAATGTTTTCTTTATAACTTTATAAACCACTAGCTTTTGAACCCGTGCGATGCACGGGATAAAGGTAAAAACTACAAAATTTTGATTTAAAATTAGTTTATGCATATGGATTATATTAAGTAGTGACGTTGATAATTGTGATGTTGATAATTGTTTAATTATAATTGTAAATAAGGTGTCAATTTAATGTAATCTCATAATTATGATGAATGGATAAGATTCAATAATGTGATGAATGGATGAGATTAAAAATGGATTAGTAATCAAAATCAAATGTGTAAATTAAAAATTGGTTCACTAAACCCTAAACCCTTAAACCCTAAAACCCTAAACCATTAAACCCTAAAACCCTAAACCCATAAACCCTAAACCCTTAAACCCTAAAACCCTAAACCCATAAACCCTAAACCCTTAAACCCTAAACCCCTAAACCCTAAACCCTAAAACTTTAAACCCTAAAACTCTAAACTCATAAACCCTATGTATAATCTATAATATAAAAAAACATTATATTAAAAAGATTATATACTTAATTATTTTAATAACTTAAATTATATCATAAATAAAAAAAACTACTAAATTTTGATTTAAAATTAGTTTATGCATATGGATTATATTAAGTAGTGACGTTGATAATTGTGATGTTGATAATTATTTAATTATAATTGTATATAAGGTGTCAAATTAATCTAATCTCATAATTGTGATGAATTGATAAGATTCAATAATGTGATGAATGGATGAGATTAAAAATGGATTAGTAATCAAAATCAAAGGTGTAAATTAAAAATTGGTTCACTAAACCCTAAACCCTAAAACCCTAAAACCCTAAACCTTAAAACACTAAACCCTAAACCCATAAACCCTAAACCCTTAAACCCTTAAACCCTAAAACCCTAAACCCTAAAACCCTAAACTCATAAACCCTATGTATAATCTATAATATAAAAAAACATTATATTAAAAAGATTATATACTTAATTATTTTAATAACTTAAATTATATATCATATTTTATTAAAAAGATTATATACTTAATTATTTTAATAACTTAACTTATATATCATAAATAAAAAAACTACTAAATTTTTATTTAAAATTAATTTATACATATGGATTATATTAAGTAGTGACGTTGATAATTGTGATGTTGATAATTGTTTAATTATAATTGTAAATAAGATGTCAAATTAATCTAATCTCATAACCTTAAATCCTAAAACCCTAAACCCTAAAACCTTAAAACCCTAAACCCTAAAACCCTAAACATTAAACCCTTAAACCCTAAAACCCTAAACCCTAAACCCTAAAATCCTAAACTCATAAATCCTATGTATAACTACCCGTACTCGTTCTTTTTAAGGTTTTGGTAAATCAGATATTCGAAAATATCTGTCATGTGATCACCCTAATGTTTATTTAGTCAAATTCGTACCCACTTTGTTAAAAAAATTATGATACTCATACTCATACAAAACTCGTTTATCATTACCCGTTGATTATACATACTAATTTAAAATTATTAAGATGTTATGACGAATAATATTAATTCAAAATTATTATTAATGAAGAAAATAATTTAATAATGAATTAATTGTTACGTACTCGTATCCATTTAAATATAAACTACACATTTAAGTACCCGTTTCATTAAAAATATATATTATGATTCTCCCTGTCTCTAATCTGTTTATCATTACCCGTTGATTACACATACCCATTTAAAATTATTAAGATGTTAGGATCAATAATATTAATTCAAAATTATTAATAATGAAGAAAATCTAATCTCATAATTGTGATGAATTGATAAGATTCAATAATGTGATAAATGGATGAGATTAAAAATGGATTAGTAATCAAAATCAAAGGTGTAAATTAAAAAATTGGTTCACTAAACCCTAAACCCTAAACCCTAAAACCCTAAACCCTAAACCCATAAACCCTAAACCCTAAAACCCTAAACCCTAAACCCTAAAACCCTAAACTCATAAACCCTATGTATAATCTATAATATAAAAAAACATTATATTAAAAAGATTATATACTTAATTATTTTAATAACTTAAATTATATATCATATTATATTAAAAAGATTATATACTTAATTATTTTAATAACCTAAATTATATATCATAAATAAAAAAAACTACTAAATTTTTATTTAAAATTAGTTTATGCATATGGATTATATTAAGTAGTGACGTTGATAATTGTGATGTTGATAATTGTTTAATTATAATTGTAAATAAGGTGTCAAATTAATCTAATCTCATAACCTTAAATCCTAAAACCCTAAAACCTTAAAACCCTAAACCCTAAAACCCTAAACCCTTAAACCCTAAAACCCTAAACCCTAAACCCTATAACCCTAAACTCATAAATCCTATGTATAACTACCCGTACTCGTTTTTTTTAAGGTTTTGGTAAATCAGATATTTGAAAATATCTGTCATGTGATCACCCTAATGTTTATTTAGTCATATTCGTACCCACTTTGTTAAAAAAAATTATGATACTCATACTCATACAAAACTCGTTTATCATTACCCGTTGATTATACATACCAATTTAAAATTATTAAGATGTTAGGACGAATAATATTAATTCAAAATTATTATTAATGAAGAAAATAATTTAATAATGAATTAATTGTTACGTACTCGTATCCATTTAAATATAAACTACACATTTAAGTACTCGTTTCATTAAAAATATATATTATGATTCTCCCTGTCTCTAATCCGTTTATCATTACCCGTTGATTACACATAGCCATTTAAAATTATTAAGATGTTAGGACCAATAATATTAATTTAAAATTATTAATAATGAATAAAATAATTTAATAATAAATTAAATGTTAAAACTATGTTAGGACCAATAATATTAATTTAAAATTATTAATAATGAATAAAATAATTTAATAATAAATTAAATGTTAAAACTACATTATAAGTTATAATTATTAATTAATTAATTATATAACATAACATATTTGAAATACCTGTAGTCGTAATTATTAAATAATTTAATAATGAATTAATTGTTAAAACTATATTATGGATTTTGTTAAAATATAAAAATTAGTGAAATATGATATTATTATTTCAAAAATTAAATAAGGATTTTAAATAAGGTATCATTATTAATGTATCATTTTAAATAAGGTATCATTATTATGACAAAAAAATGAATGTTCAAGATCTAATCTTATAAGTGTGATGAATGGATGAGATTCAGTAATGTGGTGAACGGATGAGATTAAAAAAGAATTAGTATTTAAAATCAAAGGTGTAAATTAAAAATTGGTTCAATTTTGACTTTTTCACTTTGCTATTATATTAATAGAGATATACACATTATCTTTGGGAAAATCACTAATAGATACATACTTTTAACCTAAATTACTATTAGATACAAGAAATTTAAATAATTACTCTCACATACAAAATATTAAAGTAAAATACCAAATATAACTTTATAATCCCATGCACTTTTAAACCACCAACCCTACCCCTCACCCACCCACCCGTCGTTGACCGACGTTGACCGGCCGTTGATCAGCCGTCGGGCCACTACTGACCGCCGCTGCCTGCTGCCGGAATTTAAAATGTGCAAACAAAATGTGTAAAAACAAAATTGTGCAAAGAAAATTATGCAAAACCAAATTATGCAAATACATAGGGGTGTTTATGGTATCACAATCATAATTATATAGTTATGAGTAATAGTACTTTGAGTCATGTAGTTTACAGCAATTATGTATTATTTTATGTACCTTCTAGTAAGTGACCCCATTATCTTTTATACTTTTATTTGATTTTATTTTCACATTCAATCATTCTCATTTGAGGTATCATTCTTTTTTTTATTTTTAGTTTATTTTATGATTTATGTTTTTTTCTTTGTTTTTTGTATTTTTTTTAAATAAATATATATCAATTAAATAAAATAATTTAAATGTAATTAATAAAAAAAAGTTAATATTTATCTTAAATATCGAATCAAATTTAATATTATAAAAAATAAGCGTATAATAAACAATACTACGATTTAATTGATAAATATAAAATTACGTTATTTAAAAAATTTACGTTTATATATTATACATATAAATAATTAGCTGTTTATATAAAATACATAACTTCAAATAAATAAATAAATAATTACATACTATGTTATAGCTAAAATAAAAAAAATTAAATACAAAAGTACATAATCGTTACATAATTCTTTCAATGTAACGCACAAATGGGTAATATCTAGTCTAGTAAAGATAAAAACAAACTACAACGCAAAATATTTTAATGGGTTTATTACTGATAGGTACGTGTTTTCATAGACTAATTATTAGGAGATACAAAATCAAATTGAAGTATTAAGGGATACATTCTAATATTTCATTTTTCCAAGTTTACCCTTAGTAAACTTAACACAGATGTACAATTCGGTGTACACAGATGCGAACATGGATATGGACGAACCATTTCAACGATACGAACACACAATCGACTATACACTAATGTTCAAAATACAACAGTGAAAACTAATGTTCAAAATACATCAATGTTAAACAATTCAATAGACAAAAATATACGCATGCACAATCGTTTCCCTCCTGCTTTTATTGTACACTGATGATAAAAAACACCAACAGAAAGATTATACGACTTGAATAATAAGTAAGAGTATTTATGTACACCCATGTTCAAATATAAAATTTGTGAAAACTTCTCAACCAACAATCAAATTTTATCACCGTAACACTAAAATCATTAGATTTCAAAAAATTACAACACCCGATACAATTCAAATAAAAAGTTCAATTAAATTACTGTACATTGTTGTACAACAAGATGAACAATCGTTGAAAACCTGGTGGTGGACGGCTAACTGATCGCGATCTAGCCTTGCTGCGTGATTTGAACATGGGTGTACATTGGGGTGCATTACTGTACATTGGTGTACAGAATCGCCGCCGCCAAACGGCTGACTGATCGCGATCTAGCCTTACTGCGTGATCTGATCAAAGAGTATGAACCATGCGAGCTGAATTTGATAGCAAGGAGGATGTCTTTCCTCAAAGCCTAGATTGCAGAGTAGTGTCATCAAGCATCACTATACATAAACTACAAGAGATTAAGGCGAATCAATAAGACAATATCCTTGTGTTGCGAGAATAATGATCTTCCAACTATCATAGGAAGAAGTCCAAGGAAGTAGAAAAGGATGAAGAAAAATCATCCTTACACACAAAAGAGCGGAGGATGGAGGTCCAGAAGACCAAGATCCTTTTGGTCCAAACAAAAGGCCCGAAGCTATAAATCAGGGCAAAGATCTGGACCATCAAGATGGAGTTCAAGAAGTCAAGCCTCATCCTCAGGATCAAACCAGAGGAGTACAGGAAGAACTCCTACAAGAAAGACATTCCGAAGAGCAACAACACGAGCAAATGAAAGATTTAAGAATTGTAACTGCTATACATATGGAGCTAGAGGGCATATCTCACCCGATTGTCCAGAGAACCAGAAGCGGAGAGTACGACAGTTCGAAACAACTCCAGAAATAGAGGAAGCTATTTACTTTTAAGATCTGGTACAGGTATATCAGTTTAAAGATATACCCTCAGATGACAGCATCTACGAAGAAGAATTCTTCAGCCAAGACGAATCCTCTGAAGATGAGTCAGAGTGAAGAAGAAAACTTCAGACAGGAGATGCAAGAAGATATGTCTGGATTCTTTTCCCAGACATCTATATCTCATAAGACTCTTATGAGAATTATGAAAGAGAATCCAAGACTCGATCTATACGACGGATTCACCGTGGGAAGATTAGAGCGGTTCCTCAGCTTCAAAAGAAGAAAGCACAACATTATTACTGCACCCGATGCATGGATTGTTACTGAACCATCCACGAACATCTTTCATGGTTTTTGGATGGGTTGCTCGGGATCCGAAAGGATTGTCAGCTCCACGAAGAAGTCTGCTAAGGCTTGCACTTTGATGGCATTTCTCGGGCGTATTTGATGTCGAATTGTCCCAGTTCCACCGACCATTTTAAAAGTCATCTGGCCGAGTCGGGGTGGGATAAGATTTGCCTTAAGAAAAAAATAGTTAGTACCTCGATAGTATGGGCGAGGAAGTATGGTCGTAACTTCTGAGCGCTCATTACTAAAGCGTATACCAACTTTTCAGCCGTTGGGTTTCTTAGCTCAGCATCGTGCAACATTTGGCTGACATGGTAGATAGGTTTCTAGGTTTTGCCTTCGTTTATGACTAGCACTCCGCTGATGGTGGCATTCGAAGCTGCTATGTAGAGGTTGAGAGTCTCTCCTGGTAGTGGCTTGGAAAGCATCTCAGTACTTGAGAGGTGTTCCTTTAGTGCTTCGAATGCCATTTGGACAGTTGGGGTCCACTCGAATTTTTCCTTCTGGATGACTTCGAAAAAGGGCTTGCACTTATCGGATGCTCGAGCGACGAATCAGCTCAAGGATGTGACCCGTCCAGTCAGTTTTTGTACATCTCTAATATGTTTCGGGGGTCTCATATCCATAATGGCCTTGATATTTTCGGGGTTGGCTTCAATTCCTCGTTTGCTTACTAAGAAGCTGAGGAACTTTCTTGAATTTACCCCGAACACACATTTCTTTGGGTTAAGCTTCATTCGGTATTCTTTAAGGATATAGAACGCTTGCTGTAGGTACGTTATGTGGTCTCTCTTTGCTTGGCTTTTGACGAGCATATCATCGATGTAAACCTCCATTGTTCTTCCGAGCTCCTCTCTGAACATTTTGTTTACCAGGCATTGATAAGTTGCCCCGACGTTCTTGAGTCCGAACAACATCATCACCCATGCGAGCAGATTTCTTTTGGTGTAGAAAATAGTTTTTTCCACATCATTTGGATGCATGGGGATCTGATAATACCCAGAGTACGCGTCCATAAAGCTCATAAGTTCGTGGCAAGCGGTGGCGTCTACCATCTGATCGATGTGTGACAGAGAAAAACTATCCTTAGGGCATGCCTTGTTAAGATCAGTGAAGTCTATGAATTGCCGCCAGGATTTATTTGCCTTTTGGACAAGGACCGGGTTAGCTATCTACGATGGGAACAGGGCTTCCCGGACTAAGTGATTGGCCAATAGTTTCCTGGTTTCAGCCTCTACAACCTCATATTTTTCAGGACTATACTTTATTTTCTTTTGCTTGACTGGCCAAAATCGTGGGTCTACATTCAGCCAGTGGCATGCGTGATTGGGGTCGATGCCTTGCATGTCAGAAGGCTTCCTAGCAAAGACATCGAGGTTGACCTTGAGAAAGTCGACTAGCGCAGAACGGTATGGTTCTTTCAATTCGAATCCAATGCTTATTTTTATTTCAGGATTGTTAGGATCCAGATTGTTTTTTCATTTCCTTTGCCAATCGTGCTCTCTTTTTTCGGGCTTTTGGCCTTGGATCTGTTGGATTGTATACTAAAAGTCTATCTTTTTATATGAATAATGTTATAACAATTTATTTGAAATAAAAATCATATGATCAAATGATTGCGTCTTATAATTTATTTATATGTACGATACAATAGTTCACTTACTTTATACTGTAGTTAATATGTTGTGCGACAACACGCGGAATATCATATTATCAGTTTCCTTATAATGTATAAACAGATACTAACAACCGAGATTGATGGGGACTCTCTATTGGGATGGTTGTAGTATGATTTGGTTTTAGTTTGTCTTGACTATAGAATCACATTAGTGCACTTTGTGTGTATTGGGCAGGACCGCTTGAGATCGTTCGATTTATACTGACTATATAGGAGAACTTGATCTAAGTTATTACAAATGTTTGTGCTCTTAATCCCTATACAATAACCTCGACACGTAAGACAATATGTATTCCTTTGATTCATCAATAGGAGAGACTTACATGTAATTAAATCAATAAACTCGGTGAGTTGAGAAATAGTGCTGTCTCTATGGTGTGCTATTGATTATAGAAGGAATCCGTGTCCTATTTAAGTTGATGATGTCCCCTTGAGGAGCTCATAAGAATTATCCCCTTGAGGAGCTCATAAGAATTATCATATAAAACCTGCAGGTGGATTTATTCCGACATGATAATGAGGTTGAGTGGTACTATTCTCGGATGAGATATTAATTAATGGAGTTGCCAGTAACTTAATTAATTAATGAACATTGTATATCTTAAACATGGGGAAACTAACGAGCTCATAATAAGAAGGAGCCCATAACATAATCATGGGATTAGAATGGTAGTGCAGTAATAATATTTTAATGGTATATATTATTATTATTGGACTTACGTATAAGCTTTGGGCTAAGCTTGGATACTTAAGCCCAATGGAGGCCCAACTCTAATTTCTTCTCCTGGTCCCTGCTATAGCCCATATATAAGTTATCTCAGCTGTCCGAAAACCCTAACTGAAAAGTAATTCATGCCTAACATTGTGAGAAGGATGAGGGAATAGCAGATTGAGAAGATCTCGAAGATCGTTGCCCACACGACGTCGAGATTGTACTTAGGAATACAACAGAAGATCGGAAGGTTATTTGTTGCTACTGTTCATCAACTTCCATGATTTTTCTAAAATCATGTGGAACTCATAACTGAATGTATGATACACCATTGGAAAGCCACTGAAGAGAGGATCGTTTTGGCTTATAGATCACTCAAATCGGAGATCAGATGAGAGAGTTATGCCCAAAACGGTGAGGCTGCGCAGGTTGTCGGCGAGAATTCATGTTCTTCTTCAACATACCCTGGTGAAAGGTAATGCGTTTCTATGTTTCTTGCTTTCACTGATTTATAAATGTATGAAACTCTAATGGTTCACGTTAACCAAATGATCGAACGCCAACAGGATCTTCCTTGACAATTGGGGGAAGTTCTTCCTCAATGCTTTTTTTGGGATCTGATGTCTCAGCCGAGGCTCTCTTGGGCGCTGAGTGAGTGACAAGAAGTTGAAACTGTGGGTCGTGGTAGCTTGTGCCGTAAGAACCTTACTTAAAGGAACACTCGTGGGCCCCTCATAGGTCTCCTTAGATGATGCCTACCCGTCCGTCTGCCGTAGTGAATTTGAGGCACTGGTACAGCGTAGATTGCATGGAGCGAAACTCGTGGATGAAAGGTCATCCAAAAATGCAATTGTAGGATGATGGGATATCCACGACTTTGAAAGGAACCATTCTGTACATCCGGAGTGTCTGGTCTTTGTCCGTCAGCAAGACAGCTATCTCGGCCTTCATTATGGCTTAGTGATCGAGTTTTTGAATCCTCGGATCTCATCCTGACAGGGGGAGATTTTACGTACGCTTGTCCCACTTATGGCGTCGAACGCTTAATAAAAAATGATGTTGGCGTACGCTCCTGTGTCCACTAAGCACCGGTGGACTAAGGACCCGAAGATGTTGGCTTCGATCACTAGTGGGTCTGTGTGTGGCATCCTGATGCTTAGGGCATCCTTTTGAAAAAGATTATATCGGCTTCGTTAGGTCCTCTGGCCGGGGCCAGTCTGGATAGATGATGGATATTCTGGAGCTCGCGGAGTTTAGCTTTTCTTTTTCTATTTGATACCCGAGGGATCACCTGGGCCGTTCCTATATAAGTACTCTCCATCATAAAAACTGTATGATGATTTGGGGAAGGGGGAAGTTTCCCCTCGTCTCCCAATGACTTTTCCAAATATTTTAGTGCTGTTCTGTGTCCCTCGCTTGTGGGATGGGGTGGTTGTTGCCTGACCGCTTCTTGGGACCCCGGATCAATTTTTCTAGCTTACCTACCTCGTATAATCGGCAGAGTTCTGCAAGGAGGTTGCGGTATTTTTGGTGTCGTGACCCACCGATCGGTGATATTTACAAAAATTTCTCTTGTTAAGGTGGGTGGGATCTGCCCGCATCTTGGGGGCTGGTTTAGCAGGTTGTCATTTTGGATTCTCCGAAGACCTCCTCAGTGGTCAGATTGAGTACCTCGTCTAGTTCTTATATTTGATCTTCGTTTGGGAAAGATTTGAAGGATGATGGGGTTTTGTAAGCATTGTCATTCTTCTTCTTCTTCTTTTTCCCATCTCTGGGCTCCTCTTTGCTCTTCCACAATTCCTCGAGAATTTTTTCGCTGTGAATTTGGGTTGTGCCATGAACGCCGCATACGAGGAGGGTAATTTTTACTGGCACGTTGTCCACAAAGTGGAACCCAGGCAGAGTGCCGCTGCTGCCAGTATGGTGTATGTCTCGTCGGACATTTCTTCGGCATTGGCCCGCTGCTATTTGAACCTCTGGATTAAATCTTTTAAAGATTCTTTCGCCCCTTGCCTCATGCAAGCCAGCTTCTGCTTGGGTTCTTTGCCACGGCCGAGGTAGGCAAAATGGGAAGAGAAAGATGCTGTCAACTGGAGCCACGAATTAATAGAATTCGCTGGGAGCATAGTGAACCATGAGTGTGCCTTGTCTCCTAAAGTTAGGGGGAATATTTTGCACCTGTCTTCTTCAGAACTTCCCTGAGCTATCATCCACCCGACATATTTGTTCATGTGGGTGGTGAGATTCGAATCCCATTATATGGGGGTATTTGGGGAAGTTTGATTTTAGAGTAGGATGGTGTATTAAGGATTCTATAAGAAAAAGACGTTCGGCCTTCGCCTAGCTCGGGCTGATCAAAACCAGGTTCGGCCGGCCTCTTGTGTAATTCTGCCAACTGTTCCCGAAGGGCAGCGGTCTCTTGTTCTACGAAGCGTCCACATCTTGCTATGTAATACCACATTTATATAATATATATTATATATATGTATATATATATATATATATATATATATATATATATATATATATATATATATTATTTTATTCATTATAAGCACATGTCTAATAATTTGGATAAGAATAAGTTACTGTATAAAACTTGTCTCTCAAGTTTATCTACCTATTTAATTAACGAATGAAGAGAAATAGAGTGGAGGAGCTTAACAGTCGACCTTCATATCCATACTAACAGGTCTGTTTTTTTCTTCTTTTTTCCAGATGACTATTTATTACAAAACAATCTCTAAGTACACAATCTCTCCCATTTCATTATCACACACACTCACTCACGTATACTGTATACATATACAAATATATAATCTTTTCTTTTTCCTCATTATGTTAATATATAAGATATTCATCTTGTAATTTATTCTTATCATGTTACATGTCAAAATGATCGCCTCGATGCATAGATTCCAAATATATAATTTTTTTTTGTGAAACGAATTTCTTATGAGTTAGCAAAACTCCGACGAAGCTTTGACACTTTAATGGCGTATTTTATTTCGTTAGGATATGACTTTGATATTATAGGCCATTTTGAAGCTCTCCTCTCGAGGATCACAAACATATAATTAGTTTTGAGTTTGAACGTGAAATGGAGAAAATGGGAAGAGACCCACTTCGTGTGAAAATTTAGTCCACTTTAAACTTAGTTATTTTCATGAAAAATTGGTATGTATGTGATCCTCACCTTGCGAGGACTCTATACGTACTTTTGGATTTTCAAATGGTGTTGTATAACTCAAGTTGGGTCATTTTGTAATAAGGTTAAAGTTTAGGGTAAGTTTAAATGAGAATTTGATATAATGCAAGGACTTGATTGCAATTTATGAAAAAATATATATATTTAATAATAATAAGTTAAATATTCGAAACTTAATGTAGAATTAGGAAAACAGAATCGTTCTGCACACATGCGCATGTATTAACCATTTTAATATTAAATATTATTATAATTATAATTTTAATTTATATATTAATTAGTAATTATGTTTATTTATTTATTTATCTTATATATATATATATTAGTATTTAATTTAACTTTTTATATTAAATATTAAATATAATTTTTGTCACTATTATTATTTTAGGAGTAGAATCTTTATTTAATATTCATTTTTAATAAAATTAATGTCATTTGTATCCATATTTTTAATATTACGATTTATTACTAAAGTTGTAAAATAATATGATCATTAAATTATTATTTTAAAATTTTAAAATATGTATTTCTATTTTAACTCATTTTATTTAACGATTCATTATTTATATTTTCTTAAATTAATAATTAGTTTATTTTAACTATTCTATATAAAAAAATTAGCTTAAGTATTAGGAATTATTATTAGAAGTAGAATTCAATTTAGTATACCCTTGCAGGCATATCGGATACCCAAGGACAAGTCTAGTCAGCTTACTATTTCCTAGAAATTCAAGGTGGGGGTAACTTTCACTCTTTACCGAGTGCTATAATTTTATGTCATGATTGCTACGTTAAAATATGATATGTGTTACTTATATATCATGTTATGTGTCATGTGTGCTTTTAATTCGATGGCAAATATTTTCTTACTAACACTTGTATGGGGTGACGACTCGGTGCACATATACCAACTAACACAAGTTACTGGATACATCGGTTCAGTACTAAAATGTATTTCAAAATATGCTAACATCGTACTGTGGTGACGGCCCGGTGCACATATATCAACTAACACAAGTTATCGGATAACGGTTCGGTTTAAAATATTTTCATTTAGTTATCGAACGACAATGTGCAAAAATTATTTTATTAAATTGGCATATGTTACATTTTATGGTATATTTGGTATGCATATTTATTTTTAACTGTGCAATCATTTAAGTTAACCCACTGAGTGTATTTTAGACGCTCACCCCTTATTGATTTTCAGAACAAGGTTTAGAAGATGGAAAGACCCTTGCAGATGACCCAAGCTCATAGAGGACTTTATATCTCATATTTAGTATTTTGTTAGAACTTTATTTTAGATATATCATCTGAACGTACTTATTTTGGATATTTCACTCTACTCGGATGAGTAGACACTAATATGTAATAATCTCTATGCAATTTTTACTTTATTATCGCTTTGGGGATTGATTTTTATTTTATTTCCACTGTGCTTTCTCGACCCCTATTATTATATTTGAAAATGTATATCTAGTAGCGTCCCAACCCCATAGCGTAACTTGAGGCGTTACAGCGTGGTATCAGAGCGGTCTATCTAAGACTTGCTCAAGTACCTGACTTAGAATTTATTACCATACCCTAAGATTAACTATTTTATGACTACGCCATAATTACACTTTAGGATTTTATGTGTGATTATTTTAATTCTTTAATATTTTAAATTCTTTAATGACCTTAGAGAATTTATATTGTGTAAACTAGATGGAGGCAGCTATTGCTCACATTAACGCTGTTAGAGCCCATCGAGCCGCACTTCGTGGCTGGACTGAGATTGATGACTTAGGCACTCACTTCGCCTTAATGACCATCATTCATCATGAGGATTTTCATGGAGCTCGGAGGGTGACGGAGCTGCAGTACTGCTTCATCCTTATTCATACCTTGCCCGGCGCATGAGTTGAGCTTGCTCAGCAGATTTATCATGAGATGTTCGTGGTTCCTCCAGGGCACGAGCTGAATTATGTGGCTTTCAATGCTCGTTTGTACCACACGTGGCTCCTTAGAGACCATACACCTTCCTCCCCTGTCGGATTCCTCGGTGAGCCGATGATGCATTTCCCTATGGCTATACCAGTGGATCCTGTTGAGATGTTCGTTGTCATACCTGGTGATTTCGAGGTTGACGGGGATATTGCTGATAGAGTCGTGAAGGATTAGGACACCCTAGTAGTTAGCCTAACTTAGACTTATTAAGATTTTGCTATAGTTAGTTGCGACACGTTCCAGTAGATGGAACCTTTTTGACCTGTAAATTGGGTAATGTATATAAGTAGCCTAGATGTCGCACTAAATAGCTCTCTTGATAGTATTTTAGACTAAGAATAACTTATTAGATGCATATGTATACATAACAATTAGAGTGCCAACGACACCATTTTGCTATTACTAATATATGTGCATATATATAAATATATGTGTGTTTATGCATCTTACGCATTGTATTTTAATGATATACCAACATATAATAATGATGAGTATAAAAACTTTGAACAGATCATGAGTCGAAGAAGACCACAAAACCTACATACAAATAAAAATCTTGAAAACGTTTATGGCAATCCAGGAGATGATTTAGTAACAATCCTTCGGGGATTGGCTCAAGCAAAGTTTGCACGATCACCACCACCAGAACCTATTCTTAGAAATGAACTAGCCTTTGTAATTGAATAATTCCGACATTTCAATCCACTAACATTCAATGGAACAGAGGACCCTGCGGAAGCTGAAAAATGGTTGAGGTCGTTGGACAAGATTTTCACCTATCTCGATTGCAATGATGCACAGAAGATTGCGTGCACTATTTTCCAGTTCGTAGGTGAAGCTGATTTCTGGTAGGAGGCTTATGGATGCACCAAGACACCTGAACAGAAGGCAAGAATGACATGGGAGGACTTCAAGGATGTAATAATTCAAAACTACATGCCTCAGTCATTACGAGATGAAAAAGAAAGTGAATTTCTGCACTTAAAATAAAGGACAATGAGTGTTCTCGAATATGAAAAATAATTCAATCAGCTCTCCAGATTTGCTACACACCTTGTCAAGATGGAGGAGAAGAAAGCTAGACGATTTGAAAAGGGATTGCGATCTGAGATCAATACTATCTTGGCTGGACAAGGGACGATGACTTTTGCAAATGCATTTTCTAGAGCTCAAGAAATTGAGTCTCGACAGAAGAATAACAGTAACCAAAATAAAAAGGCGATAGAGATACCTGCAAAACGTAAGTGGGGAGGACCGGTGATCGGAAAAGGAAACCATAAGGTTCAGAATAAGAAAATAAAAATTGGAGGAGGATCAGGACCACCGCCACTCGAAATAAATTCTCCCTGCCCAAAATGTGGAAAGAATCACTTTGGAGCATGCTTATATGGAACCAAAATATGCTATTGATGCCGTCAATCGAGACACACCATACTAGAATGCCCAAAGTCTAAAGCAGCAGGAGGACCGAGTGCTAGACCAGCACGTGCATATGCTATAACACAACAAGAAGCTGAGGAAGAACCAGAAACAATGACGGGTATGCTATCAGTATTTGGCACTCCTGCTCTTATACTTTTTGATATGGGAGCCACTCATTCATTCATATCTGCTAAGATGTATAAGAAAGTAGAAAATAATTGTGAGTTAGACAAATCAACTCCTGAGGTTAGTATATCTTCGGGTAACTCTATCCGAACCATGAAGTTGTGCAAGAATGTGAAGATAGGGATGAATGACAGAGTCCTACTTGCAGACCTTCACGTAATTGAGATGAAAGATTTTAATGTAATTTTAGGGATGAATTAGCTTAGAGCTAATCATGCAATCATGTTGTAATTAGATGTCGTGAAAAAGAAATACAGTTCCAACTTTCAGGAGACGAGAAGTTTACATTTCACAGTGCGAAAGCAGGAGTAGTACCGCGAGTTATAACTGCAATGAAAGCAATCGAAATGATGAAGAAAGATGGATGCCAAGCATTCTTAGTGAGTATCGTGGAAAGTGAAGGCGAAAAGATAAGCATAACGGATGTTTCTATTGTGCGGGAATACGAAGATGTGTTTCCAGAAGACTTACCAGGCTTGCCACCTGAAAGGCAAGTAGAATTCACAATCAATCTAGTACTGGGAGCAGCACCAGTCTCAAAAGCACCTTATCGAATGGCACCAAAGGAGTTGCAAGAATTGAAGATCTAGTTACAAGAACTTTTGGATTTGGGTTTCATATACCCTAGTGTTTCACCCTGGGGAGCACCTGTTTTGTTCGTAAAGAAGAAAGATGGTTCATTTAGGATATGTATCGATTATCGAGAACTAAATAAACTTACCATCAAGAATAAGTATCCCTTGCCAAGGATTGAGGATCTATTTGATCTACTGGGCAGTGCTTGCATGTTTTCCAAGATAGATCTGAGGTCAGCGTATCATCAAGTGCGAATCAAGCAAAGTGACATTTCAAAGACTGCGTTTAGAACACGTTACGGACATTATGAGTTCGTGGTGATGCCTTTTGGACTTAGCAACGCACTAGCAATTTTCATGGATTTAATGAATCGTGTTTTCCACTCATACTTGGACAAATTCGTGATCGTATTCATTGATGATATCTTAGTGTATTCTAGAGATTGGGAACAACATGAAGAACACCTGAGAATCGTTCTAGAGACACTAAGAAAGGAAAAGTTGTATGCCAAATTCAAAAAATGTGAGTTTTGGTTAGATAAAGTTGTCTTTCTTGGGCACATTGTGTCAGCTCGAGGAATCGAGGTGGATCCGGCCAAGGTAGAAGCAATAGAAAAATAAAAGACACATACGAATGTAGGAGAAATACGGAGTTTCATTGGATTGGCTGGATATTACAGAAGATTTATTGAGGGATTTTCAAAGATTGCATGGCCCTTGACGAAATTAACTCGCAAGGAAGTTAAGTTCTGTTGGACGGAAGAGTGTGAAAAGAGTTTCAACCTTCTTAAACAGAAATTGATCACTGCACCTGTACTGACGATTCCTGATGGAACAGAAGGATTTGTCATCTATAGTGATGCTTCAAAGCAAGGATTGGGATGTGTTCTGATGCAACGTGATAAAGTAGTTGCCTATGCGTCTAGACAACTCAAGATCCATGAACAGAACTATCCAACTCATGATTTAGAATTGACAGCTGTGGTACATGCCTTGAAGATTTGGAGACATTATCTGTATGGAGCAAAATGTCAAATTTATACGGATCACAAGAGCTTAAAATACTTTTTCGAATAAAAGGAATTAAACATGATTCAAAGGAGATGGTTGGAATTAGTCAAGGATTACGATTGTACAATACTGTACCATCCAGGGAAGGCAAATGTGGTAGCAGATACTCTAAGCAGAAAAGGCAAAGGGGAATTAGCCTACTCTATAACAAACCAAGAATTATTGGTGGCGGAGTTCTCTCAAATGAGTTTGAAAGTAGTGATACCTCCAAGTAGCATTGAAGCAGTATTTACTGCATTACTGATTAAACCCTCCCTAGGAGATAGAGTCAAGGAACTACAAGCTGGAGACAAATTTCTCAGGAGAGTTAATGAATGTGTGGAGATTGGGAAAGGAAAGGGATTTGCTCTCACTGATGATGGGGCACTCGTCTTTGGAAAAAGATTATGTGTTCCTAAAAATGAGGATCTTATTAGGGAAATTTTGTCAGAAGCTCATTGTACACCATATACGGTACATCCAGATGGAACCAAGATGTACCAAGACCTAAAGAACGCATTTTGGTGGAGAAATATGAAGAGAGAGATATGCTTGTTTATCCAAAAGTGTATGACTTGCCAACAAGTGAAAGCAGAACATCAACGACCCTCAGGACTCTTAAAGCCATTAGAGATTCCTGAGTGAAAATGGGAGCACATTACAATGGATTTTATTTCTGGATTACCAAGATCAATACGAGGAAATCAATCTATATGGATGATAGTGGATCGTTTGACCAAGTCAGCGCATTTTCTTCCAGTCAAAATGACTCATGGAATGGATAAGCTAGCACAAATCTATCTAAAAGAGATTGTCAGATTACATGGTGTACCAGTATCTATAGTTTCGTATCGAGATCCAAGGTTTACATCAAAATTCTGGTACAGTTTACAAAATGCAATGGGTACGAAGTTAAAGTTTAGCACGATGTTCCATCTGCAAATCGATGGCCAGTCTGAAAGGACTATTCAAACATTGGAAGATATGTTGAGGTCATGCGTCCTAGATTTTGGGGAAAGTTGGGAAAGATACATACCATTGATAGAGTTTGCTTACAACAACAGTTTTCAAGCCACGATAGGCATGACCCCTTATGAGGCACTCTACGGAAGGAGGTATAGATCTCCCCTTTATTGGGTTGAAGTTGGTGAGAAGAAAGTTCTAGGACCAGAGATAGTAGAAAAGACAGTAGAGGCAATTGAAAAGATCAGAAGAAGAATTTTAACTGCGCAGAATCGACAGAAGTCTTACGCTGATAAAAGACGCAAAGATTTGCAGTTCCAGGAAGGAGATAAAGTTTTTCTCAAAGCCTCACCAATGAAAGGAATTTCTCGCTTTGGAAGGAAAGGAAAACTCAAGCAAATATACATTGGGCCTTATGAGATTTTGGAGCGATTCGGCGAGTTGGCATACAAATTAGCTTTACCTCCTGAGCTAGCTGGAGTGCATGATGTATTTCACGTGTCCATGCTATGGAAATATGTGTTTGATCCAAGTCACGTTGTTAACCACGAGGTTATATCAATCGACGACAACTTAGTATACGAGAAATTTCCTATAGTCATCCTTGACAGAAAAGTTCATAAGCTAAGAAATCGTTAAGTTATTTTAGTCAAAGTCCAATGGAGCCGACACAATAAAGAGGAAGCAACTTGGGAACATGAAAACGACATACGAAATAAATATCCGAATCTACTCATACTTAGTAAGTGAAATTTCGAGGACGAAATTTTTAATTTAGTAGGGGTGGATGTAATACCACATTTATATAATATATATTATATATATATATATATATGTATAAGAAATAATAAATATATATATATATATATATATATATATATATATATATATATATATATATATATATATATATATATAATTTTATTCATTATAAGCACATGTCTAATAATTTGGATAAGAATAAGTTACTGTGTAAAACTTGTCTCTCAAGTTTATCTACCTATTTAATTAACGAATGAAGAGAAAGAGAGTGGAGGAGCTTAACAGTCGACCTTCATATCCATACTAACAAGTCTGTTTTTTTTTTCTTCTTTTTCCAGATGACTATTTATTACAAAAACAATCTCTAAGTACACAATCTCTCCTATTTCATTATCATACACACTCACTCACGTATACTGTATATATATACACATATATAAACTTCTTCTTTTTTCTCATTTATATATAAGATATTCATCTTGTGATTTATTCTTATCATGTTACATGTCAAAATGATTGTCTCGATGCATAGATTCCAAATATATAATTTTTTTTGTGAAATGAATTTCTTATGAGTTAGAAAAGCTCCGACGAAGCTTTGACCCTTTAATGGAGTATTTTATTTCGTTAGGATATAACTTTGATATTATAGGTCATTTTGAAACTCTCCTCACGAGGATCACAAATATATACTCCCTCCGTCCCCCAAAGTATTTCACACTTTCCTTTTTTATCCGTCCCTCAAAGTATTTCACAGTTTACTTTTACTAAATTTGATAAAAAATACATTATAATAATACTAACTTTTTACACTCATCCCAATATAATACTTACTTTTACTTACTTTTTCACATCTCCCAATAACTTTACACACCTTTTTCATTAAATCAACTAAAATATATATTCTTTTCTTACTTTATATATAAAAATATAAAATTTTCTTAAACTCCACGCACACCAATACATGAAATACTTGCCAGGATGGAGGGAGTAATTAGTTTTGAGTTTGGACGTGAAATGGAGAAAATGGGAAGAGACCCACTTCGTGTGAAAATTTTGTCCACTTTAAACTTCGTTATTTTCATGAAAAATTAGTATGTATGTGATCCTCACCTTGTGAGGACTCCATACATACTTTCGGATTTTCAAATGGAGTTGTATAACTCAAGTTGGGTCATTTTGTAAAAAGGTTAAAGTTTAGGGTAAATTTAAATAAGAATTTGATATAATGTAAGGACTTGATTGCAATTTATAAAAAAAAATATATATTTAATAATAATAAGTTAAATATTCGAAACTTAATGTTTAATTAGGAAATCCATTCTACGCACATGCGCATATATTAACCATTTTAATATTAAATATAATTATAATTATAATTATAATTTATATATTAATTAGTAATTATGTTTATTTATTTATTTATCTTATTCTATTTTATTTATTTAATATATATATATATATATATATATATATATATATATATATATATATATATATATATATATATATATATATATATATATTAGTATTTAATTTAACTTTTTATATTAAATATTAAATATAATTTTTGTCACTATTATTATTTTAGGAGTAGAATCTTTATTTAATATTCATTTTTAATAAAATTAATGTCATTTGTATCCATATTTTTAATATTATGATTTAGTACTAAAATTGTAAAATAATATGATCATTAAATTATTATTTTCAAATTTTAAAATATGTATTTCTATTTTAACTCATTTTATTTAACTATTCATTATTTATATTTTCTTAAATTAATAATTAGTTTATTTTAACTATTCTATATAAAAAAATTAGCTTAAGTATTAGGAATTATTATTGGAAGTAGAACTCAATTTAGTATACCATTGCAGGCATACCAGATACCCAATGACAAGTTTAGTCAGCTTACTATTTCCTAGAAATTCAAGGTGGGGGCAACTTTCACTCTTTACCGAGTGCTACAATTTTATGTCATGATTGCTACGTTAAAATGTGATATGTGTTACTTATATGTCATGTTATGTGTCATGTGTGCTTTTAGTTCGATGACAAATATTTTCTTACTAACACTTGTACGGGATGACGACTTGGTGCACATATACCTATTAACACAAGTTACTGGCTACGTCGATTCAGTACTAATATGTATTTCAAAATATGCTAACATCGTACTGAGGTGACGGCCCAGTGCACATATACCAACTAACACAAGTTATCGGATGACAGTTCGGTCTAAAATATTTTCATTTAGTTATCGAATGACAATGTGCAAAAATTATTTTATTAAATTGATATATGTTACATTTTATTGTATATTTGGCATGCATATGCAATCATTTAAGTTAACCCATTGAGTGTATTTTAGACGCTCACCCCTTATTGATTTTCAGAACAAGGTTTAGAAGATGGAAAGGCCACTGCAAATGACTCAAGCCCATAGAGGACTTTATATTTCATATTTAGTATTTTGTTAGAACTTTATTTAAGATATATCATCTGAACGTACTTATTTTGGATATTTCACTCTACTCGGATGAGTAGACACTAATATGTAATAATCTCTATGCAACTTTTACTTTATTATCGCTTTGGGGATTGATTTTTATTTTATTTCCACTGTACTTTCTCAACCCCTATTATTATATTGAAAAATGTATATCTAGTAGCGTCCCAACCCCATAGCATAACCTGGGGCGTTACATGCTAGCAAGTGTTCTCCTGCGCTCTTCGTTGTTTCTTCTTGATTGGACGCAGGCGGAGAAGGTGCCAGGCTATCCTTCGCACTTATACGGGTTTTACTCGCGATTGATCTGCTCTGGCTGGTCGCCCTGCGGTGCTTTCGTCCGTCGTCGATGACTTCTTACGCTTCTTGGTGGAGGTGACACGACCCACCTTACATAACTTATAATTCAAATACTAATTAACATAAACATCATCATTATAAAAACTTGCATAATTTTTTTATCGCATGATATATATATAACCAAAACTATCACACCAGTTCAACATATGTAACTGGTTTCTGACACCACCTCAATCCACTTAAACTTGTCACAATACTTATTATATTATATAACAAAACATCAGCGAAAATAAAATAAACCTACGGCCTAGCCCAACAGGTCGTCATCTATGTACATTTGCTCAAAAACCTGAAGGAGCTCCACAGCTTGCACAACACACCACATACTCAATCATCATCAGGCTCACCTACAATACACAAACTAGTGAGATAAAAATCTCAGTAAATAGAAATCATGCATGTCAGTGCATGAAAATACATTTATTTTTATATCGCCTATTTCCTAGTCTTTCTAGTTGGTCTCTTTTATTTTGAAAATTGTTCATGTTGCGGGATCCCCACGACACACTTATGATATGCAACCCAAATGAGCTCAATGGAGATGATTTTTTCCGAACCCCAAATATAGTATTGATAACGATTTTTTTGAATCCTGACAGAGTATTGGGGATGATTTTTCCGAACCCCGAATAAAGTATTAGGAATGATTTTTCCGAACCCAGAATAAAGTATCAGGAACGATTTTTCCGAACCCTGACAGAGATGCATATATAGTGGCCGCACACACCATTAGTATCTTATTAATTTTGAAAAAAATACTTTTCATGTTTATGCATGGTATGGAATCAGGGTAATTAAATATGTATCATAAACCATTCACGACATCAATATCAACATTTAATCACAAATAAAGCAACAACTTAACTTCAATTCACAAAGATCTACTTCTGGAATAACAACTTCACCTCAATCACATAGATCCATTTATAGAATAAGCACTTTACCTTGAATCACACGGATCCCTTTTTAGAATAACAACTTCATCTCGGATCACATAGATCCTTATAACCAATATCTTCTCAAACTATACGGATATATTTTCAATAGTTTCCAATCACACAGATCTATATAGGACAATGATATTATTTCAAATCACATAAATCCACAACTTGTATTGCAAATTTATCAAAAATAATTTATAAATAATATTGTTGAATATGAACCCTACTTTTCCCAAATCACATAAATTCACAGCTTATATTACAAATTAATCCAGAATAATTCATAACGTAATTAAACTAATTACAAATAATTCATAGCATAATTATCACATATTAATCACAAATAATTCACAAACAGCATGTTTATGCATTGTAGTTGGACTTCTAATTACCTGAACTCCAAATAGTGATAGTATTATAAACCTCGTGAAGAATTATAATTAATTCCTTCCTTCCATTCCGGCACGCTCCCTCCTTCTCTCTTCCTTCCTCTTTCAATATATACTAAGCGATGGGTTAAGGCGGTGAATCACCGTCCAAAAACCAATTAGATTTTATTTTATTTATTTATTTATTTATTTATTTATTTTTTCAACTCTTAGCCACAAATGGGTTAATCATCCTTATAACAAGTACACGTATGGTTGAGGTGGACTACCACCGCTACCGCCTCTTACTATTAATAGTAAATGGTTATTATTATTATTATTATTATTATTATTATTATTATTATTATTATTATTATTATTATTATTATTATTATTATTATTATCAATTCTTGATTTACGTGCAATACTTAATAACTAAGATATGATACATTTATAAATTAATACAAATACGCGTACATTTTCTCACCACTATTATTATTACGAGAACACGTGTGATACTCAATAATTAAGAAATAATAATAAAATAATTTAATTATATATATCCAAATTAATGCATGTAATATTTATGCACATATTTCTCAAATTAAATTGTAAAGACAGATAAAATATATAAACAATTGTCACATAATTGCCACATAATTATCACATAATTGTCACACAATTTTAAAAATGCACATAACAAAAATTAATTATATTGGCACATGGCAGTGAGAAGCTCGGGTATCACAGGGGGCCACTCGGCGCATCAGGGTGACTCTTCCTTGTTCGGCCAGGGGTTGGAGCCCCGTCTGGTCCTCCGAAACTTAGGGATCTATTGACCCTACGTTGAACCGAACGTTTCTCTTTCAAGGTGTTAAGTAGATCGAAGTACCATTGCCGGTACTCGTCTTTTTTGTCAGCGCACGGATCCTCCTTGGATGGGATTCTTTTCTCTGCGGTAGGTGGCGGAGAGTCTTTGGTGGCTTCTCGGCCAACTGACCTAATAGAGGTTTGTGCGCTTGATTCATTCATAATGTGACGAGATCTGCGGACGCCCTTCCTCTAGTGCCAAATATCGATAACGAGTCTTTGGAGATGACGTTGTAATTATGTGGCTGTGACGTGTACTTGACTGATCAAACATAAGGGACAAGAGAAAGAAGAGGCTAGACTTCCTCCCAGCTCTTGTTCTCTGGGAGGAAAAGTGTTCGCTCTTTATTAGCAAGGACAATAGTACAGAGCTCGAGGAGACATCCCTCATTGGGACTTTGGCCCCTTATTTATAGGGGATAGCATGGTTACATTTAAGAGGTGGACCCCATGGGGTTTAAATGAAGGAGTCGCTGCGAGGCTTCTGATTGGTGGGTTTCTATACCGCAAATGGTATCGCGCTTTTTCGGTGGGTGGCTCTGAGGCCGGCGGGTCCCCTTAGTGGAAGTGGGTTTTTTTGATTGGGCTTCCTGCAAATTTGGGCTTTGGTTGTTATTTAATGGGTTGTGCCAATTTGCCCATCCACAATACTTAAATAAGAAAAAAACGATTGATATCGTACATTATTGCCAGATTTAAATTTTATTCTGAGAGGGGGCCATATCACTATCATGATGATATATACTCCCTCCGTCCGAATTCGAGGGTGTTATTTGCTTTTGGGCACGGAGGTTAAAGAGTATTGTTATTTAATGTGTAGTGGGTAGTTGTATTAGTGGACGTGTGGGTTCTATTTTTTAGTTGTATTAGTAGGTGTGTGTGGATAAAAAAGGAAATGAGACCCTTGAGAACGGACGCCCAAAATGGAAAAATGATACCCTTAAAAGCGGACGGAGGGAGTACTATATTAGAATTAAGAAAAGTAGCCGAAAAAACATAACTTGAGTAGAACTTTTAAGGGCAAAAGGGTCACTTCAGCCCCTCATCTTTTTACTCAATATCAAATAAGCCCTTAACTTTATTTTTTATTCGTTTAAGCCCCTATCCTTATTACATTGGATCAATTTAGCCCTTTATCTCTTTTCAATGGAGGGCAAAGGTTATCAAACCCCTTCATCTTACTCCTCTCCATCAAATGAGCCCCTCATTTAATTTTTTTTTTATTATTATTATTATTTTCTAAACAATTACCTTTTCAATCAAATGTCACTTATTCAGAACAATAAAAATGTCACTTATTAGAACAATAAAAATAATGATAGTTTTGACACTCCCAGCACCGTTTTTTTTAAAATAATAATAATAATAATAATAATAATAATAATAATAATAATAATAATAATAATAATAATATACTATATATATATATATATATATAATACAAGCACATTTTTTTATTCCATTTCTATTACATTAATAAATCACATTTTGTAATCGCTTTTTTTCAAGGAAATTATTTAAATTCATCATTCATTACTTTAAAATAAACATATTAAAATTACTTTAAAATATTATAATAATAAATGTGAGGTGAAAATTATTATTTAAAAAATTTAAATTATAATGTAAGATAAACATAATATAACAATTAAAATAATTCAAATTAAATATTTTTTCTAATGAAATAATAAAACGGATATTAATTTTCTTGATCAAGTTATTTTTTTAAAAAAATATTACCACCTTATATTATATTTCATGAATTGTTCGAGCTTGAAATAAATCGGTTGATGATTATCACTTTTTCTTAATTACGTATTGCTTTATGTTAAAAATATTTTTATTTTTAATTTTTCTACAAATTGTTTATAAAATAATTTAATTGAATTATTATCATTTTATCTTGATTAGGTATCATATTTTTTAAACATATTAATTCTTTTTACTATCCGTCATATGAATTGCTAATGAAATAATTTAATTAGATGCATGATTATCACTTTTCTTTAATTGAGTATTTTTTTATTAAGAATATATTATCACTTTTTATTTATCGTATAAATTGTTTATGAAATAGTTCATTAATCATAGTTATCACTTTTTTTTTTATCTATGTATTACTTTTTATTAAAAATATTTTTACTATTATTCTTACTGCATTTTATCTTTTATACGAATTATTCATGAGATATTATTTTACATTTAATTTTCATAATCTATATTTTTTAAAAAAATTATACTATGTATATACGGTAAATAATTTAAAATAAAAAAGAGTTAAAACAGAAAAAAGAAACAACAACCAGTTTTACATTGGTTATTAAAATAATAAATAATAATAATAAATTAAATTTTAAAAAAAGAGGATTAAAATAACAATTAAAAAAAAGGAAAGAAAGTTATAGAAAAATGCAGTTGGACATAAAAAATAGGTGTGAATGTTTTAAGTTTAATGTATGGATAGATAGAGGGTATATTTGATATAAAATAACTAAAATAATAGATGAAGGGTTTAGTTGTTATAATGGTATAAAATGAAGGGTTTTGTTGATCCTTTTGAGAAAAGATAAGGGCTCAACTGATCCAATTTAATAAGTGTGAGGGCTTTGACGAACAAAATATAAGATTAGGGGCTTATGTGATATTGAGGGATAAGATGAGGGCCAAATTGATCCTTTCCCCAACTTTTAAATATGGGGCCTATACCTTGTTTTAATCATATATGAATTTAGATTTACTAAAATATTTTTAGGCCGCTGCTATTCGTACACACCGTTTTACCACATACACCCATTTATATCCACACATACTAAAATTATATATACACACATATGTAAAAGACTGAAAGACCCTTAATTTAATAAATCCACACATCCACTCCATTCATCCCCTCAAACTAAAACACATACACCCACCATCAAAAAAAAAAAGAGAGAGAAAGAAAGGGAAAAGAAACACACACCCACATGAAGAAGGAGAAAGAAGAAAGAAGAGAAAGAGAATAAGAGGAAGAAGAGAAGAAGTTCATTCCTTCCAATTATTTTTTAAATTCTAGGGTTCTAGTTTTAGGGTTCAAATTAAACCAAATAAGTTGTATTTTGTTTAGGAAAGGTTGTGGGTAGCATGATTGTTTGTTTTGTAAGGAAAATCGAACTGGACAGTGAGTGTCGGAAAAAAAAGGATCATATATGTTCGACCCTGGTCTGCCGTGAATTTGAAGTTTTTTCGATCGCGATGGACAAATTTTATGGATATGTTCAACCAGTTCTGGTCGAAAACAATGCAAATTTTCAGTCGAGATCGATCGAACACAATGCAAATTTTTGGCCGGGACTCGAACACAATACAAATTTTCGACCAGGACTGATCGAACAATTTATATTTCGTCGGTCCCGATTGGTCGAACAGCCACTATGCCAAAACTGTGGAATAACAACACTGGAATAACAACGGAGAGTTCAAAATCCGTTGTTAAAAGAGCAAAATTTGATAAAGTTTGCACCCCCGTTGTTGTTGCACCAAGAGGGCGCGCATTGACAACGGGGAATTTGGTTCCGTTGTTATAACTCCGTTGTCAATCCAACTTATCAATTTTACTTTTATTTTTGAATTATTTTAAATTCTGAAAATTATTTGGTATAAATTAAAACCTTAGAATTTTTTAAGCTCTCAATTTCTCTCAATCGTTGCCCTAGCTGCATCCGCCGTCGTGGTTGCCTTCAAACCTTCGACTTCGACAGCGAGCACCGGCAACTCTCCAACACCGCCACCATTTCCGGTCGATAAGAAGAAGGACTCGTCGGAAGGACTGGTCTCCAACACCGGCGACTCTCTATTGCCATCGGCCTGCCGGCGAATCTCCAATACCCCTACCATTTCCGGTCGACAGGAAGGACTGGTACTCGTTTGCCCCCTGTTCTTCCCTATCCCGTGCCACCATAACTCGACTCGGCGAGAACCTGCTTCTTCTGCCTACTCAACTCAAGCCGTTCCCAAAGGTATATGAAGTCTTTCAAATGGTAATCCAAAGCCCTCCACATACTGGGCGTGATATTTCTGATAATTCAATTTTAACGATCCCCAAAGTTAATTTCCCTTCTTTGAAAATCTTTCCCTTCTTTGATAATTCAATTTTAACGCTCCCCAAAGCAGGGTACCACCACTCCTGCCATCCTCACTGCCTCACATGTGATGTTGGTGAAGACTTTCTTGTCATATAATTTTAAGATTTACAATTAAAATGCTGTTATGCTTTCAGGAATCTAAATTTTTGTCATCTTATTTCAGTTTATATCAGGCATTGGGAGGTTTTTCAAATTGATTGTCTTAGGGCTCTGTTTCTTTGTATGCTAAATGTTCTTTAGGTGGTAGAATTTCTTTGAGATATGCATTGAGAGTATTTGCTTTTTGCCATTTATTTCTGTACTACGATTTTAATTTCTCTCTAGTTACACTTAGCGCTTTAATTAGTTGAAACTACTGACAATTTGCATGCGTTCTACCTAGTTAATCCAAAGATTCAGCCTGTCATTGCTACACCTGTTGATGTATTTTCACATATTATATAAACTATATTAGCATCATGTAATTTTAGATTTAATTAGTGCTTTCAGTTCAAGATTTGCCTCGTAATTTTTGGTAGTGTATTATAAAGATCAGACTGGAATGAAAGATATTTTGAGGAATTTAGTCATTCACCTCTCTGGTTGTGTCCTCGTTGTCTGTGATTTGTGTGAAAGATCATTGATGAACTTATTGGGTGAACACTTGCCTATGAACTATCAAGTACTGAACTTAATATTATTTAACTTCTTGTTAAGTATTATTTAACAGTAGGAAGAGCAGCAATTAGGTCTTGTTAGTTATAAGTTTATGAATATTAAAAGAAATACCGTTGAAATAAGTGAATAGGTTTTTTGTTATATTATTTGGAAAAGTTCTCTTTCAGTTTTTCTTCCATCTACATTTCTTGCTTACTTTTTAGTTTCTTTAAACTATGGCAAGTTCAATTCACTAAATGTTAGCATTTAGCCACCGGGGCTTGTGATTGTGCTTCTAAGTTTTTGCTGTGATTTCTAATTTCTGAACTGATGATGCTTCGACTTATTTATTTTTTTTTTTGTGGAGAAAAATCAACTTATTAAGCGAAAGACTTGCATTAAAATCAACTTATTTCATGTCCAAAATTTTGTTAATAGTGTAATAGGAAAAAAGGATAAGTAGCAGAAAAAATAACAATAAAAAATTAGGTTTTTAAAAATAAAAATAGGTATATTTGATAAGTAATTGGTGTGATGATGCTTTTTTTTTTTTGAAAGCATATGGTTGTGAGTTGTTGGTTATACTATTGATAATTATATTATGGGAATCAATTATGCCCTTAATTATGATGATAAATAATTGGGAATGCATCCCACTTCAGAATATATATAATTTTAATTGTAATTAAAAGAATCTCTATGTGTGACAGTAACGTGCATTTAGATTAGGGTTTTTACTAGAAGTCGCGGAAGCCATACTGATGTAACCTTGATGACGCTTTTGCGCATTTTCTTTGGCAACTTTGATATTTTATTTTATTTTATTTTATTTTATTTGACGTTTGATATTTTATTTTATTAAATTTATAATGCTCATTTCATAATTATGAACATTTTTGCATAGAATCTCCATTCTGATGTTATGTTGCATTCACATTAGGGTTCAAATGAAGTGGGGAAACTTTTGGTGGAGTACGAAGTGATCCTTCTATCACAGAAGACATATTTGATAGAGCATAAGTAAGAGATCAAAATCAGAACCGTTATTTAAAAGGTACCATTTTCTATCCCTTCTTTCAAGGATATGAATTTATTTTGAGGGAAATGCCAAATTGCACAATAAGTTGTTTAGCTTAACTAAATATGCTTTAGAATAATGAGAAAGTGATTTTTTGCATGGGTTCCATTAGAAATTGTTATTAAAAAATGCATGAACTTATCTTATATTCAATTATGATGTCATGTAATTTACGCATGTGCCACATAGTTGGAATACTTAGGTGTAACTTGTCAATCTGTTCTTCATTTCTATCGTTTGGCAAATAACTTACAATTATTGGTTGGACCTATTAAGGATAATTACATAGGTGTGTTTCATTAAGAACTTTCAGTCCCAAAATTGATGGAAAGATTAAATGCCTTCTTAATGTGTTCTTCATTTTCATAGTTTGGCAAATAGGCATATTTAAAATATATTCAAATATATGGAAAAGGATTGGATATACAAGGATAGGAGGTCCGATGAGTACAAGACTGGGTTGGACTCTTTCATGCATTTTGCCAAACAAAATGTTAATAACCCGGATGCCATGTCATGCCCTTGTGTTTATTGTGGAAATGCAAAGAAGATTCCACATGCTCATGTGAGATCACACTTGCTTCTTTTTGGTATGGATAAAACGTACCACACTTTCGTGTGGCATGGAGAAACGGCCACAAATAGTCACCCAACATATGAAGATGCCCACAAAAGGACAGATGATCATTATTCTACAAGACAATCCTTTGATGATATGGTTCAAGCTGCATATGAGAGTGAGGACAATCCAGAAAAATTCACTGAGCTTTTAGAAGATGCCGAAAAGCCATTATATCCTGGCTGTTCTAAATTCACTAAGTTGTCGACAATTGTAAAATTATACAACTTGAAGGCGAAATATAGTTGGAGTGATAGAAGCATGATCGAGCTACTTGGATGTTAGACATTGTCTTGATGTGATGCACATTGAAAAAAATATATGTGAAAGTGTCATCGGCACACTTCTCCACATTCCGGGTAAAACTAAGGATGGAGAAAATGCAAGAAATGACCTTGTGGAGATGGGAATAAGGCCGGAATTGGCACCTATTAAAAAGGGTGAAAGAACTTATTTGCCTGCAGCTTGTTATACATTGAGTATGGCCGAGAAAAAAAAGGTGTATTCCTCTTTGCATGGTATGAAGGTCCCCAGTGGTTACTCATCCAATATTCGCAATCTTGTTAAGGATTCGAAAATTGTCGGGCTTAAATCACATGATTGTCATACCTTGATGCATCATTTGCTACCAATCGCAATCCGTGGTGTCTTGCCATATAATGTCAGATATGCCATTACTCGATTGTGCTTCTTCTTCAATTCGTTGTGTAGCAAAGTCATTGATGTATCGAAATTAGATGAACTTCAGGATGACATTGTAAAGACGCTGTGTTTGTTGGAGAAGTACTTTCCCCCGTCCTTCTTCGATATAATGATTCATTTGACAGTACACTTGGTAAAAGAGGTGGAATTGTGTGGGCCAGTGTGGTATAGGTGGATGTATCCATTTGAAAGGTACATGCGGGTACTGAAGAGTTATGTACGTTGTCGTGCACGGCCTGAGGGGTGCATGGCCGAGGGTTACATTGCGGAAGAGGCAGTGGAGTTTTGTTCAGATTTCCTTGCAAATGTGCACTCAATCGGTATTCCATCTCAAAATCAAAGAAATGATGAGCTCACAAAACCTTTATCAGCTGCTTCCGCATGTACTCTCAATAGGGAGGAGTTAGTACAAGCTCATCTCCATGTGTTGACAAATGATCTTGAGATAGACCCTTACGTCGAGTACGTTGTCCTATTCATATAAATTTTCAGAGCTATATCTTATTATTCGACATGCTAATTACTTAATGAATACATCGTTTAGGAAGCACCTTGCGCATATTCGAGCAACGTATGGAGTGAAGGGCAAGTCTGAAAAATGGCTTCAGGAGAAGCACAACAAGTTGTTTATCAATTGGTTACATGAACTTGTGAGTTATACATAAACATAATTACTCTCAATCATGTATTGTAGTACATTCTAATTCTTTCTCGAATTGTAGGTTGATCTAGAGAATGAAAATTCTAGCACACAGATTTCACAACGTTTAAAATCCCTCGCTCGTGGCCCTATGAGATCTGTTTGTAAGTATGATAGCTACCGTGTAAATGGGGTTATCTATTATACAAAAGAATTCGATAATCGTCAAATGGTGCAAAATTCAGGAGTAAGCATAGTGGCAAAGACCATGCAAGTTTCAAGTGCTAAAGACAAGAATCCAGTTGTGTCTGACATGATCTTTTATGGATACATTGATGAAATATGGGAACTAGACTACATACACTTTCGAATTCCGATTTTCAAATGTACTTGGGTAGATAATAGAAATGGGATCAAAGTAGATGAATTCGGATTCACCTTGGTTAACCTAAACAAAGTTGGATTCAAAGATGATTCTTTCATTTTGGCTAGTTTGGCAAAGCAAGTCTTTTACATTGAGGACCCATTGGATTCTGCATGGTCTATTATGCTTTCGACTCCCACTAGGGATTTCTTTGAGTACACTACACGTGGTGAGCTTGAAGACAATGCAATCAACCACTTTTCATTTAGTAAAGGGCTTAATCAGTTAGATACAACTGCAATAGATGAAAATGATCCACCACTTGTACGTGAAGGAGTTGATGGGATTTGGATTGACCGCCCTAATGTTTGATATTGTTGGTACTTTTTATATTATGCATATTCTTTCATAGTTCTTCATTTTCTGCTATATTACGTAGAATCATATTAACTCTTATATGTTTTTATTGTTTTACAGGTTTAGATATAAAATGAGAGGTCAGAAAAGGAATAAAGTAGATAAAAGACAACAAAACAAACTTGCTGATGATACTTTAAAAGACGGTGCTGATGGAAAAAGAAAGGGAGCTCTGAATGATGAAGATAAAATTGAAGAAGCTGAGACTGGATCTCATAGTACTCAACCAAATAGCAAGCGACATGTTGTTCGACGAGGAAAGACTGTGATGCACAAATTGACGATAAATAGGGCAAAGGGGGTTAAAAAACAGGTATTGTTCAACAATGTAGGTAATCCTGTTGGGGAGAATGCTAAGGAAATGCAAAGCTATATTAGAGTGCAGACTCGCGAACAAGTTAGTATAAAATACAACAGTTGGAGTGAAGTTCCAACGACTGTAAAAGACGGCATATGGGATACTGTAAATGTAAGTTGCCTACAATCAATTTGTATGTCTTTTGATTAAAAATTACCTTTTTTTTTATTTTTTGTACCGTCATTTAAATTATCTTAGCAGTTTCCTTGATTTGGTTATTTTTACTTGTTTTTTAAGTTCACATTCGTGGTTGATCCTAAATGGAGAAAAGGGTGCCTAAAATCGGCTGCAGCGAAATGGAGACAGTACAAGAACAAATTGACACAATATGTTACAAAAAACGTTGGAACTCCCGATTTGCACACCCCTCCCAAAGGAGAAGATATTGACCCGACTGATTGGTCACGTTTTGTAATTTCTCGCTTATCAGATCAATTCAAGGTATGATTTATATTGATGTATTCTTAATGTGGTAAAATATTATCTAATTTATTCTCTCTGTATAGAAAACTAGTGAAGACCATTCAAAGTTGAGAGCTCTAAACAAGTATCCACACCATATGGCACGAAAAGGTTATGCTAATCTTGCTGAGGAGAATGTAAGTAGACAATATTATATGTATGTGAAGTATATCATTGTAATTATATTGGTATACTTGCTAATGTTGTTTTCATGAAGCCCTCGTTATTGACGAGAGATGATGAGGTTGATCGAGCCACACTATGGTCTGAGGCGAGGAAAAGCAAAGATGGAACATACCACAGTGAAGATCTGAAGGAAACTGTTTCAAAAATTGTACGTAAAAATTTATTAAAATTAGCTCCTATTAATCTTCATGGTTTGTCTTGCGAGGATAACTCTTAAATAATTTGTGATGCAAGTATGCATTGTTATAATTTGGGTACTCTCTTCATTATATTATAATAAATTGTATGAATTACAGACCCAATTTGTAGAGAGAAAAAAATCTGCTGGAGATTCTAATTTGTTCCACTCTTCAGAAGATATTCTGGAAAATGCACTTGACTCCAAAGAACATGCTGGGCGTGTTAGAGGTGTTGGAGGTCATGTCACTCCATCGACCTACTTCAACATTGGAAAAGGAAAAAAAGTTGATAAAGAGCTATTAGCAAGACAAGAACGATTCATCATGGCTCAAGAGATGCGCTTGCGAAAGCTGGAAGAAGAATTTTATAATAATCGTGAAGGCAAAGGCAGTTGCTCAACTAAAGGTATTCGTCCTTGTCCAGAGGGAGAAGAAGACCCGCTTATGCTCAACGATGATGATGTAAGGATTGTCAACAAGGGTGTAGCTTTCAAGGTAAATATGGTCTTGTTTACATAGTAAAATTAAATGTTTACCATGCCGAAAACTATTAATTAAGTATAATTTATTGCAATCTGTAGGCTTGCAAAAAAAAGAAAAGGGATGAAGAGATTGAAATGGATACATTAGATCCCGATTCCGTTCCTCTAGAGTTGTATGTCCTATATTGCTTCTTTAACTTTCCACGCTATAATAAGGTGGTGAACATCCAATTGGATAAAGACCTATTTGGTCATGAGCGTGATCTCCACATCCACCTTGAAGATGTTGTTCCATTCTGTAAATTAAAGCCAATTTCGTACACTTGCATTGTTGTTTTCATGTGGTATAGTTCATGAATTCCTATTGTTCAATATTATTTCGATATTATATTTAATAGTTACCTCATTCTAATCTAAATTTTGTATTCTTAGGTACTTGTACAAAAGCTATCCTCATAAATTGGTTGACGAAATCAGATTCGTAGATCCCTATGCCATTGGGTTTCAACCAACAACTGCAATGGATGATGCGATTGAAAGCAGAGCTCGTTATCTTTCCAAACGATTCAACGAGATTCTAGACGACCAAATTTGTGTGGCACCATGTAACGTTGGGTAAATTCAAGTTAATTTATAATTCAGTTTTGTGGTTTTTTTTATTTTTTATTATTATTTCACTTTATAGAATATTACATTATCTTGTGCATGTACGTAGTGAGCACTGGATTCTCACGATAATAGATCCACTCAAAGAAGAAGTTTGTTTGTTAGATCCTTACTATAATGGGATTCATGAGCCGTTTGGAAGCAAGTAGTTGAATTGTAAGTTATTAACTAAATTAATTATTACTTCATTTAATCTTATCATATAAATGTGTAGAATTATGAACCAAATAAATAAATTTTAATTGCAATGTAGGGCTTTGAAAATGTTTAATGCAAAAGTGGATGCGGGTAAGAAGGGTCGGAAAAAGATAACTTGGAAAGTGATAAAGGTAAGATTGAAATTGTTTAATATTAAGCATGTAATTGTTATTGATTCACGCCTATTACATTTGTCATAGGCGCCAAAGCAACCTGACGGGAGACATTGTGGTTTTTATGTGCTTCGCTACCTATTAGATTTAATGCAATTTGATGGAATAGTGAACATTGAAATGATACAATCAATTGTAAGTAGCCTTATTATATTTCTATTATTTATTAGTCTCATGATACTGTGGTATAAATGCTTACTTAATTTTGTGCCCCATAGTTCATTGGAAAAAATTACAGCGAAATGGATATCGATGAAGTGCGAAAAGAGTGGGCTTCATGCATCCAATAGCACATGTCAACGACTCGTCTAGGAAGAGGTAAACATTGTAATATATCTTGTAATGAGAATAATAACTTATACGATTGTGCTAACCTTAGCTTATGTCTTCTTTACCAGCCTTACGAAAAGACTAAAGTGTGTCTAAGAGAAAGGAAAACATGATGAACGCTTTGTTGTTTATGTTTATGGGAAGACGGTATTTGTCGATCATGGATACATTATGAAGTATTTTAATTGTTGTTGGTGAATTGTATTGGTTAGAGAGATGTTGGGATGTTATATTCGAACGTATTGATGTTGGTTTTTGTATTTGGAGTTCAATTACTTTCGAATGCATTGATGTAATTGAATTAGTTATGTTGTATTGAAGATCAGGGATTATGACTATTTTAATTATTAAACAGGCTAAAATTTTGATAATAACAACGGGGATATAGCATACGACAACGGGCATAAACCGTTGTCAAAGAGAGCTATGACAACGGGGAATGCCCGTTGTTAAAAAGAACAATATTTTTAAAATTAATCTACAACAACGGGGATAAAACTAACAACAACGGTGATAAACTGTTGTTAAATAGAATTTACGACAACGGGCAAAATTCCGTTGTTAAAAGTAAGACCCTTTAACAACTCCTGGATTAACAACGGAGATTTCGAGCTACAACAACGGTTAATCTGCGTTGTTAAATTAATCTACAACAACGGGGATAAAACTAACAACAACGGTGATTCACCGTTGTTAAAGAGTACTTACAACAACGGGGAAAATGCCGTTGTTAAAAGAATGACATTTTTAACAACTCCCGGATTAACAACGGATATTTTGAGGTACAACAACGGGTAATCCCCGTTGTTAAATTCATCTACAACAACGGGGATTCAATTAATGACAATGGGGATTCCCCGTTGTTAAAGCTGACATACGAGACGGGTAAAAAACCGTTGTTAAAGGGTAGGTACCTTTAACAACTCCCGAATTGACAACGGAGATTTTGAGGTACAACAACGGGTAATCCCCGTTGTTAAATTCGTCTACAACAACGGGGATTCAATTAATGACAACGGGAATTTCCCGTTGTTAAAGATGACATACGACGACGGGTCAAAAACCGTTATTAAAGAGTAGGTACCTTTAACAACTCCCGGATTGACAACGGATTTTATTAGCAACAACAACGGGGATAATCCGTTGTTAAAAATGCCCTATGACAATGGGTATTTCACCGTTGTTAAAAGTCCAGACTTTTAACAACTCCCGAGTTAACAACGGAGCTGCAGGGGCTACGACAACAGGGATTCTCCGTTGTCTTTTCACAGTTTTGGCATAGGTTGGTAGATATTTTGGTTTGGAATAAAGTGTGGGGGATTTTAATATGAAGATGATGGTGTGTATTTATGATTTGGTGAAATATTAGTGTGAACTAGTAATACACCCGCGCGATGCGCGAAAAAATATTAGTATGTATAAATTATTGTATAAAATTTTATAATACTCCCTCCATCCCACGTATTTTTACCCACTTTTTATTTTGAGGTGTCCCACGTATTTTTACTCATTCAATTTTTGACAAAAATACATAATATTCTATTATCTACTTTTTGCAATCCCAACAACTTTAATTACTTTTTTACACTTTATTTACCATTCCCAATAACTTTATTCAATTTTTCTTTTTAAATTACTAATTTATCCCTACTTTCTCTTACAATATATATTAAAAAAAACGTCTTAATCTCCGTGCCCGTACAAACTGGTAAAAATACCTGGGACGGAGGAAGTAATAATAATAATATATAAATATCATAAAAAAGTTTTATGCGAGATCTTATAACTTATGTAGGATGAGTTAAAGTGTTATGGTTATATAGAAAAAGTAGATTTATTGATAGTTAATGGAGTATATTATTCCATTTGTTTTTTAGTATGACGAATGTTACATTAATTAAAGTATATTTTTACGTTGTTGGAATTCGAAGAAGAAAGCTGGTGTTCAGAAGTGAAATGATATTGGATATTTATTTTCTCGTTAAGAATTTTAAATTGATAGGAACTTAATAGAGCATGATGGAGTTGAGTGAATTAGAATATCATTATCTCTACTATAATGATAAGTCTCAATTCCGCCTTCACATAACAAAATTTACTGCTTTTCTCTTATCCAATTTTTGTGAGTAAATTTTTATTCAATAAAAAATTTTGATTAAAAATTATTTAAAATATAATAGTAGATGTGTATTTTGAATCAGTCTATTTTTATTGATTTTATCATGATATTGGATAGTATTAGGATGATGTTTTCTTTGTATGAATTCTAATGGTCTTACGGATAAAAATTGATAATTTTTATAATAAAAAGTGATACTTAAACAATAATAAAAAAATAATAATGCTTATTTATAGAATAAATAAAAGTGGTAATATTTTATAGCAAAATTAATAATTATTTTAAAAAAATGTAAAATTGTTAAGTAAGACGATTTCACACAAAACTTGTCCATAATAATTATTAATATTACTTTCTAATTATACATTATAATAATAATAATAATAATAATAACATATTAACTTTAAATATCGATAATTAATTTATCAAATCAAATAAGTATTCATTATATAAAATAATATATAAAAACCATTTAAATTAATATTATGCTTTCACTATCATGATTGCAAGATAAAAACATCTTAAAGATTATAGTATTAAAATTTAGAGTTTAACTGTTGTTCACCTGGTGTACCAATACACTTAGACGATTTTAAACGTTATGATTAAATTTTAATTAAATCTCCACCATTAAATAAATAACATAGTTAAAAGTTTTAATAAATAACTACCCATTATTTTTAATTCCGCTTTTCTTTATATGTTTTCTTTCCCGATGCTTATTTTTGCAACACTGACGATACTTATTTTTAAAACATTGAATTTATTTTTGCAACATTGAATTCAAGAATCAATATATATCAGTTAATTTTTTTTTATATATATATTTCCTTACCCGATACTTATTTTCTTTATATGATTTTTCCTATACTTATTTTCTTGGGAATATTGATAAATTTTGTATATATTCTTTAAAAAAGTTTCTTTCTTAATGAGCAAAATTCAAAGGTTCTTTTTCATGTTAGCTATATTATTTCTTCCCAAATTAAATTATCAATATTTCTCCCTCATTTCATTTATCTGTCATATTCTTCCCATATTTATTCAACTTATACGAATTAAATTATTTCTTCAATACAAATAGATTCAACATACATGAATTAAAGTATTTCTTCTATCTCGCGCTCTCCATCCTCCTTCAGTGAACACACTCTTTTCTGCCCCTCTCTCCATCCTCCTTCACATCACTTGCACTACCATCGACACAGTCCTCCTTCACATCACCTGCACTACTATCGGCACAGCCCAAGTGTGGTCCTCTTTGTTTCTTCTACGCCGTCACTATCATCGTGTCATTTATTTCACTATCATTCTGTCAATATTTTTCTATGCTTCCCTTTCAATCTATATATATATATATATAGGCAAATGTGTCTTCTTAAAAAAGACTTAATATATATATTCAGGCAGATGTTTCTTCTACTCTTCTCGTAGAAGACTTAATATATAATATTATATTGTGACTTCTCCAATACACCACTATTATACATGTTTATATAGGTAGATATTTTAGATTATTATATATTGGATTAATTGATTATGATTAGATTATATTTGGATTTATTAATTATAGGTACGTGTATTTACAACCTAATTATTAATAAATACATTAATCTAATATAATTACTGTGGGATACATAACGATTTTTTCTCCCAATATTATCCTTGTTCACAATGTTTAATATTCAACGTTTATACAGAATAATAATTTCGTTGAACATCGATGTACACTATTATTATAGTTATCACTCGAGATTTTAGGAGAGGGAATTTAGGAAAAAATTATTTTCCTAATTCTCTCTGCGGTCACTTTCTTTTATTCTTCTCTCTAAATGCACATTGATGTACATATTTTGAAAGAAATAATTTAGGAAAAAATAATTTTCTTAATTTTCTCTGCGGTCACTTTCTTTATTCATCTCTCTAAATGCACGCTGGTGTACAGATTTTGAAAGAAATAATTTAGGAAAAAATCATTTTACTAATTCTCTTGCGGTCACTTTCTATTATTTCTCTCTCTAAATACACGCCAATGTACAGATTTGTCATCGTTCTTCTAATTGTGACTTCATTATTCATTTTGTGATAAGTTTTCAATTAATTAATTAAAATTCAGATTGATATTAATTAATTAAAATTCAGATTGATTAAGTACATTGTGCACACGTGTGTACAAATTAAGGTTGTATTCAATGACTCTATCTTCGACAATTATTTATCTCACCTAAATGTACACTGATATATATTCATATAAATAGTTTATTTATTTATTTCTCCCCAAAAATTATTTATCTCAAATGAGTGCACAGTAATACATATACATATAAATACTTAATCGTGTTTTTTTTTAATTTGATTCATACGGTGCACATTGATGTTCAGTAAGTATGGGTAATATGGAAAAAATAAAATTAAATTTTGTATCTGTACGTAATTTTCTATATCGAATGTATGAATTAGTAATATCTAAATACGTTTTGTACCTAATATTTATTGACCCATTATATTTTATGCAATCAATTTTCTATATATTTATAGATATAGATATATGCTCTTAAATTTATAGATCAGAATTGGTATTTTCATTTTTATATTAGTAAAGTAAGTATAAATAAAAAAAAATATTTTTAAATATATTAGCATCATAAAATAAAATAAATTAAGGGAAAACCTAATTAATAATAAAATGATGAATTATATTAGGTGTGTATAATTCCAATAAAGATTAATTGATAGTATGTAAAAAATTTTAGTAATTAGAAGTTAACTACTCCCTCCGTCCCAACTTCAACTTCACACTTTCCATTTTGATCCGTCACAATTTCAACTTCACACTTCCATAAAAGGAAAAAGTACATAACTAATATCCCTCTAACACACTTTAATTTCAAAATTGCCACCACATTTTTAACACACATAATATACTTTATCATTTATTTATTATCCAAAAATACCAAACTATCCCTAAAAGTAATTCAAAAAGTAACTCTTCTTAATTTGTGTGTGTACAGTAAATACAAAGATGAAAATGGGGCGGAGGGAGTATTTATTATTAATATTTCAACTTTAATTTTATCAATCTATACTCAACGTAATAAATTATAAAAAATTTAACAAATTCAAAAGTTAATAATAAAAACAATAATAATGATAATCTTATATTTAGAATTATTATGTAAGCATGATAATTTTAATATTTCAATATAATATCACTTTAATTTATTATTATATTTTAATGAATACTCATTTACTAAGATTACTGACGCAAATTTATAAATTTATTTTTGCATAAAAAGTGGAGTAGTAAAATTCAATAGATAAAATCAAATCTATTCATTTGTCAATTGCCACCTATCATTTTTTTTTTCTTATTCTTTTTTAGATTTTCCATACATATTTTCTCCCATATTAGGAGTATTTTGGCGGCATCTTCTCCTGCACGCCACTATTGTGTTATTATGAATGGTGTACCCCACCATTAGGGGTTCCCACCGCCCCTGCCCTGGGATTAGTGGAGGAGGTAAATCGCAAGATGTACCTCAAATGGCTTATAGAGATGTCTCACTGTTTAACTTGTGCTTGCAAGGGGCCAAATCCATGCCAAAGGCAGGATTCGAACCCCTACCCTGCAGCTACCAAGCTCAGTTGGAAGGTCTTTCCACCCTCCCCTCTACCACTTGAGATATGCCCTGGGGCACTATTGTGATATTATGTATATATAGATTGTGAGATGTGTGTATATTATAGTGTTATAAGTGTGGTATATAAGTTTTAGGGGTATTTCAATAATTTAATATCTAAATTTATTATTTAAAAAATGAAATAGATATATAGTAATAAAATAGTGTGCGCGAATAGCCGCAGCCATATTTTTATTCATAAACCGATACATGTACATGTTTAAAATATGGGTCAGTTATTATAAGTTACATTGAATCATACATTCTTAAAATATTATTACCAAGTAATTATAATATATACAAATACTTATTTAAATTGGGTTTACATACATTAATATATAAGCCCTGTTACTTTTTAGTACATAAAAAATTATCCTTTAACACATAAATTGTTATTCTTTTAAATTAAAAAAATTACTCTTCAAATTCTTGTAAATCCTGATTTATCGATTACTTTTTAGCACATGAAAAATTACTCTTTAGAGACATGAATTATTACTCTTTCATATAAAAATTATGGGCAATTCTTAGCTGACCTGGGCTCAACATGACCCAGGTCAACACATGTTGCAGGTTAAGGGTCCACCACTTATTTGTAATACGGAGTATATTTTATTTAATATCTTATTCTTTTACTTTATTAATTATTACTATTCATGTACTGTTGTGTACCCTTTTTTTTTCTTTATTAATAAAAAATAGGCAAAGACTTGGGTGAGACTGTCTTACGGATCCCCTTATGTGAGACGGATCACCCATTAACCTATTAATTATATTTTTAAGTGTCCTTTTTGGTTGTAGTCAAATTAGAAAATTGAAAATTTAATTATAAAATACATTAATTATGTCTTATATAATTTTTTTATATATATAATGTTATTTTTTAAATTATATTTTTATTATTAAATTTTTTATTAATTTAAATTTATTATTTATTTAATTTAATTTTTTATTTAAATATTATTAATTTATAAAATGTGATACTCAATTGTGATAACAATGCTGTGAACTATTATTATATGAATAATTTATAATATACATGAAAAGTGATAACATTTTAAACGAAAAGTGATAACATCTTTAATAAAAAAGTAATAACTTTGTTTTGAACTATATTTCATAAACAATTTATATTATAAATGAAAAGTGATACATTTTATAAGAAAAGTGATAACAACTTTCATAAAAAAATGTATTTCACGAACAATTTACTAGGATAATAAAAAATGGTAACATTTTAATAAAAAGTGATTCCTAATAAAAGAAAGTGATACGTCTAACTAAATTATTTCACGAACAATTCATTAGAACAAAAAGTGATAACATGCTTAATAAAAGGTTACACATAATAAAGCAAAAGTGATAACCATTTAATTTAATTATTTTATGAATAATTTATAAAATAAATAAAAAGTGATAATATTTTAATATAAAGTGATACCTAATTATAATAAAGTGATAATAAGATTGATGAATTGTTAATGAATAATAATAATAATAATAATAATAATAATATATTAATTAATTAAAAAAAACCTAGGACTACTGAATGCTGGCGCCTGAGAGTTCATAAGCGAAATTAAAAATCGTGAATGTTGGCGATGAAAGTTAGCGAAATTGAAATAATTAGTGAAAATAATATTTTAATCAGCGAAAGCCCCTTATTCTCCATTAATTTTCTTTTTATTTAATATACAATATATTTATTTGGGTTAATGGATGATCCGTCTCACATAAGAGGATATGTGAGACGGTCTCACCCAAGACTTACCCTAAAAAATAATATATACTTTAATTTTTATTTTACTTATTTTTTAATCATTTTTATTTGAGATAATTTTATGTTTTACAAAAATTTATATAATTTAATATAATTATAATTTTAAATAAATTCATAATTTAAAATATATAATTATGAAGAGATTTTAAGTTTCAAATATTTTTTCATTTTAATTTTTAATTTTCATTCATAAAATTTTAATGTTAAATACTTAATAACTAATTTTAAAAAAAATTCTTTCATTAGACCAACTTTATTGAATATTCAACATTAAACTTTTACTCAATAAATATTAGGTTGTAATTTAAAGTAATTATTAATAAAAATAATTAATTTCTCCATAAAATAATTCAATAATTAATACTATTTAAAATAATTTAATAAATTAAATTATATTAAAATATGGTTCTTAAATAAGAAAAATTATTTATACCATATCTTACTCATATTTTATTTAGTTATAAAAAATTGGGTTAATTGCAAATAAAGTCTCAACCTTTACTTTAATTGCGAATAAGTGTAAACTTTTGAAAATTTGCAAATAAGTACCTCACTTTAAAGTAATTTTGCAAAAAGAACCATCGAGCAGCGGGAGGCCTGCCTAGTCGCGGACTTGTCTGTAAGCCTCCCGCTGCTCGGTGGTTCTTATTGCAAAAAAACTTTAAAGTGAGGTACTTATTTGCAAATTTTCAAAGATTTAGACTTATTTGCAATCAAAGTAAAGGTTAGGACTTTATTTGCAATTAACCCAAAAAATTAGATATTGGTGCGATTGATAAAAATATGTAAAATGGTATCACCGTAAAACGATCTCATCGAAAATTGTCCCTAAAATATATTAAATCGAATGAATTAAATATTAATTATAATTTAAAAATTAAATATAAATTATAATTTAAAAATTAAATATAAATTAACGTTATAAATAATAATTGAAATAAAAAATAGATTGATGGCAATTATTTATTACCGCTATGAACATAATATTTATGTTAATTAAATATTTATTTAGTTAAATTATTAATTTATATAATTGTTTGTATTTTTCTTTTTTCCACGTGTGCGACATGATATTCATTCGATACTGCTTTATTTTAGTTTTATAAAATTAAATTAATTAAATAATATCTTATACTTTCTCGGTCCCATTTCAAACTTTACGTTTACTTTTTGCACGTAGATTAAGGAATGCAATATTTTAATATGTTGTGAGGTGAGAGAAATAATATTTTAATGTAAAGTGGGTAGGTGTATTAGTGTGAAGTGTGGGGTTATGGAGAGAGAAAAAGTTAATTTGGGTGGGTCCCATCTACCAAAAAGGGAAATATAAAGATTGAAATGAGACGGAGGGAGTAAAATGAGACACCCAAATTGGAAACATGTAAAGATTAAAATGAGACGGAGGGAGTATATAATTATAAAAGTTGATATCATGTGCACCCTTGTGGACACGTGCATGTTAATGTGTATAAGTTTTTATTCAGTAGCATATACTCCTATATGTTTCATAATAATTATATAGTTTTTTAACATTCAAAATTTTCATTAAAAAAATTAACAAAAAATTCGCTAATAAAGTGTATACATTTTTATTCATTAGTGTTTATATTCATATTGACAAATGTAAAAATTTCTGAATTTGGGTGGACGGTGCACTCGGGGCACTGAATAATTTGCCTAATTATAAATAGTATAATATTTATGTTAAATAAATATTTGTATAAACGTTAGTATTATTTTTTAAGTGGAGCTTTATGGTAATTAAATACAAAATTATTAAAGAAATTAATTTTTTAGTGTGGTCTTATGATGAAAAAAAGTATAGAATTTAATTTTAAAATAAAAAAGACTTATGTGAGACCGTTACATGAGACGAACAAAACGTGATAACTTTTATAATGAGAAGTGATAATGCTATTTCATGAAAAATTTATAGTATAAATGAAAAGTGATAACATTTTATAATGAAAGTGAAAACTATTTTAAAAAGTCAATGGTTTCACCTTAAACAGTCTCACGCAAAGCTTACCCTTTTAAAATTACATATAAAAATAGAGGGTGGATCTAATTTTTTTATACAGTATATTATAATATTTAAATAATTATTTTATTTGAATAATTAATTGAATAAAGACTTATCCAATATTTTGTAAAATAAGAATTAGTATTTTTTAGATATATAATGGTGATATACTCCTAATAATTAATGTTAATATATAATAATATAAAATAAAAATAGAAAATTATATGTGTAATGTTTTTATTAAAAAAAATATAAAAATATGAAAATTAACCGAATACATTATATTTCTAAAAAGTTATTTAAGGCAGTGTATTCGCAATTAATAATAATAATAATAATAATAATAATAATTATTATTATTATTATTATTATTATTCAGATTGAAGAGTGTATACGATTAAGTGAGTTAAGATTACGGATTTATTGAGTTTAATTATAGGGGATTAGATCTGCAAAAAGATTTAAACAAAAGTGTATTCCTAAATTTATTGATATTTTAACTAATATAGTAATAAAATCTAATTATTAAATATAACTAGAAATTATTTTAATTAGTAATAATTTTTTTATTATATTTCAAATATTTAATATATAGTTAATATGGGTATAAAATTAAAGATTTTAAAAAGACGAATAATTTGTTATGATTTTTATTAATAATAAATATGTAACAAGAAAATTATAAAAATTTTAAATTTTTTCATAAAAAGTAATTTTACAATTATTTGATTGGTTGGTAATGAGAGAGAATACATTTATTGTTTTCATAAAGTTTGACTTTTTAGATTACCTGCTAGAAAGGTTTCCATTCACCTTTAAAATATTCAATGATTAGGATTGAAAGATAATTATTTAATGGTTAATATGATATTGGGTTATACATGACCTTGGGCCAGCTAAGTAAGGCCAAAAAATTATTACTCTTTAAAAAATAATTTTTTATATACTAAAGAGTAATTTAAAAAAATATATTTATATGAGACTCACCCAAGAATTACCTTTATAAGTAACACATTTTTTTTGACATTTATATATACTTTTTTTTTATATTAGTTAGTAATAAATTATTTTATTTGTATCTGATTGTAATAACACTTAGACAAGACTAGATTTTCAAAACGTGCTTTGCACATTGCTTGTATGTTATACTTTGTAATACTCTCTCTTTTTCATTCTCATGCAAATTATGAAAAGTTACTAATTTTTTAGGGTTATACTGCATTTTTTTATAATAAATAAATAAATATGTTATGCGTAAAAAGAATGGATGTTAATTTTAAAATTAAAGTGTTATAGGAATAATATTTGTATGTCATTGTCTTTTATGATAGTGTGAAGTTGAAGTTGAAGTTAAAGTGAACTAAAACAAAAAATGTGAAATTGAAGTTATGAAAAATGACAGAGTACTTTATTTATATATTGTAGTACAAATAAAAAGTGATACATATTTATTATAAAGTTATAAATAATTAAAAAAAATCTCATGTAAGTGTTAACTATGCCAAATAATAAAAGTTTTAATATGGATATTCCTTAATATACTTTATTTTAAAAAATTATTCTAGCTCTCATAACTTACTAATTTATCATATCTCATAAGGTTATAACATAAACTTGGAATGTGCAATTGTACATAATTAACATAGTTATGTATTATTATGATAAAACTCCAATATATATATATATATATATATATATATATATATATATATATATATATATATATATATATATATATTTATTTATTTATTTATTTATTTATTTTATTTATCATGCTTTAATTGATTAGAGAATTGGAGACACTTAAATCCATAAATCAAAAGAGACGACAAATAAAAATGTGGACGCATTGGATGGACTTAAAGAAACCCTTAAATCCACATGTATAAAAGAACGACAATTAACCAATTAGAAGTACCGCACTAAGTTAACGTCCCCTTTTAATTCAACTATTGGTGTCTCTCTCAAGTTGTGAAAACTTGATTATAAAGATTAAAAGAATATCAAGAAATCTGTTGTTATCATAAAGCAATTGAAACAAAATCAAGTAAATTAACTTTTCTCTCTTTCTTTTGTCTCTATCATATATGAAAGCATATAGTTTTAGTATGAACGTCTGATAAGTTAACATGAAACAAAACCAACAAATTAAAAAAAATCGATTTTCTAACAAAAAATAATATGTCACAATACCTCAAAAAGAAGAAGAAGGAGATAATCTAGCCATGAATAATATAAAGGATAATTAAATAAAAAATTTACCTCATTTTGGACCATGTTTCGAAAGGATCTTAATAACTTCTTGAAGAATATCTTCGTCAATTTGCACATGACAAAGTTTGAACAAATACATGTTATAGATTAAAATATATGAATGATACCAAATATCCGAAGAGCCAGATCATATAGGTTCTCCCAATTAAGCAAAGCAAAAAAGATGTGTTAAGCTCCTAAGGATCATATGCGTTAGAAGGCAAAAGAAAAATATGAGAGAAGAAAACAGATTTAAAAACTCAATACAAATATACAATAATAATAATAAAATGCAAAAGGAGATTTAAAAGAAAAAAGAAATCGACTCCTTATTAGATTTGCTCATTTCCTTCATGATATTTTCCTGATTAGTTGGAGTAGCTACTGTGCTGCTCAATCATAACATTATTAGGCTGCTACTGCAAAAAAAAAAAAATTAAAAAAATAAAATAAAATAAAAACCACTCATCATTTTAGTTCCTCTATGTAGAATCAAAATCAAGAGAATCAATGTGAATGGATGTTGAGAATTGGAACAGATTTTCTTGCCATTTCTTAATTTCATTCAAATGTCACCTACACGAGTAAATATTTTATTAGTAAAAGTATGTGGATGGAAGTTTAAGAGATTAAGCACAAGTTCAATAAATTCTAGAATTTCAAGAGATTTTATTAAATTAACAATTAATAGGATATAAATTATTTTAGTCTTTAATTAATAATTAATTATAAACTAAGGGTAATAATGTAGTAAAAAAAAAAGTAGAGAGGGCAAAAGTATCCAAAAATATTTTACAAGTGCTAGACACTTTTAATATATCAGGATGTATGTAGTAGTATTAAATTCTAAAATTAAAGAACCAAAAAAAGTCACAGAGCTTGTAAGCACGTTTCTTGTTCGGGCAAACATGAGTGGTAGACGATATAATTTGGTTGTGACAAATGATCATAATAACTACTTTAGTAACAACAATTTATCTAGGTTAAAAAATTACACAAACACTTGTATAAAGCACCATATGATTCCCTTCAAATCCTATATATCCTTTTTTAGGGTGTTTAAATTAAGAAGAACACAGAGTTTACAAGGATTTATGATGTAAGTTCGATTAACAAGATACACTCAAAAAATTAACCATAGATAATCATGTTTACAAACTAATTATCAAGGAAACACAGTACAAGTGCCATACGCCTTTGTTAATTATTTCACTTTAACCATTGAGTCATTTGTTTATACTAGGCATTGTGTGTACCTCATTGCTGAGGTGCTAGCCCGGACTATTTATGTATAGTTTTGTAGGTGAGAATGATGTAATTTTACATACAAATGAGATAAATAGTAACAATTAGTAAGAGAAAGTTGATTATATGTACATTACAAATACTTAGAATTGCACAAAGTGACCATGTACATTTCATATACCTGACAATAAACATTCAAAACAAAAGATGCATAGAGTGACCATGTACATTACATATACTTGCCAAATTCTATGTCATCAGCTCTTAGTTCCACCAAAGGTTTGCAATTGCACAACTCCTGGCACTCTGCAGTTTTTATGAAGATTAGGTCTCTTCAGTAAGGGGGGGTGTGCTAGCCCGAATTAATATTTTAAATTAATAATATCTATCATAATACATATTTATAAGTGTGATCAAATGGGGAAAAAAGTATGAATGAATAACAACTCTGGTGTTCCATCCATAGCATCCTACCAATGTACAAAGATATATGACATTTGAAGCTTTCTTAACTAATTTTTGAAAGGAAAAAAAAATGCACTGTTAAAACAAGAAAGGGGCACTAAATAAGCATCCACCCAACCTCTATATTACACTACTTAATCTGGCATTTAGCCTTCAATAGATAATAGAACTATCAATAGATAATAGAACAAATAGTTAAGCTGGGAGGTTGAGAAGAGTAGATGACTAACTTTATTACTTCATATGTTTCAAGGAAAAAAGAACGATACAGTTTTATTTTTTGATCAGCTGAAGGTATGTAGGTTTAGGAACAGAGAGTATTTTTCAAAAAGTAGCAAGCCGCAACTGTTTGAATTGTTAAAACAAGCTATAGGTGATGTATTAAAGGTTTTGAAAACAATAATCTTCAAAATAAGAAAAATAAATAAAATAAAAATAGAAAAACATTTCACCAGGGGAACAAACAGTAAATGGCCACTTCAAATAGGTTCAAGAAGTTAGTACCTGCTCAGATCCCAAAATGTCAGTCTCCTACCAAGACAGCAAGATGTTAAGATTGCCTCATTTTTTGGATTCCATTCAACCTGAAAAGCTTCCTCCCTATTGGGTAAAACAGATTCTGTTCCTCCCTATTGGGTAAAACAGATTCATACATACATCAACAAGCCCCATATACAACAAGCATGAAGATTAACAAGGACGTACAATAATTTCTCAAAAGCAAAATAGTAAGAACAACTGCTTACTTATGGCAATCAAACGTGTGTAGGGCTATTGTAACTTCCGCATATCAAATAACTTTACAGTCTTGTTAGTAGACCTAGCACTCATTAAAAGTATTGAAAGCTAAACAATATACCTAGAAAAATTCACATTGGCAATAACACTAATTTTACATGAATACTAAGGTTAGTGATTACATAATTTTACAATATGAAGTACACGACGTTGTATACAAAATGAGACACTTATACTAAACAATTCTGCAAATAAGAGAAATTTTATCTATTTCCATGCATCAAGATATTCATTACCAAAGGTTAATGATTACTTAGGGTAGAAGTAATATCATGACAATTCATTGCTAGCAGAGCTTCCACCTTTATGCCTGGAAGTAAGAAAGTATCATTTTATATTCATGAAAATATGTATGTAAATTAATCAAGTATATCCTACAATATTAAATATGAATTTGTTGGAAAATCTCTTGAATTGGAAACACAATGAGCTTACCATACTTCAACTATTTCACTATTGATTTTTTTTAGAGCATTTATTAACTAATTCAAACTTCATCACAAATCATGAATTTGCATTTAAAAAATAAAACAAATTTATGTCCAACAACAACTTGAAAAGAAAGAGTTATCTTCTTCTAAAAGTCTAAAAGGAATGTCAACTTACTAATGCACAGTAACGCAGACAGCCTTTATCGGAAAAGAAAATTACAATTTGTTCTAGCAGAAGCATGCTGAGGCCATAATTTTAATGTAGCCAAATCACAACTCTTTATCAACTTTAACTCAATCAAAAACAGCAATTACCTTGCTTTGATGAGCACCCACAGATTTGAATAGGCTTGCTAACAGATGAAGCATGGAGATCCCCATATATGCAGATACTGGTCATCTCCAACAGATCAAAACAAGTATTCATGCCTCAGATGCCATGCTACGTCTTCGACCACACCTTCATGAATCTGATCTCAATATATATTAGATTATGACAAATGACAATGATGTCTAGCCATGCTAAAGACTGTCGAATTAAATAATATAGGATGAACTTATAAAGTGTGTGTGCAAGTTTGTGTATTAAAAGTTTTGTCTAACATATCTTAAAAATTTGCATTGCATCTAGAGTCTTATTCTTTGGGGTCATATTTATATCCCATAAACATAGCTTTTTCCTCTAGTTTTTATAAAAATGATAAGTTAGAAGTAGTAAATTATGGGTGGAATGAATTAGACTTTAAATGGGAAGAAACCTGTAATTTTTCTTCAATAATGTTCTTTCCAGTCATACCCTTTCAGCTTCAAGTTGTTGTATGATAGTAACTGTTGTCATCATGGGGTTCCATTCCAAGCTCACTCTTCATTAGTTTTGTCTCATCAACAATAGAAGTCCTAAAATTCTCTTGTCCGTCCTCTCATCAATGCAGCATAACCATTCTCTACACTAATTATGGTATGTCTCTCATCAAGCAAAGGAAATAAAAACCCTATTTACATTTAGAAAATTTTAAAAGATACAAAAACCTTAGAACTACAAAGACATTGTCAAAAGAAACAAGCTATAAATCATGAAATGAAAGATTGAAAGAACTTAGCACATAAGAGAATGCTCATAGACGCTTTTATACTCTAAGCTACAATTACATTATTCAAGTCAACACCTCAAATACAACACAATTAAAGAAGGCATCATAGCTATTTCATAGAATATAAATAGGTTATATCACACAACCTGAAGACAAAGTTGCAATATAAAATAATGAAAATCCTACTTTCTAAAAAAAATCCAACCATAACAGCGACGTAAACAACAATGCAATCACTTGAAATGGAAACAAAGTTTTGCACACAACATACCTGAAAAAAAAAAGACTTTAATGAATACAATTTTGCAAAACTAACCTTTAACAATGGCAAGTGTATCTTAGTTAACTTAAATTTGGGAGTAATCAAAGCCGTCTCTCTTCGGCAGAAATTCCAATTTAATATTAAATAAATCATGATTAAAATAAACATCCCAAACCAATAACCATGCACATAACACATAGGAAAGGATACACTCCGGTGGCCAGCTCTTAATGCTTGTACATATGTTGTTGGTGAGAATCAATTATCTGCAACAAAAACAATAGTCAAAATCTTTTTCACAATCACAATAATCATATATGCAGTTCTGCCCATAGTAAACATGAAATAGGGATGACATCCCCTGCATATAAAATAAAACAGAAATTATAAAAATGTCAATACCTTCACATCTCCTGCATGCTGCATCATCTACAGCTGCTAGAAAAACTGATTTTGGGTATTGGGTATATTCTAATTAAGTTAAACGCGCTGAAGGTACACTTGGTGGGAGTCTCTCCCTATGGAGACGGCTCTGTACAAAAAAAACAAAGAGCGACAGAAAAATTAAGTAGACGCTAAAGTGTATTTGGAGCGCGACCATTTTCAAAAAGATCAAACAAATGTTAGTATATAAGAGGATACCATCCATAAGCGTAGGGCTTCGACATCGCCGGTGATGAGAAATGTAGGAGCACCGAATAAGAGTCACAAGCACAAGCAAAACGCAGCGCGAGCAAAGGATTGGAAGTAGGTGAGAATCCCTACACCTTACCTAGAGATCTCTTAATAGAGAACTCGCAGGTGGCAATAGATGAAGAAGAACCCAAATAAACATCAATGATGAAAAACGATGGAGAGCGAAAATAAAATCAATCAAAATTCTCTCTCGAGATGGCGCATAAGTTATTTAAGGTTCCAAATGGGAGATTTAGAGTTTATGTTGTTATAGCAAATGGATTTTGTTTAAAGAAACAAACACGTATAATTATACAGAACAAATAAAATGCAGGTTGCAGGGTAATTCTAAATTGTCAGTATCGCCTATAAATGGGTCAATTTAGCACTCAACTCAGAAATAAATTTTCAAACAACTTGTATGCACATAGAAACTCAAAACAGAGAATGCATGGGAACAATAAGAATTGAATCACTGAATTAAAATTAGAACACCATAAAAACATAAATAATTTCTCAAACAATAAGAAAATTAAAGAAAACCTTTCCCACCCAAAGGGGAAATAACAAAAGAATAAATACCAATGAGAACTCTAGAGAAAAATGCATGTGGTGAGTTGGTGGAGTGACAATGATCGGAGGAGAAAAAAATTAATGGCGAGACAAAGAAATCAGAGGCATGCGTATTGATGCGTAAGAAGACAACTTACTGGTGATATTGGGAAAACGATGATGAAGAGCATATTGTGTACTGGGCGGAGAAGAAGATAGTGCGTGTATGGGGGTGCAGGCGGAAGAGTGAAAGATGTGGCGAGAGCGATTGAAGAGAAAGGAAAATTGAAAGTGAAAAGTGGAGCGTATGACATGTATCAGAAAATTTACCGGCTACGGGCTTGAAACTGGCCACAAATTTGTTGTAATCCTTTCACAAAACTTCTCTTTCTTAACACCCTAGATACATTACAAGTCATCACATAAATATATGGAGTAATTAGAAAGCTTAATTAGCAAGATGAAAATTAACCTTTGCATGGCCTCCGATATTGGAATTTTTTGACTTGGCCTTCTTACTATTCTTCTAGCACATTCTCCTGGATTCTGATTTCTCAACCTACTTCTCTTCCTCTGCTCCACGACCAAAGGGAAAATCAAGAAAAAAATAATAATACCCAATGTGTGAGAGTGGGGATTGAGAATGATCTCTATTGAGAGATAAATTGCTACTAACATTCATATTTTTGCTTAAAGATGGCGAAGACGGGTCCATGCATTGAATCTGGATTGTTTCTTACCTGTAATCTTCCCATTTTCCAGCGCTAACTTTTCATTATGCTGCTTACACTATCACCAAAATACAGCATCTTCGGGTGTAGCCGCTGCCATTGTTTCGTCAAATGAAAATGAATCAATTCACAGAGTAGAATCATGTGAATATATAAAGTTGAATTGAAGCTATAGCTAACTAAATATGCATTGTATTCTCACCCAAGTGCTAAAAGAATCAGCGCATGCAATTGAATCAGTCCAACTTATTGGACATCCCAAAAACATAGAATCATCTAGCAGTCATTAGAAAGTCATAAAACACAAACAACTCCTCAAACAACACCATGTCGATTCAACAATTTAATAAGGTAAAATAACAAGTTATAAACAGAGAGCGCCTGAATGCTAAAAAAGTTTTAAAAGTTCACATAATCCAACAAGAATTAAACCCGACACCAACAAAGGGCAGATAATTTAAAAGCAGGGGGAATTTGGGATATATGTGCAGTGAATGAAGACTAAGATAAGGAAAAAAATCACATGCAGATAAAAACAAAAAGTGTTCAATGGATGAAAACAAAAGTGACATTTTTGAAATCATAATTTCATACCTGAGTGCCGAAGCTGAAGATGTGGTGTTGGTGGCGCCTGGGTGTGGCTGATGGGCCGTCACCCACCGCGTCTCGTGATGAGGTGAAAGGTCCAGGCTGAAATTTCGTAACACTACGATAGCAAATCAAAATTTGAAACGAAAATTGATCAAACAAAAAAAAACTGCGAAAATTTACACTTGGATTTTGGATCATAAATTAGGGTTTAACGTGCCTTGTCGAATTTATATCAAAGCCGACATTAGGAAAGCCTGAGACGGAGAAAAAATCTGCCAAGAAAGGAAGAACCGATCATGTGGAAGAGGGCAAGGTGACCGAAGACGAAAGCCAGAGGATACCAAGCTTCCAGAAAAGAAGAGAGAGTTGTGACTACAGATGTTGTATTCTTAGGCACATGCGAAGACAGAGAATGACAGAACACGGAGAAGTAAACACGTAGGCTCTCCTTTTTACCGGCGACCCACAGGAAACTGGCCACTCTTCCCTACAAGCTGCTTAATAGAATAGTTTAGATATAATTGAGGTTTTCTAACCGACTATTTCAAAATTTTATGCGTATTTATATGAACGAATTAATTAAATCAAAACATAATATTTTTTTTTCCTCTCGAAGAGCTTTTGGTAGTATTATTTATTTTGTGAGTATTGATTCTTTAAATAAAGAAAAAAATATTTGAATATGCACAACTCGAGTTTTTGCAATGAATTTCATCTGTCGTTGTTGCTACATAACGTGAAAATCTATACTTTTTAAGTGATTATTAAACCTTCCAAGCACTGAAATTTAAGAACCTTAAGAAATAATTATAACACATGTCATGCATTTAAAAAGTTGAATATAATGTAAAATAAGAAGTTGAAATATGTGATTTTATTTGTGAGTTTAACAATATGTGCAGCACATGCATGAATTATAATCCCGCAAGTTGACATATTTAATTAATTAAATAAATTGACAAAAAAAAATCAATAGAGATCATTACAAATAAGATTAAAAGGATAAATTTCGAGTTTAAAATATCCAACCTAACTTGTAAAATAATGCACTCTTTTTAAGTTAAATAAAAAATATACCATATAGAAATACTTTAGAAATATTTATTCATGCCCTTCCACCGTATAGTGGGGTCTAGGGACCTAGTTTTCAGTGAAGTGCGCTCGTATATATTTGAACCACTTTGCATGTGGTGATTTTGCGCGGCACTATTGTCATCCGAACGTCATTGAGCGCATTTAAAATTAAAAAAAATGATAGTAAAAATACTTTTATGTCCTCAATATTTATTAAACTTATATTTTTATTAATAAAAAAATATATTATTGGCATAAATAGGATTAATGCTTGAGATAAAAGTATAAAATTGGCAGTAACATTGAAAAGATGAAGAAAAATTGAAGATAAAAATAGAATTTCAAATTTGCTTTTATATATGTATATAGATTATTATTATTAAAAATCGCTTATTAGATCGTTAAACTGTTTTGTTATAACTTTATCTTGGTCGAATATCAATTTATATTAAAAATATTATCACTAATTATTTATTCTAAGAATTGTTCATAAAATAATTTAATTAAATAGTTATTACTTTTTCTTTATCATGTACTTCCTCCATCCTACTCAAAGAGTCTATTTTTTCCATTTTGGCCGTCCCACCTAAAGAGTCCCTTTTCCCTTTTTACACACGTGGGACCCACACACACCCACTGATAAACTGTCGATGGCCTACCAAAATAAATATAATTCCAACTCACACTAATACTTAGTATCATGGTAAGTACGGGTCGAACCCAAAGGAGTATAATGAATTTTAATTAAATTTACGAGTTTCAAACATATAAAATAAATAAGGGGGGTTTTGAATTGGTAACAATTGAAATTAACAATAACAATAAATCAACTTAATTTTTAAATAACCAAGTAGACGAAAGTTAACTATTAAATTAACCAATAGATGAAGACCTAGTTTAGGATGACGATCCCTTCCCGTTTACTAAATTAATTCATTATACGAATTAAACATCTAGCCTAATGCGCAAACTCAAATTCATAGATTGACGGTATGACCAATCAACCCGAATGTTCTTAAGTTTATCAATTAGGGTACGACCACTAAGTTGAACTATCTATGAGTGACCCTATGGATTCAAACTCATAAACGCATTAAAACTCTAAACATAGGATTACTAGGCTACGAAATCCGGCGAGGTATCATACAACCTAGATCCTATTACACCTAGAGGGAATTATCTCTATTTGCTACTCAATTCAATCCTCAAAACAATTACGGATCATGGATCATGAAATAGCAGTAAGCAATTAAACAATTATACTAGATGGCCAGTCTAAAATAATTATCAAACTGCTATAAAGAACATCAAAGCATGTAATAGAATAAATTCGCACAACAGATTCAATGAGAAACTCTTAATAATTAAATTAATATTTTAACTGGAAGTTCACGAGATCCTAAACTACAAAAAGGGATTAGCCCTACATGTTTATAGCAAAAACAAAATTAAAATAATAAAAATCGATTGATGTCGATCGTTTCTTGAAGTTCACACCTAAACTGCACTGGAGAGGGAGAAGACCGATGCTCTCTTTTCAGTCCCTCAAAATCACATTAATCTGCTCCCCATATCCAATCTCCAGATATATCTCTTCCTTATTTATCTTCTTGTCCCCCAAGTAATCTGCTTGATCTCTTTCCTTACTTCTGTCTTCCAAAAATATCTCAAGATCTCTTCTTTTCTTATTAATTAATCTACCATGCCTTCACAAGATATGGCCTGATTTTGGATGATTCTGGAATATGAGAATATTTGTGAGAATATTTCCAGCTGCCTCTTTCCTTATTTAATCTGAATTTTCGTTCTTTTCAATGACACTGATGGGGTCAGTGTCAGCTTATCTGGCAGCAACGAATTTTCTTCACAACACAGTCTGTTTCACAACAATTTATAATATTAAAACTCTAATTAACCAAAGACAAGATAAGTCAATTTAGCACCCAAATTAGCACATAAGACAATCAGATAAACATGAATTCCAACTAAATAATCATGCTAAATTATGACTTATCAAATCTCCCCACACCTAAACTTTGCTTGTCCTCAAGCAAATCAAAACCATAGAGAAAAGAAAACCAAGGAACTTCATCTTAGAAGGCAAATGATAGTCACACACAACAAGAGAAAAGTAACCAATGAGCATTTAGAACTAATATGAAACATGACTCTTCACTCAAAGTTTGCAACTTTCTTGTCATCAAATTTCTCAAAATTCCATGGCCTCATAAAGATTCACTCAATAACACTCAAATGTATGATTTAGGTAGCAAGTTCACTCAAAAATTGAAAAGAACAGTCATTACCATAGGCTTGCTCCTAAATCAAATCTCCACCAATTTTATATGAATCATATGCAATAATCAAAGGGTCTTTGCTAGGGTTGTAATGGGGCCTTAGGACTGGGTAAGGTAACAAGAAGAGATAAGAATGGCTGAATGCACCACTTTACAAGATGTGACCTTTAAAAATCAACACATCCATCATTTCCCAAATTTTTTTCTTTCAAAAGAGCATTTTTCATGCACTAATATTCTCCCCACACCTGCTCCTTTTCAACATTTGGAACAGCAGGCGTCACACTTAAAAGAATCACTGCTTACTAGATAATTTCAGCAACTCAATACAAATAGTTTATGCCACCATTTTTTCCTTATTTTTTTTCAAGAATTTTTCTCCCTTTTTTTCTTTTTTTTCAACTTTCCATCCTTCTTTCCTTACTTTCATGTTTTTTTCTTCATTTTCTCTTTTTCCTCTCAACCATCTATTTTTTTTCACAACTCCCTTCAACTTCAACAACATCAACGTACTACAAGATTCACACATTGCAAAGTAATGAAGGGTTCAAACGGAAGAGTCAAAGAAAGAAATGGGGATTTAAGGTTCATTTATGTGCTCATATTTCAAAGAAAAGGCTTAGGCTCAATGTGGCTTCCCTAAAGTTTTCATATTCAGGTGGGATAATATAAGTCAAGATGGTTAAACCTAAGTGCCCTTATCATTTTATTACACACAATCAATCACATGATCTTGAAATGCATTCAAAAGAGCAAGTTCTAGAATGAGCAATTCAAATTCAATGCACTCAAGAAAGAAATTCAATGGAGCTTATAGATGATAACTCGTTAAGGCTCAAAAGCTTACCAAAAATTGGGTATATTGCCATGAAATTCGAAAAAAATAAGCCACTACAATCACAAAAATCTTGCAAAGATTATCAAGTTTCAGCAGCTCCTCAACATCACTGCCACCCCCTCAATCATGCATCACCGTCATCACCTCAAAAGATTTTATTTCTCAATTTTTCAGACTCCATATCAACATAAAATTCAAAGGACAACAAAAACATGAAATGGGACAAGACATTCAGCAACTTTTTTTACCACAAATCAGAAAATTCAAAATTCAGCAACATTGCCCATCCAACATCAGAAATTTCAGAATGAACACCACTTAAACATGCCTCAAATCAGGATCTCTAACTCCACAATTCAGCAAGTATTTACCCAGACTCAAAACTCCATATCCACAACCAAGATTAACTAGCAAAATCAAGTATATACAGCCATAAGAACTCACCAAAATCAGCAAAAAAAAAATCAGATAGAACAAAATTAGAAAATCATAAAGCATATTTACAAAACTACCCCCACACCTAAACGATTGCTTGTCCCCAAGCAAAAGCAAGTATAAAAGAGAAACTGAATATGAAAATGGGTCGAGTACACCTGATTTACTGCTGATTTGAACATTGACCACGATCCCACAAATGCTTGACAAGATCGTTCATCCTTGGTATGCTGCCACTTGTTCAGGCCCTGACAGAGAGATAGAGTGGGAATTCGGGAAGTAGTACACCGGATGGGAGCAGCTGCAGCGTCGGGGTCACTGGAAGCACCCCCTTCGGCAGTTTCAACAGTCGGGGCTGGAGTTTGCACGCTGGAATCAGAACGGGAGTATGCGGCAGGGCCTGTGGTGCACTCCTTGTCGGCAGTCGCATCCGGGAGGTGCTCAGCTGGAGCCTTGTCGAAAATAGAACCTACAGCGGCTGCTGCCCGTGCTTTACGGCGGCGTGGTGGGTCTTCAGCAATCGTGGCGGCACGTCAGATTGGGGCTTTGGTGCGCTCCTCATCGGCAGTACGATCGATGGCGGCAGGTGAGCCATCGGAAACAGATTGGGCAGCGGCGATTGTGGGGGAACTCATCAGAAATAGAGCCGACTGCGGCGGCGTTGGGTTCGCGGTAAACGACTATCGCCCGGGACGGTTCCACCTCGTCATCTTCCCTCTTCCGTTTCTTCTGCACTCGAACACTAGAACGAAGTCTGGCCATGGCAGAGACTATTCGCGGCTGAATTTGGAGAATACCTCTCTCAAAATTTGATCAAATGTATGGGCTGGGCCCTGCATATCTTTTTTTATTCCATCATAGGCTTACTAGAATTGGGCCTGTCCTGAAAAAGAAAGAAAAATTAATTGGGCCACAAATTAAATTTTAAGTAATGCATTAAGACCATTTCGTGGCCCAATTTCTATCAATTCAATTTCTTGGAAATAAAAATTTGAATTGACTAAGCAATTAAATTCCACCTGATATACCTGCAACCCCAAGAAATTAAGATTAAACAATTAGACACCTTATTGAAAATAAAATAAAGTAAATGAAAAAAAAATTAAAATAAACAAAAATAAAGCGAGAAAATTGGGTTGCCTCCCAATCAGCGCCTTTTTTTATTGTCGTTGGCTCGACTTAGGTAATGTGTATCTTTCAATTATGAAGAACTTCTTTCAACTTCATCCGATCGACCTCAACAGTGCGAAACCCCTTATGATATTCCTTCAGTTCATGGTTTGTCCCCAAGAACGAGGACTTCAAGTGCTCGGGGAACACTTTCAATTCTAACTTTGCCACTTCACCAAGCTTTTCTTTTCTCAAAATTTTCTCATGCTCTATCATGCTTCCATTTGCAATGATGGTGTCGAAGTTATCCCTGCGAGTTAGTTCAAAACAATCCTGCACCAAAGGCTCAACAACACTCAAAGTAAAAAACTGAATTAACGTCTTTAGGAGACTTCACAGACAATTTAACAGAAGCTATATCTAATGTGCTTGGTATCTGAGAAGAACTATGCAAAGCGTTAACATAGTGATTCAACTCCTCATTATCCAATCTTTCAGCATCCTCCTTCATGATTCCATGTTCAAAGACTGAATCTGATGCATCCCTACTAGTGAGTTCGAAGTGTTCCTGGACCATAGGCTTAATAGTACTCACAACAGAAAGTAGGTTAGCATCATCAGGGTATTTCATAACATCATATATGTTGAATTTAATGATTGCCCATCAAATTCCATCGTGAGAGTACCTTCACTCACATCTATCTTAGTGCATGAAGTGTTGAGGAATGGCCTCCCCAATAAAATCGGAGTAGAATTCGATGGTGTTCATTCATTTCTAACACATAAAAATTAGCAGGGAATACGAGTTTGTCTACCTGAACAAGAACATCCTCAATGACACCATCTGGGTATGCCTGGCTTCGATCAGCAAGCTGGATGACAACTCCATTCTTTTTCAACTCTCCCACACCCAGCTTTTCAAACACCGATCAAGGCATCACATTAATGGACGCTCCAAGGTCCAACATGGCTCTCTCCACCTTGATATTCCCAATCTTGCAAGGAACCACAAACATGCCAGGATCCTTGCGCTTTTGAGGTAACGTTTACTGGAAGACAGCTAAAACATTTTCTCCCATCACCACTTTTTCATCTCCTTTCAACTTCTTTTTGTTGGTGCACAACTCCTTCAAGAACTTGGCGTATCTCGAAATCTGCTTAATCGCCTCAATGAGAGGTAAATTGATCTCCACTTTCCGAAATACTTCAAGTATTTATTTATCCTTTTCAATGGTGTCTGGCTTCCTAAACCTGCTTGGAAAAGGCAAATGGTTAATATTAAAAGGAATAGGATCAGAAATTTTAACCTGATTTTTTTCGGACCTTCTGACACTGAAGGGTTCAGTGTCAGTGTTACGTTTCTGCACATCAGATTTTTTTGGCCCAAATTGATTAGTCTGATCCTCCACTATTCCAGCATGTTCTACATCATCTTTCTCCACGTCTTGGTCAAGGTTTTTGGGTGGTAAAACCTCCTCCAATTGTTTTCCACTTCGCAGTGTAATGTCACTTACATTCTTAAGATTAACCTCTATTTGTGAAGGTAACTTTCCACTGTTTTGAGCCTGCATCTGGCCTACGGTTGTAGCCAATTGACTCATTTGATTTTCTAAGTTTTGGATGGATGATTGAGTGGACACTTGAAATTTCAGATTGTTGGCAGCCATCTCTTTCATCATTTCCTCAAATGAAGCTCCGGAGCTTGCCCCACCTTGTTGGCGATTTCCACCATCTTGAGGCTAATCTTGTTGCCTATTAATCACTCTCTACTCTTGAAACTGCTGTTGCCCCCCTATTTCCTCCTTGTCCACTATCATACCTCAGATTGGGATGATCTCTCCAACCCTGATTGTAGGTTCGAGAGAATGGATCATAAGGTCGCCCCATGGCGTTTACTTATTCCTCACTAGGTGTAACCCTGCAATCAAGAGTAGAATGATCATAAGTTAAGCAATATTGACAAGATGGAGGGTTTACCCCTTTTCCTTTAGCAAGATTCTCCACAGCAACTGTCAACTTGTTCAAAGTTTCCTCCAACTTAGAATCATGGACCTCCTTGACTTCTCTAACCGATGGATCACGTGTGCCAAACTGTTGAGTGTTGGCAGCCATGCTAGTAATCAAGTCTCTAGCAGTCGTAGGTGTTTTCATCATAAAGGCTCTTCCGCTAGCTGCATCAAGTATGTTTCGATCCATGATCGACATCCCTTCATAGAAGTGCTGCAATAGCAATTGGTCGCTTATTTGATGTTGGAGGCATGCTGATGTGAGGCATTTAAACCTCTCCCAATACTCATGTAAACTCTCCCCTTGCATCTGACGAGCTCCAGATATCTCCTTACGCAAGACAGCAACTCTAGTGGCCGAAAAGTAAGTTTGGAAAAACAGTTTCTTCATCTCGGCCCACGTATTTATCGATCCGGAGTGAGATGATACAACCAATCCTTCGCCATGTCCTTCACTGCAAAGGGGAATGCCCTAAGCTTGACCATTTCCTCCATCATTCCGGTTGGTTTCATGCTCATGCATACAACCGAGAACTCCTTCAAGAACTTGTGAGGATTTTCACCTGAAAGACCATGGAAAGCAGGAAGTATGTGAATCAATCCCGATTTCAATTCAAATACCTATTATTAGTAATCGCAGGAAAGTTAATGCATAATGGCTGATGAACTACGTCCGGATTTGCCAATTCATTCAAAGTTTTTTCCTCATTTCCAGCCATGTTTTCCTCTCCTGACTCAGAGTCTGTAGTATCTTCCTCCTCCAAATCAGAAAAAATCATAATTCTCCTCTCCAAGATGAAGTGGATCAGCTGCAAGTTCGGATTCGGTAAGATTTTCTGCAGTTACGCCAATGGACGAACTTGTTTTCTTCTTTTTCGGGACTCCTTTCTCAACTTCCGGGCAGTTCTCTCAATTTCTGGAAAGTATTCAAGCTTTTTTTAGCAGAGAATTGAGTAATCATTCAGAAATAAAATTTCGAAAACAGAGGTCTTCTGACACTAAAGGGTTCAGAGTCAGTGTAACTGAAAAATTCGAAAATTTCAGAAAAATTCGAAAAAATTCCAGAATCTGTAAAAATGCTGAAAAATATCAGAAACACAAAAATTTAACAAAATTCAATTTTACTCCCCGAGCAAACAACGCCAAATTTGATAAGCTATTGCTGGCCTACCAAAATAAATATAATTCCGACTCACACTAATACTTAGTACAATGGTAAGTACGGGTCGTACCCAAAGGAGTATAATGAATTTTAATTAAATCTAAGAGTTTCAAACATATAAAATAAATAAGGGGGGTTTTGAATAGGTGACAATTGAAATTAACAATAACAATAAATCAACTTAATTTTTAAATAACCGAGTAGACGAAAGTTAATTATTAAATTAACCAAGAGATGAAGACCTAGTTTAGGATGACGATCCCCTCCCATTTACTAAATTAATTAATTATACGAATTAAACATCTAGCCTAATGCGCAAACTCAAATTCCTATATTGACGGTACAACCAATCAACCCGAATATTCTTAAGTTTATCAATTAGGGTACGACCACTAAGTTGAACTATCTATGAGTGACCCTATGGATTCAAACTCATAAACGCATTAAAACTCTAAACATAGGATTACTAGGCTACGAAATCCGGCTAGGTATCATACAGCCTAGATCATATTACACCTAGAGGGAATTATCTCTATTTGCTACTCAATTCAATCCTCACAACAATTACGGATCATGGATCATGAAATAGCAGTAAGCAATTAAACAATTACACTAGATGGCCAGTCTAAAATAATTATCAAACTGCTATAAAGAACATCAAAGCATGTAATAGAATAAATTCGCACAACAGATTCAATGAGAAACTCTTAATAATTAAATTAATATTTAACTGGAAGTTCACGAGATCCTAAACTAGAAAAGGGAATTAGCTCCGCATGTTCATAGCAAAAACAAAATTAAAATAATAAAAACCGATTGATGTCGATTGCTTCTTGAAGTTCACGCCTAAACTGCACTGGAGAGAGAGAAGACCGATGCTCTCTTTTCTGTCCCTCAAAATCACGTTAATCTGCTCCCCATATCCTATCTCCAGATATATCTCTTCCTTATTTATCTTCTTGTCCCCCAAGTAATCTGCTTGATCTCTTTCCTTGTTTTTGTCTTCCAAAAATATCTCAAGATCTCTTCTTTTCTTATCAATTAATCTATCGTGCCTTCACAAGATATGGCCTGATTTTGGATAATTCTGGAACATGAGAATATTTGTGAGAATATTTCCAGCTGCCTCTTTCCTTATTTAATCTGAATTTTCGTTCTTTTCACTGACACTGATGGGGTCAGTGTCAGCTTATCTGGCAGCAACGAATTTTCTTCACAACACAGCCTGTTTCACATCAATTTATAACATTAAAGCTCTAATTAAGAAAAGACAAGATAAGTCAATTTAACACCCAAATTAGCACATAAGACATTCAGATAAACATGAATTCCAACTAAATAATCGTGCTAAATTATGACTTATCACCCACTAATACAATTAAAATATGGGGTCCATGCTCCCACTAATACAACTACTCACTACACATTAAATAATAATACTTCTTAATCTACGTGCAAAAAGCAAAAGCTACCTTTTAAGTGGGACGGAGAAAGTATTACTTTTTATTTAAAATGTTATCACTCTTTATTATTCAAGTGAATTGTACATGAAATAATTCATTTGGACGGTTATCATTTTTTTTTTAAATTATGAATCATTTTTTATTAAAAATATTATCATGTTTTATCAATTTTATAAATTGTTCATGAAATACACTATCATAATTAGTCATTATTTTTTTATTAAATATGTTATCACTATTCTTTTAAAATATTATCACTTTTTATTTATGATATAAATTGTTCATGAAATAATTCACATCACCGTTATCACTTTTCATCAGTAGGGTATTACTTTTTCGTATAAAGGTTATCACTTCTTATAATTCTCACGGAAATCATTTTTAAGACGGAGTCACACAATCACTAACATTATGAATTATTCATAGCATAATTCAAATGAAAAGTTATCACTTTAATTTAATCAGTATTTTTTTAAAAAAATATTATCACATTTTATAAATTTATAATATTTAAATTAAAAAATAAATTAAATGAATAATAAATTTTAAATTATTACATTTATAAATAATAAAAAATATAAATTAAATAAAAAAATATACATATATATATATATATATATATATATATATATATATATATATATATATATATATATATATATATATATATATATATATATGTAAGGTGTAATTAATTTTTTTCTCATAATTAATTTTTAAATTTTTAATATGATATCAACCAAACAAGACCTTTCAATTTATTTAGGTTAAATTAATTTTAATGTTTCAGTTTTCCAAATTTTCAATTTTGTAACAATCAAGCCCTTTAAAAGTAATTAATTGTGTTAATTAGTGATCCGTGTGCGAGACGGTCTCACCCAATTCTGTGTATATAATAATATATATGCTTTTAAAATGGGTCTCCATAAATCCTCCATTTATAAATATAAAGAAATTATAGAGAAACCAAACCTTAGATCTAGATCACGACACCCTAGATCTAAATCTGCGAGAGAAACGTTGCAGGTCAATGGAATTACCCCCGGCAATGAACGTTTTTCCAATTTCCCAATGGACAGTTGTGAAGTCGTTGTACGACAGCAAACAGGAAGTTGAGAGAGAAATAGGTGAAGCCGGCGAAAGTGCGAAGAAAATGGTGATCACATTGTATAACCAATACGACATTAATAAGACGAACTTGATGAGGCGCAGATGGAGATTGAAATCTTCAACGACTGGGTTTCTAGAGCCTCACAGACGTTGTTGAATCCTGACTTTGGTCTGAGGACGGCAGCAAAAGACAGATTTCTAAGTCTGAAAGTAAGGGTAAGATCACTACTCAATGAATTTTCTCAGTTGTTGCAGTCTGAAGATGATCTGAATATCATCTCTTTTTGAGAGATGAATTCCAATACGAGGTTCCCATCATTATCGGAGGACCCACCCCGGATAATTTGATTTTATTGGCCAGAGACAAGGGGTTGGAAGTGGTGCCTATGCATGACTGATTTTAAGAAAACTAATTTGCTAGGGTTATTTTATTCTCAATTGATGTAATTAAGCTTCCTTTGTGGGAGTAAACATTGCCAGATTTAAATTCTATTCTCAGAGAGGGCCATATCACTATAATGATGATGTGCTGTATTAGAAATAAGAAAAGAACTTTTAAAAGGCCCATATTCCTTGTTTTAATCATATGGAGTATGGATTTAGATTTACTAAAATATTTTTATTCTTGAGTAAGACTATAGTGGAACATGTTCATGGAATCTCTTCTTTCACGGTCAGGTATGTGTTTTGCTGATTCTTTGTAATTTTTTTTCCTTTTTTTTATCTTTTTTTTCTGTTTTTTAATAATTTAATTTAATTACTATTATACGAATAAAATATACTTAAATCACAAGAGTGAATAAATATATAGTGAAATTACAATTATATCTTAAACCGGGTAAAGTTACAATTATACCCTAGGAATAATAGGAATAATTTATTTATACCCTAAACCGTTACATTTATACCCTAAAATGTAAAATATATCTTAAACTCTAAAATTAAAATTGAAAAAAAAATAAAAGGTTGGTATAGGCATACATCAGCGAAACTGGGGTGGGAAGGGTGGACCACGGCGGCCGTAAAATTGAGACTTGGTGTAGTCAAACCACGCTAGTTACATGTTTAAAACATACTCCCCTTTCCACCGAAATATCATCATTTTACTACCATTCAAAGGTCTCTAAACCCTAAACCCTAAAACCCTAAACCCAGCATCAACCCACTTTTATGAATTAAAATTTAAAAAAGTGCCAATTATAAAAAATAACCAATATTAAGAGAAAAAATTCTACCACCCAACCTACCCTACACACCCCACCAACCTACCCATCCCACACACCCCAATCTACCCTACCTCCACCACCAAGCGGCGGCAGTTCTGAAGATACCTCCAGCGGCGGCAGTGATATTTTTGGTGACGACAGCTCTTGCAACAGTTTCGGTGATATTTCCGATGATGGCTCCGGCAGCTCCGGCGATAGCTTTGGCGACATTCCCGGTGACAGTTCCGACATCGATGGTAGTGGCTGCTCCAGAAATAGCTCCGTGCGGAGAATATGTTAGAGTTCGATGTGGCCCGATATTACCACAACGATAAAAAAAAAGAAGCTCGCGGCCCGCCCCACTAGTAGCCCGTCCCACAAGTGACCCGCCCCACTTGAACTCATCAAAAGTGGGTTGTGGTGGGTTGTGGGCTAAATCGCCCCACCAATCAATTTTGACAGCTCTAGGTGTAAGTGCTCGAGTTTTTCGACTTATCCTATCCAAGCTGGAGATTTGCATTTCATGATTCAATTAGTATTTTGTAGCCTAGATGACACACGTGGCTGTTGTAAGTCTGTAACATGATGATGTCTGGTCTTTCCCTTAGTGTATTCTTGTTTTTGTAAGCCCCCGCTTTGTGTATCAGTTTAGTTAAAGGTGGTGAATAAAAGGAGTTGCTTTATTTCAGCGGGTGAAGTGGATAAATTGGAATTATTTAAACAAGATGATGATTTCAGTGTTTTGCAAGATGGAATGAGTACAATAATTTTTTGCTGCGTTAACAGAAAAAAGAGGTACTGGTTAATGCAATTCAAATTGAAAAATCTATAATAATTTTTGTTACTTGGAAGGAGAAACTAATTATAGTAATTATCCACAACACCACATGAGATAAATACAACATATTAGAAGGCTAAATTGCAGTGCAAATATGATCATCAAAATGATATATTACCGCAGTTGCATCATGGTATCAATTCCTGGGATGAATGTCATATAAATGTCCATGAATTGCACTGTCTTTTCTCTCTAAAGCATATAAAAAAGTGTACAGAAGATAAAATATTGCATAAATAAAGTAATAAGCAAGAAGATAGTTCAATCAATCAACAAACCTTAGCTTTCAATTTTACAATGTCATCTTGCTTCTTACAAACTACAAAAAACGAATGTCCAATATAAGTAAGCATTCAAAGGTTCTGTCTACTAAGATACACAGTCTCAGATCACCTCCACGAGTATGTGCTATCTTTACAATCTTCTTAAAACCCATCTACCTCCACGAGTATGTCCAGTAATCATCACTAATCATCACTAATGCAGACGACAAAAATTGATAACTGATTAATGCAGCTCATTAAAAGCATGCATGACATGTTGCCCCTAAAATTCAACACTGAGTTCACAACATATCCAACTGATCATTATAAATAAAGATAATAATCTTCGAACTCACATACATTAGCCACTTTTATTTCTTCTGAATCTCAATCTTCTTTCAAAATGCAAACATAGAGAGACTGTGTGAGTATGCGCAGAAGAGGGTTGGTGCATACCTCCATGAAATCAAAGAGGAAAAGTGAGTTAACAAGAGAAAGAAGATAATTGTGCCCTCAAAACATCCTGAATACATGAACTATTGGAACATGAAAGAATTTTTAGAATACAGTTCATCAGATACCAATACAAGATAACATAAGTTAGTATTGAATTTGGCTTTTTATCTGTATTTTATTTGTAATTTAGAGTACTTCTCATACCCTTTTGAAATGAAAGTTCATTTTCTTGCAAAAAAAAAGTATTGTCAGCTGAGCTATATAAATATATATATATATATATATATATATATATATATATATATATATATATATATATATATATATATATATATATATATATATATATATATATACTATAAATGATCATCTTCTTAATTCTCCTCGTACCATTTCACTACATAGATGTAAAATATCATTTATTACATAAAAAAGAAATCAAAAGATGCTTAAGTTTTCCAAAATATATTACTTTGCAAGACAATGTTAAATCTGCAAAATAATAAAACTCAAGCATTATCAAAATTCTCTGGAAGATTAGTCTCTCCACCAACATATGCAAAATTAGGTGAAAAACCTCTACACTTGTTTTCATGCAAAATAAAAATAAAAATTACATTAATATGCTGATCAATAATTTGTATTTTATTTGCATCTTAACTTAATATGCTGAAATAACCATTACAAGCCTATTGATGAAGTTTGATGCATATTCTGGAAGCATTCTGAAAATTCAAAAAAAAAGAATTAAAGGGAGGTCCTAGAAGAATCTGGAAAATTAAACTTATTCACTAAGCTGTAGTAGATAAATATGTTAAATTCTGGAAAGTATCAGATTCTCTAGGAGATTTGTGGAATTTACTAAAAATAGGTAGACTAATCAAAGTCGGTGGGATAGTCTCTTTGTATATCTATAAATAGTAGATATCTATCACGTGTAATGTAACAACTAAGAAACCCACAATCAAATATACTATTCCATTACCAATATCACAAATCCTGCTCCACTTACAAACTTTCTATCATATCTCACGCCAATCAAACTTCTCATTCTACTACTCAATAATTAAATTAATCTTTTTACTTCTACTAATCCTCCCAAAATACCAACAGTGTTATCAGAGCCCAGTTAGGTTATTAACTGGTTTAAAATAAGCTTCCGCATATCACCTTCTAAAACCTTTACTATACTATCCAAACCATTTCTAAACCTTAAAAAATGTCCTCTCTATCCAATACCCACCAAATCCCAATTCCAATCTTTTCAGGTGAAGGATACAACTATTGGGCCGTTAAAATAAAGACATACTTTATGTCTCAAGGCCTTTGGGAGATCGTCGACAAGGGGTACACAGTCCCCACAAATATATCATCTTTGTCTAGTACAGACAAAGAAAAACTAGAAAAAAGCACGGAGAAGGACAACTTGGTGCTTTACATACTACAGATTGCTGTGGCGGAGTCTCTATTTTCGAGGATCAGTGGAGCGAAGACGTCCAAGGAAGCCTGGGATATTTTAAAGAAGGAGTACCAAGGGAGTGACAAGGTACGAAATCTACAACTCCAAACTCTTAGGAGAGATGTCGTAAATATGAAAATGAAAGAATTTGAGACCTTAAAAGATTACTACACTCAACTAAGACAAGTAGTAAATCAACTAAAATCTTATGGGGAAGATATTACAGATAAGAAAATAGTAGAAAAGATTTTAATATCTCTCCCTACTAAATACAATCCAATAGTCACTACCATAGAAGAGACTAAAGATATAGAAAAATTGGCAGTGACAGATTTATTGGGTTCACTAGAAGCTTATGAAAAAAGGCTGACTGAGCATTAGTGAAGATGAAAATGTGGAAAATGCTTTTCAGTCTAAACTAAAAATACGGTCTCAAAATTCTAAAATTGGGGGGAGAAAAGTTGGAGAAAATAATTCTAGGAAAGGAAAATATCCCACATGAGTTTGTAAGAGGACCAATCATCTTGAAAAATATTGTTGGTACCGAGGTCAACCACAATGCAAAAGTTATGGGAGATTTGGATATCTGGAGAAAAATTGTCGCTCCAAGAAAAGTCACCAGGCAAACTACTCTGAAGAAAAAGAAGACAGAGATAATCTCTTCTATGCGAACCATACCACATCAGAAGTGAAGAATGGCACATGGTACATAGATAGTGGGTGCTTATTGTTCTTTAGATATATTCTCTACACAAACATTTCAATCTATTAATTTGAAAACCAACTGATTTTTACTACACTTCCACTTATGAGAAAATGTGTGATGAGAAGATCTTTCAGAATGTTGATAAAACAGTCAAGTCTCAAGTGAAGTTGGGCAACAGAGACCTGGTTGAAGTTGAAGGAAAAGGAACATTAGCTATCAGTACAAGAAAAGATACGCGGTTCATCCATGATGTCCTGTTCGTACCAAAATTACGCACTAATCTACTCAGCATGGGTCAAATGATGGAGAAAGGATACTCTCTACTATTCAAAGGCGACTCATGCATCATCTATGACAAGACTAACAAAAATCAAGTGATAGCTGTAGTCAAAATGCAACATCAAAGAAATTTCCCCATCCAATAGAACTATGTGGAGACAGCACTAAAAGCCCAAGAAGACCAATCCTGGCTATGGCACCGGAGGTTCGGGCACTTCAACTTCTACGGGCTAAAACTACTTCAACAGAAAAATATGATGAGAGATCTTCCGCCGATCCAATAAAAGAAGGATGTATGCGATAAATGCATGGAAGACAAGCAACACAGGAAGCCATTTCTATCAGGACAAGCATGGCGAGCTAAACTATCTTTGGAGTTGGTTCATACAGACGTATGCGGGCCAATAAGGATGCTAACATTCGAGAAAAATAAGTACTTTATTCTCTTCATTGATGACTATACAAGAATGACTTGGGTGTACTTCATGAAAGAAAGATCAAAAGTCTTCTCTATCTTCAAGAAGTTCAAGAATCTAGTGGAGAACCAAAGCGGCCTGAAAATCAAGGTCCTACACAGTGATAGAGGGACAGAGTATACATCCAAGGAGTTCAACAAGTTCTGTGAAGGAGTCAACCATCAGCTAACAGTTGGCTACGCTCTAGAACAAAATGGAGTCTCAGAGAGAAAGAACAGGACCGTAATGGAGATGGCAAGAACAATGCTGGCAGAGAAAGGCATGCCCAAGATATTTTGGGCAGAAGCTGTCTACACTACAGTCTATTTGCTAAATAGGTGTCCAACGAAGGTGGTGCAAAATAAAACACCAATCGAAGCCTGGAGTGGACGGAAGCCGTCAGCAAAACATCTAAGAGTTTTTGGGAGTATCTGCTACGTGCACATCCCAAAAGAGAAAAGACACAAGCTGGAGGAGAAGACCGAGAAATGCATATTTCCTGGATATAGCACTCAGTCCAAAGCTATCGACTCTACAGTCTCAAGACAAAGAAGCTAATCGTTAGTCGAGATGTCGAGGTCGATGAAAATGCATCATGGAAATGGGATGAAGAAAAAGTTGAGAAGAAAAGTATCATGATGCCACAAATACGACGACCTAGTGAGCATCAAGAAGTTCAAGAGAAAGAACCAAAAATTCCAGAAGTGTCTCCACTACCTCCAAGTCCTGAGACTCCAGCACCTCAAATTCAAGAAGGACCGGCCCCAGACAAAACACCTAGAAAGGTGAGGACACTAAGAGAAATCTACGAGACTTGCAAAAACCATGCAACTATGGAGCCGAAAAATTTTAAGGCTATCGTCAACAAAGAGTCATGGCGAAAGAGAACAAAGTTTAAGATAAGACAAGCTCAGAATCATTCGAATAAGCATCAAAGGGGAGTGATGAAATTTGATGCATATTCTGGAAGCATTCAGAAAATTCAGAAAAAAAAATTAAAGGGAGGTCCTAGAAGAATCTGGAAAATTAATTCTAACTTATCAACTAAGCTGTAGCAGATAAATATGTAAAATTTTGGAAAGTATTAGATTCTCTAGGAGATATGTGAAATTTACTAGAAATGGGTAGACCAATCAAAGTTGGTGGGATAGTCTCTTTGTATACCTATCCACGTGTAATGTAACAATTAAGACACCCATCAATTTAATAAAGCGTTTCCTTCTACATTAACCATAAATCCACTATCCCTCTTCTAAAAACTAATAACTCAAATTATAATCTTGCCACCTGCCACTCACGATTACCAACTCTACCATCTCTCTTCACCCAACTATTAATTTATTAAATACCAACACCTATTTAAGCACACAACTTTATTAGCAAATTTTTTATATTTTGCTTCTCAATAAACAACATCATCCTCGTATTCTACTGTGGCTGATCTTCCATTTTTTTCAACTCCATTTAGTTATGAGAATTAAAATAGAGTTAATTACATTAAAAGTCTCAACCTTTTCGTTGATAGCCCAAACTTTTCAATATTTATAAATAAGTACTCGACCTTAAATCCATTTTTAAATCAAGTTACCGGGCAGCGGGAGGCATGCCCTGTTGGGTTGGGTTTCCAAATATGTAAAGAGCCCAAATCCATTCTGGCCCAACATCACATTTTGGCCCATCATCACTTTGGCAGTAGAATAGGCTGTGTGTGTTCAGGTGGAAACATACACTCCAAAAACGAGAGCAAGAAGAAAAACGAGGGCAAAAGAGAAGAGAAACATCAGAACAGTGCAGAAGCAATAACCGGAGTTTCAACCGTCGGATCGAGCTGAAATTTTGTCAGCACGTTCGGAACTCGTGGAGGTACATTCTGAACGGTGGAGATCGTGTTTGAAGCTTTGGGTTGACGGGAATACGCCGAAGACAGAAGCAGATTTCTGGGCGATTCTGTTCTGCGCAGTCGAGGGGAAAGGGCCGTTTCTCACAAACTAACCGTTGGATCGAGCTGTAATTTGGACAGCACGTTCAGGACTCACAGAGGTTGATTCTGGATGGTGGAGATCGGATTCTGAGGGTTCTACAGTTGCGAACTCAGAACGTCAGTTGGTGTAGTTTGGTGAGGGCTTTCTAATCTCGTTGTTTGTTATCAAGTATTGATTGTCTTGATACGTTTGTGATAGTTCGTCTGTGGTGGCAGATTGTAACTCTTGAACTTTGGTCTCATAGTGAAGTTTTTGGTGGGCTTCGGTCCCGTGGTTTTTTTACCTTCCACATTGAGGAGGTTTTCCACGTTAAATTGCTTGTGTCGTGCGTTATTGATTGCTTGTTTATCGTGCATATTATTATTATGATTGTTTCCTGCTAGATTCACACAAGAGAGGGATAATTGATCATTCCGCTGCGTAGACGAATAGTTTATTATTTGATTATTCGTGTGTTTATCCCAACAAAGTGGTATCAGAGCGGGTTGCTGCTCTGTGCCTTGTGGTGAATATGGAAACCAATACTAATAGAATGGTGAATCTCAATGGTTCTAATTATCATGTGTGGAAAGGCAAGATGGAGGATCTTCTCTATGTGAAAGATTATTACATGCCTGTATTTGAAACTAAAAAGCCTGATGATAAAACAGATGAGCAATGGAATATATTGCATCGTCAAGTATGTGGTTACATTAGGCAGTGGGTGGATGATAATGTATTGAACCATGTTAGTGGAGAAACACATGCACGAACATTGTGGAAAAAGTTGGAGGACCTGTATGCTAGAAAAACTGGGAATAATAAGTTATTTCTAATCAAGCAGTTGATGAATCTGAAATTCAAGGATAGCACTCCTATGACAGATCACTTGAATTCATTTCAGGGCATTATTAATCAATTGTCGAAAATGAATATCAAGTTTGAGGATGAAGTACAGGGCTTATGGCTTCTTGGTATATTGCCGAATTCATGGGAGACATTCAGGACATCTTTGTCTAATTCAGCCCCCAATGGTACCATTACAATGGATTTGGTTAAGGGCAGCGTTTTGAATGAGGAAACAAGGAGAAAATCGCAGGGTCCTTTACAGCAATCAGAGGTTTTGGTTACAGAGAAGAGGGGGAGAAGTAATAGTAGAGGTCCAACAGGCAAGCAAAAAGGCAGGAGGAGTAAATCCAACAGACATAGCAAGGTTGAGTGTTGGAATTGTAAAACTCCAGGACACATAGCAAGGTATTGCAGAAAATCCAAGCAAGATGATAAGAAAGAAAATGGAAAAGAAAAGAAGAATGAAGAAACGAAAGATAATGATCGAGTGTCTGCTGCAACAGGTGATTTTCTTATCTTTCGTGATTATGAAGTTGTCAATCTTGCATATGGTGAAAGCAGTTGGGTGGTTGATAGTGGGGCATCCATACATGCCACATCTCGTAGAGATATGTTCACATCCTACATGTCAGGTGACTATGGTAATGTTAGGATGGGTGATGATGGCTTAGCTAAAGCCATTGGCGTTGGAGATGTATGTTTGCGGACTAGTAATGGTGCTACACTAGTTTTGAGAAATGTGAAGCACGTGCCTGATCTTCGGTTGAACTTGATATCTGTTGGGAGACTTGATGATGAAGGTTTCTGCAGTGTGTTCTTCGATGGTCAGTGGAAGCTTACAAGAGGTTCTTTAGTTGTTGCTAGAGGTAAAAAACATTCCTCATTGTACTTGATGCAAGCAAAGTTACTTGATGGCTCTATTAATGCAGTTAAGAATGAGGGGATAGTTGAGTTGTGGCACAGCAGACTCAGTCATATCAGTGAAAAGGGATTGAAGATTTTAGAGAAGAGAAATCTCATTCCAGACTTGAAGAATGCATCTTTAAAGAAGTGCTCTCACTGTTTGGCGGGAAAGCAAACTCGAGTTGCTTTCAAGACCTCAACTCCTACCAGAGCATCAGGTATACTCGATTTAATTTATTCTGATGTTTGTGGTCCTATGAAAATAAGAACTCTTGGTGGTGCTTTATATTTTGTTACTTTTATAGATGATCACTCAAGAAAGACCTGGATCTACACATTAAAGACGAAAGATCAGGTGCTCGATACATTCAAGCAGTTTCATGCCTTAGTTGAGAGACAGACTGGGAAAAAGTTGAAATGCATCAGATCGGATAATGGAGGGGAATATATTGGTCCTTTTGATGAGTATTGCAGAGAGCAAGGTATCCGACATCAAAAGACTCCTCCAAAGACTCCTCAGTTGAATGGTCTTGCAGAAAGGATGAACAGAACATTGGTCGAGAGAGTAAGATGTCTGTTATCAGAAGCAGGATTGTCTTCATCATTTTGGGGTGAGGCTCTGAGTACTGTTGTACATGTTTTAAATCTTACTCCGTGTGTTCCTTTAGACTTTGATGTTCCAGATAGAGTTTGGTCAGGAAAAGATGTTTCCTATAATCATTTACGGGTCTTTGGATGTAAGGCATTTGTGCATATTCCCAAAGATGAGAGGTCTAAATTGGATATGAAGACTCGACAGTGTGTGTTTCTTGGTTATGGCCAAGATGAGTTTGGTTATAGACTTTATGATCCCTTGGAGAAGAAGCTTGTCAGAAGTCGGGATGCTGTGTTTGTTGAGGATCAAACTATAAGAGACATTGAGAAGAAGGATAGCTCAGTTTCTACACCTGGTGATGACTTGATTGACTTGGAAATTGTTCCTCACAGTCAAGGTCAAGTAGAAGCTGAAGAGGTGAATCAGGATCAGCCTGATTTCGGTAATGATGAGCATGTCGATTATCCTTTGCATGATGAAGAGGATATCGATCAGCCACAACCACCTGATGTTCCAGAACAGGAGGTTCAAGAACCACCTAGAAGAAGTAGTAGAGCTCGTGTACCTTCTAGGATGTATCCTCCTGATCAGTATGTGCTCTTGACCGACGGGGGAGAGCCTGAATGCTATGGAGAAGCAGTTCGTGGAGAACACAGGAATGAATGGTTGGAAGGAATGCAAGATGAGATGAAGTCCTTGCATGAAAATGACACATTTGATCTGGTGAAACTACCAAAGGGGAAGCATGCTTTGAAGAACAAGTGGGTGTACAGGATAAAACAAGATGAGCACACCTCAAAGCCTCGATTCAAAGCTAGATTGGTTGTTAAAGGTTTCAGTCAGAAAGAGGGAGTTGATTTTGAAGAAATTTTCTCTCCGGTTGTCAAAATGTCTTCTATCCGTTTTGTGCTTGGTTTGGCTGCTAGTCTTGACTTGGAAATTGAGCAGATGGATGTCAAAACTGCTTTTCTTCATGGTGAGCTAGATAAAGAGATTTACATGGTGCAACTTGAAGGTTTCAAGGTGAAGGGAAAAGAAGACCATGTATGCAAACTGAAGAAAAGTCTCTACGGTTTGAAACAAGCACCTAGATTGTGGTATCAGAAATTTGAGTCAGTTATGGGAGAGCAAGGCTACCAGAAGACTATTTCTGATCATTGTGTGTTTGTTCAAAAGTTCTCGGATGATGATTTCATTATATTATTGCTATATGTTGATGATATATTGATTGTTGGCAGAAATGTTTCAAGAATTGACAGGTTGAAGAAACAGTTGAGCAGATCCTTTGCCATGAAGGATTTGGGGCCAATAAAGAAAATCCTTGGTATCAACATCACCCGAGATAGAGCAAACAAGAAGTTGCACTTGTCACAGGAGAAGTATATTGAGAAAGTGCTTGAGAAATTCAATATGAGCAAAGCTAAAGTGGTTAGTTCTCCTGCTGCCACTCATTTTAAGCTTGGTGCTCATCATAGTCCTTCAACCGATGAAGAGAAGGAAGCAATGAGAAGAGTCCCATATGCTTCAGCTGTGGGAAGCTTGATGTATGCAATGGTGTGTACGAGGCCTGACATAGCTCATGCAGTTGGTGTTGTTAGCCGTTATTTGTCTAATCCGGGAAAGGAGCATTGGAATGATGTGAAGTGGATAATGAGGTATCTACGAGGTACGTCTAGTTTGAGACTCACCTTTGGAGGTGGGAAGCCCGAGTTAGTTGGCTATACTGATTCAGATATGGGATCTGATGTGGACACCAGAAAGTCGATTTCTGCTTACCTAGTGACATTCGCAGGTGGCGCTGTGTCATGGCAATCAAGATTGCAAAAGTGTGTTGCACTCTCCACAACAGAATCAGAGTACATTGCTACAACGGAAGCATGTAAAGAGGTATTATGGTTCAAAAGGTTTATGGAGGAGATTGGATTGAAGCAACAGAGGTATGTAGTATTTTGTGATAGTCAGAGTGCTATCCATCTCAGCAAGAATGCTGCATTTGATTCAAGATCAAAGCATATTCACGTGAGATATCATTGGATGAGGGATGTCATCAATGATAAGTTGCTTGAACTTGAAAAGATTCATACAAATGATAATGGTGCTGACATGATGACGAAGGCATTGCCTAGAGAGAAGCTCGAGGTATGTCGTGTGATAGCCGGAATGGCTAATCTCTCCACATAATCGGAAATGGGGAGATTTGTTGGGTTGGGTTTCCAAATATGTAAAGAGCCCAAATCCATTCTGGCCCAACATCACATTTTGGCCCATCATCACTTTGGCAGTAGAATAGGCTGTGTGTGTTCAGGTGGAAACATACACTCCAAAAACGAGAGCAAGAAGAAAAACGAGGGCAAAAGAGAAGAGAAATATCAGAACAGTGCAGAAGCAATAACCGGAGTTTCAACCGTCGGATCGAGCTGAAATTTTGTCAGCACGTTCGGAACTCGTGGAGGTACATTCTGAACGGTGGAGATCGTGTTTGAAGCTTTGGGTTGACGGGAATACGCCGAAGACAGAAGCAGATTTCTGGGCGATTCTGTTCTGCGCAGTCGAGGGGAAAGGGCCGTTTCTCACAAACTAACAGTTGGATCGAGCTGTAATTTGGACAGCACGTTCAGGACTCACAGAGGTTGATTCTGGATGGTGGAGATCGGATTCTGAGGGTTCTACAGTTGCGAACTCAGAACGTCAGTTGGTGTAGTTTGGTGAGGGCTTTCTAATCTCGTTGTTTGTTATCAAGTATTGATTGTCTTGATACGTTTGTGATAGTTCGTCTGTGGTGGCAGATTGTAACTCTTGAACTTTGGTCTCATAGTGAAGTTTTTGGTGGGCTTCGGTCCCGTGGTTTTTTTACCTTCTCACATTGAGGAGGTTTTCCACGTTAAATTGCTTGTGTCGTGCGTTATTGATTGCTTGTTTTATCGTGCATATTATTATTAGGATTGTTTCCTGCTAGATTCACACAAGAGAGGGATAATTGATCATTCCGCTGCGTAGACGAATAGTTTATTATTTGATTATTCGTGTGTTTATCCCAACATGCCCGATGGCTGATGTGTCATTTATGAGTGAGGCTCCTGTGCACCCGAGCGCACGGAGCACATTCCATGCGTCTTTGCAATTTCTATGCCCCTTTACAATTTAAACCCCCTTAGCAATACATAGATTTAAATAGAATTGGAGGGGAGAGTTGTGTTCACATGGGACACGGAGTATCCCTCCGTGTTCCCGGAGAGCAGGAGCTTTTGCCGTCATTTATTAAGCCATATCACACTCCACGTGTAAAAATAAGTCAATAAATAAGTTAACTCAACTAAATGAGAAATTGGACTCCACTGTACTAGCATATTATGATCCACTGCACTTGAATCTCGACACTAAACGACGAAAAAAAGAGACAACCGCGATAGATGGATCTTGAGAACTCTCCTACACTTATGATCATGAGAACTTTAAAGAATACTAATCCTACCACACTTCCTGTCGTTGCCATCTTGATGGAAGAGGGGGAATTAACAGACACGGCGGTGGGAGGACCATCACCGGAGGCGGCGGAATCTGATAGGGTCGCGTCCACCGGCGGCGGAGGGTGGCGCCACTGCAGCAGAGGCCCGGCGAGTAGGAGCGTCTGCAGCAATGGCCCCGCCTTCATCACCGCCTGCAGAAGCTTCCTCTTCTCCGGCAGTGGCAGTAATCACAGGAAACGGTGCTTTCATCGGAGGAGAATCCGTCGACGCTGGAAACAGCAGAAGGGTGGGTTGGTGGAGCTTCTGCTGGAGAAAGAGTATGTGATAAGAACATCTTCTGGCACTTATTTTGAGCTTCATCTCTCTCTAATGACTCTGGTGAGAAGCTCCTTCAGGTGGAGGATCTGTTCATCCCTCATCTTCAATTCATCTTCTGTTTTCAGTCTAGCATCCTCCAGCTCCATTATCAGCACAACAGATTGCCTCAATTCATCCATGCTCTGTTTCAAGAACCAACAAAGTTAACTCAACTAAATTGGACAAGAACTCCAAGATTGACCCGTTTATCGCTCCCTTCGCCGCTTGGTGGCGACACTTTCACTCGACCCGTCCTCCACCGTATTAGCATTACACAATCTCGCAATTGGTCGGAGCCATATCCGCGTAACATTTTCACTCTTCAAACCGCCGCGAACGAACGCCCTAACATCTGCAGCGCCTCCGCGCGGCGTGGCCTATCATCGACCGCACCATTGTCGTTGAACTTCGGCTCATCATTTCCTACAATTTATGGTGAAGATCGATAGAAAATGGATTTTAAATTGATACGAAGCTGGTGATTCAGGATGGATTTCTTTCTTATTCATCAAGGCTTTTTTGGATCACCTCAATTTTTTTTTAAATTCTAATTTAATTTATTAATTATATTTATTTAATTTCCATATAAATTATACTAAATAATAGTGTATTTAATTTATTTTAATTTTGTTAATATTTTTTTTAAATTGAAAATAAGTAAAAAAATAGTCTTAATTTTTTTTATTACATAAAATTTAAAAATACAAATTAAAGGATACTTATTAAAAAATAGAAGAATTTAAAAAAAATAGTGTTCAAAAAAAAATTTTAATGATAACAAATTAACAATATTATGAAATTGTTGCCCCTATCTCTTCTCTATATTTAAACTAGCTAACTTACCCATGCATTGCACGGTATTAGTTTCATCAATGTTATTGTTATTTAATTTAATTTAAAATTATAATAAATTCTGTAAGTATATTTTTTAATATAATTATTTAGAATTATAATTAGTAGAAACTTTTTTTTCTTGAATTGTAATATTTAGAATTTATATGAGTACTATATTTCTTAATCGGGTTAATTGCGCCAAAAGTTCTGATCTTTTCGCGAATTTCAAATAAGTCCAAACTTTTCAATATTTATAAATAAGTTCTCGACCTTTACTCTTTTTTTCAAATCAAACCACCGGGAAGTGGGAGGCCTGCCCGGTGGCTGACGTGTCACCGTTTATCACACGTCCCCACCCACGACTCCAAAACGATACCGTTTTGCACCCCACCTGTTATTTAAAAAATAGAAAACGATGTCGTTTTCATACAATCCAAAAGATATTTTCTCCCAAGACTGATACGCACGTTATCTTCTCCACTTCACCGGTCACCACGACGATTTGTCTTCTCCACCCTACCACCTTAACGTCGTCAAGCTCCGCCACGACGATTGAATTTCGGTTTTGCCGCTCCCACTCCACCACTCTTGTTAGGCGGATGCGGTCGTCATCGTCGTCCGTGTACGTTGTCTACGCCGGAGAAGGTGGTCGAGGGAAGAACTCCACAGTGCTCAGATTCCCGTTGAACTCACACAAGAATTCAAATCCACGTTCTACCCGAGAGGGTCACAAATGGGAGATCAAATAGGCCACAAGTGTAAGGCTATGGGCCAAGACAAACTTGGCCCAATACTTTGAGAAAGAAGACCGGCATTTGGGCCAAAAGCCCAACGGGCCCAACAAATCTCCACCTTGGCCCAAATCATCTACCCTTGTGTATAACTAAATGGGAATTCATCATTGCACTTTTCCCGGACACCTGCAAAACGAAAGACACAAAGTCAAATGCAAGATCCAGAAATTTGACACAAAAGTCAAGGTATCACAAACGATACACAAATCTAAGCCGAAGCAAAGATCACGGACACATAGTCACAAAATGTTTAAAATATCCCACACAAGCTCAAGAGTGGACACAACATCCACGGAAAAGAACTGCATACAACATGCTTCAATCAAGAGAGTCAAAATTTAAAGTCCTCATGCAAGACCTAAATTTTTCAACAAATAAGCATTTAGTACCCATATCAGCAGGATTAAACTCAGATGCAATCTTTTCCAGGTTAACAATACCTTTTTCCACAATATCACGAATGAAATGATACCTAACATCTATATGCTTGGTTCTATCATGGAAAACAGGATTTTTACACAACTGAATCGCAGACATACTATCAGAAAACACAGTGGCACATTTGTCAAGAAAACTTATTTCATTCAGAAGACCTTGCAGCCAAATAGCTTCCTTTAAAGCATCAGTAATAGCCACGTATTCAGATTCAGTTGTAGATAAAGCAACCACATGCTGTAACTGAGACTTCCAACTTATGCAAGAGCCACATAAAGTAAACACATAAGAAGTTGTAGACTTCCTATTATCCTTATCATTTGCATAATTGGAATCAACATAGCCAACAAGGCTCACACCATTTGCAGATTTGGAAAAGCGTAAACTTACCTCCATGGAGCCCTTGAGGTATCTCAAGAGCCATTTCAAAGCCTCCCAATGAGGCGCACCTGGATTAGCCATATACCTACTCAAGCAACTAACAGAATATGCAATATCTGGTCTAGTGCTAACCATAAGATACATAACAGACCCAATGGCATTGGAATAAGGAACCTTTTCCATTTCAGCAATTTCAGAATTAGTCTTTGGAGACTGATCCTTACTTAACACAAAGTGAGCAGCAAGAGGCACATTCACAGTTTTAGCAGACATCATAGAGAATTTACTCAAAATCTTTTCAACATATGAAATCTGATTAAGCAAGAGAACATGGTTCTTCCTATCTCTATCAATGTTCATTCCAAGAATCCTTTTAGCATCTCCAAGATCTTTCATATCAAAATTATCACATAGACTCTTTTGAACAAGCTCAACATACTCAAGATCAGGGCTAACAATTAGCATATCATCCACATATATGAGCAGAAAAACAGGAACAGAAGTATCAATCTTGAAGTAAAGGCAATTATCATGCAAGCTTCTCTTAAACTTCAACGATGTCATGCATTGATCAAACTTCTTATTCCACTGTCTAGGAGATTGTTTCAAGTCATACAAGGATTTCTTCAAGAAACACACATGATCAGGATTTTTGGGGTCCACAAAACCCTCAGGTTGTTTCATGAAAATCTTTTTGTCCAAATCACCATTAAGAAAAGCCGTTTTTACATCCATTTGCTTCAATTCCCAATCAAAATGAGCAACTAATGCAAGCATTATACGAACAGTGGTGAATTTAACAACAGAAGCAAAGATTTCATTATAATCAACCCCTTCCTTTTGAGTAAAACCTTTTGCTACCAATCTAGCTTTAAATCTAACATTTTCAGGCTCATGTTTCACTTTGAAAAGCCACTTGCAATCAACAACAGAGCAATGAGCAGGTTTTGGAACCAGAGTCCAAGTATGATTAACATGCAACGATTTCATTTCATCTTTCATAGCATTTAACCATTTCACAGAGTTATCAGATTTTAAAGCCTCTTGATAGGTCTTAGGTTCATTATCAACATTTTCAAACGCATTGAGAGCATGAGTATCAATATGAAAATCATCATACCTAGCAGGTGGCCTAATATTCCTTCTAGGTCTATCCCTAGGCAACACATAGTCATCATCTTCAGGAATATCATGCACATTTTCATCATTGATAACAAGTTCATTGGCAACAAGTTCTTGATCAACAACAGTATCAGGCAAGTTTTCAACATCAGATAACACAGGAGACAACTCCACCTCACTCGAAGAGGTGGTAGGATCATGTAAAGGCACAACATCAGGCAAAGGAGCAGCTAAGCAAGGAAATTCAGATTCATTGAAAATCACATCCCTACTAATCACAATTTTGAAACCAGGTTCAGAAATATCCCACAGCCTATAACCTTTAACACCCTCAGGATAACCAAGAAAAACACATTTTCTACTCCTAGGATCCAATTTGTCATGTTTCTGACGCACAAACGCAGCACAGCCAAATACACGTAGCACAGAATAATCAATACTTTTGCCAAAAAACACATAGTCAGGGCACTTACCCTTCAAAGGCACAGAGGGGGACTTTTTTATTAAAAATGCTGCGGTAATAAGCGCCTCACCCCAAAACTTTTTAGAAAGTCCAGAAGACACCAACATGCTCCTCACCCTTTCTAACAAAGTCCTATTCATCCTCTCAGCAACCCCATTCTGTTGGGGAGTGTAAGGAGCAGACTTATGTCTCACAATTCCAGATTTGACACATAAATCATCCATGGCATTATTGCAAAATTCCAATCCATTATCAGTTCTAAGATACTTAATCTTTTTACCCATTTGATTTTCAATCAAAGTTTTCCAATTTTTGAACTTTTCAAAAACATCAGATTTGTTTTTAAGCAAGATCACCCACACTTTTCTTGAAAAGTCATCAATAATGGACAGAAAATACACACTGCCACCTTGAGTTGGCTCACTAGAAGGCCCCCACACATCAGCATGCAGGTACTCAAGTATATCACTACACGAAGAAGTCTTAAGGTACGGGGAAACAGGGAATTTCACCTTCGCATGTTTGCCTTGCACACAAGAATCACAGAAAGGAATGCATGTAAGCTTATCATTCCCAAAAGAACCAGCTTTATGCAATATTTCAAGACCTTTACTACTCATGTGACCTAACCTACCATGCCAAATATTTGTTTTATTCTCTTTAACAGCATTAGCAGACATAACAACAGATTTAGCACAACAAACATACAGGTTATTCATTTTTTCAGCATTAAAGACGAGCACAGAACCCTTCACAATAGACATGCAACCATTTCCCCATCTACCCTCAAGACCCTCATCTTCAAGTGCAGCACAAGAAATCAAGTTGTTACACAAATCAGGCATATGTCGCACGTTTTTCAAAGTGAACACAGAATCATCTTCAAAACGCAAGCAAATGTCACCAACACCAAGCACATCACATCTTTTTTCATTAGCCATAGACACAGATCCACGAGAAACATTTTTATATGAAGAGAAAAGATGTTTAAAAGGTGTCATATGAAATGTGCAACCGGAATCCACAAGCCATTCACTATCACATAGAGTTGAATGCACATAATTCACACAATTATCAGAAATAGCAAACACATCACCATAATTCACAGATGCAGAGGCAACATTAGCATGATCATTAGAATTATTCCTCTTAGGATGAGGACACTTGTTCACAAAATGTCCCCTTTCATGGCAATTAAAGCATTTCTTCTTTTTCTTGTCCCCATTCTGATTATTCTGGGATTTCACATCAGAAATTTTGTCCTTGTTCTTATTCTTGTTCTTGTTCTTGTTACGATTGTTAGGTTTCCCCTTAACATACATAACCTCCCCAGAATTCTTAACACCCCCATTTTGTTTTAAATCATGCTCTTTGCTTTTTAAGGCATTCACCACAATATCAAGAGTAACGCCATCACGACCATACTTTATAGCAGACTTGACATCACTGTAAGAATCAGGTATAGCATTTAAAAGCACAATAGGAGTGTATTCATCAATATGCTTGTCACCAGTTAGCTTAATATCTTGAATCAACTTCGTGAACACATCCAAATTTTCTTCAACATCTTTGTTTAAATCAAGTTTAAAGCGAAAGAATTTTTCCAGAAGAAACATTTTACTAGGCAAAGATGTTTCAGTGTACAGCTTATCCAACGTATCCCACAAAGTTTTAGCAGACTCATGCACACCAACTTTTCTAAGCACAGGATCAGAAAGATTCAAGATAATCGCAGACAAAGCAAGCTCATTCATCTCAGCCTTTTTAGCAGGTGTATCATCCTTATCATACGAGTGATCTACAGCTTTGAATACCCTTTGTTGGACGAGTATGCACTTCATTTTCTGTTTCCAGATACTGTCTCGCTTACCGTCAAACGGTGCTTGTCCAAACGAATAGGACGAAGCCATGGGTATTTAAAGTTGAGTAGAACACACTTTGAACGGAAAAAAAATACGAAATTACAGAGCAACAATCTGACACACACCAGGTTGACACTACTCTAATCACACACAAAGCGAGAAACGGAGCAGTATAACACACAAGGACAGATTTTCAGCAGCGGAAATCGAAAGACTAAGATGACAGTTTCACAAAAAAAACAAACAAGAACAGTAATAAGAGGGCCAGCCGCCTCAGGGCATCACACAAGAGCAAATAAGAGGGCCAGCCGCCTCAGGGCATCAGACAAGAAAATTAAATAAGAAAGGCTCAAGCTATTTCACCAGAGCGGTGCCTCCGACGAGACACCGTACCACCTCTACGAGCCACCAGCCCGTTACTTAACGGGGGCGAATCCCTCGTAGTCTTGTTCACGTACCAAACACGAACGGGGCAGCCTCCACTCCATGTTTCAACCTACACACAGAGTGAGAAACATTGAGGGTTAGTGAAGGCACAATCTGAAAAATTTCAGAAAGGAACAATCCGGAAAAATAACAAAACAAATCTGAAATTTTTCGGAACACTATAAAAGGAGAAGAGGAGAGACACTTCCCTTCCTCAAATTGGACACTCCAATCTGACCGGAACCCTAGCTCCGGCGGTCAACTCCGACGGTCAACGGTCAGCAACTCCGGCGAACAGAGACGGTGGCAGTCAGCGGCGGCGTCAGTCTCCGGTCTCCGGTGCAGATCGGCGGTGGCTGAGCGCGACGGCAGATCGGCGGTGGCTGAACTGACCTCGACGCGTTCCTCGCGGTCAGGAGCGGCGGCGTCTGCGGCGGTCGGCACCCTCGGATCTGATCGCGGCTCGTCGATCTGGAGCGGCGGCGTTCCCGGCGAGGCGACGCTGAAGACGAGCGGCTGGTGCTCACCGGTCGCGATTCCAGCGGCTGCTTGGCGAAGGCGGCGCGAGCTGGAGCAGCGGCGGTCGCGAATCGAGCAGATCGGCGGAGCGGCGGCGCGATCTGAGCGTGCGGCGGCAGGGCGGTGCTGGCGACCTCTGAGCGCGACGGAACCCTTGCGCGGTGCTGGCGGCAGGCGCGATTCCGGCGGGCAGATCCAGCAGCGGCGGCGCGTCCCTAGCGATCTCCTCCTTCAGATCGGCGACGCGGTGGCGGCGGATCTAAGCAGATCGCGATTCCGGCGAGAAAAATCCGGCGGCGGCCGAACGGCGGCAATCTCCCACCGGCGGCTGACGATCAGCAGCTTCGGGAGACAGACGGACGACGAAACCCGCTCTGATACCACTGTTAGGCGGATGCGGTCGTCATCGTCGTCCGTGTACGTCGTCTACGCCGGAGAAGGTGGTCGAGGGAAGAACTCCACAGTGCTCAGATTCCCGTTGAACTCACACAAGAATTCAAATCCACGTTCTACCCGAGAGGGTCACAAATGGGAAATCAAATAGGCCACAAGTGTAAGGCTATGGGCCAAGACAAACTTGGCCCAATACTTTGAGAAAGAAGACCGGCATTTGGGCCAAAAGCCCAACGGGCCCAACAACTCTGAAAGTATATGTTCCTTCTTCTTTTAATTTTTCTGCAATTTCATCATATACTGTCAATGTTAGTTGTATCACCTTCATGAACACTGGGTGGGTCCCATGGATGAAAATTATGATACAAATTTTCTTAGAAGAGGTTATAAACATCATCGTGTGGCTCCTATTTGTTTTCCCTTTTTAACACTATCATCTAGGGCATGAAAAATCATTTTCTAAATTTACAACTTATTCTCAACTTCATGATTAAATTTTTAGTTGTATCACCTTCATGAACATTGGGGAATTGAGGGAGAAGCCCTAGGGCTGGCTACAGAACACGAATCCGCCGGCGGTTGAAAGGCAGTGCCATCGTTTGAAGCAAGAAATAGAGCAAGCGAAACCCTAGGATGGTTCAGTGTGAAAGTCGGCAACGCCGCTTGCGAGAAAGGAGACCCCTGAATTTGCACCACCAGTCGACGGCTGAAGGGCAGGACCATCTTGAGCAGCAGTCAATGTCGACGACAATTGAGAGGCATTCTGGATAGATAAGGCCTGGTTTAATGAGAAACCACTCCCACGTGAATTTTGTTGAATAATTTGATCGGTGGGGGTAATGTGTCCGATGTGGAAAAGTTTAAGTCAGGATTGGGATCAGTACGTTCAATTGTATATATGAAAACGACATCGTTTTCTTTTTTGTTTTGTTTTATGTTTTTTTAATAAATACGTGGAAAAAATAAATGGGGCGCGGTGACACGTCAGCCACCGGGCAGGCCTCCCGCTGTCCGGTGTCTTGATTTGAAAAAGTATTAAAGGTCGAGAACTTATTTGTAAATATTGAAAAGTTTAGATTTATTTGAAATTCGCGAAAAGGTCAGGACTTTTCGCGCAATTAACCCTTCTTAATCTTATTATTTTTTATATAACCGTTCATGAATTAAACAATTTGTATGTAACCATTCATGAATCTTATTATTTTATGTTAATACATACTCTCTTCGTCCCGTCCTTATGGTTACGTTTGCTTTTTACACGGGGATTAATGAATATAATATTTTAATGTGTATTGAGATGAGAGAAATAATATTTTAATATAAAGTGGGTAGGTGTATTAGTGTGATATGTGGGTCCATGGAGAGAGAAGTAATTAATTTGTGTGGGTCTCATATGTTAAAAAGGAAAATATAACCATTAGGATGAGACGCCCAAAAAGAAAATATGTAACCATTAGGATGGGACGGAGGGAGTATATATATATATATATATATATATATATATATATATATATATATATATATATATATATATATATATATATATATATATATATATATATAAAATCATTTGTAATTATATTTTATTTTTTTAAAAAAAACATTGAGACTTTATGATTAATTGCATGCATAGAATGCTTTCAAATTAAATAATAACCTTTAGTGAGAAAATAAGAGGAAAAAAATTCGGATTATTTAAAAAATATCAAAATCAAAAAAGATCTTTAAAATACATTCAGTAGTCAAAAATACTATAATGAGAATTTTAATAATTCCTAATACATTTCCTCCAAAAGAGTAAAATGATGATAAATAAGTGGATCATATAAAATCCTAAACTCTAAAACCCTAAATCCTAAAACCCTTAACCCCTAAACCCTAAAACCCTATATCCTAATATCCTAAACCCTAAAACCCTAAACCTAGTTCAACCTTAAAACAATCCTTAAACCCTAAACCCTAAACCCTAAAAACCTAGAAAATTACCCGTGTGTTGCACGGTAATTAATTTTTACAATAATATTGTTATTTAAATTAAAATTATAAATTCTTTAATAATTTTTTTTAATATAATCATTTAGAACTTGAATTAATATAAAACTTTTTTTTTCTTTAATCATAATATTTGAAAAGTGTATGAGTATTATATTTCTTAGTCTTATTAATTTTTTTGTAATCGTTCATGAATTAATATAATACAAATTTTTTAAAATATGAAATTTAGAATCATATTTTTATTTTCAATTTTAAATTAAAACCCAAAAAATGGGTATTATCAATCCTTAGAGGGTGCGTACATCCTAAACAGCTTGGCGCATATATATATATATATATATATATATATATATATATATATATATATATATATATATATATATATATATATATATATATTTCTAATAATTTGATGATAGCTTATATCTGTATTGCACAATAACAACTTTTATATTATATTTAATATATTTAATATTTCATAAATTTAAATGATATCTTATATGTTATATATATTCTCTATTAAATTAAAATCATACTTTCATTAATAGCATATCGTATTTTAGTAAATCGTATTATAATCATTTTAAAATCTTTAATGAATAATTCGACATATTTTAGTGAATACTATATTTATTTTAGAATCATAATTTTATCTATTTAAATCATACTTTACTAATGAGTAAAATCATGAATTCTTTGGTCTATCCGTCTCACAACTCATTTGTCACAGACAATATCATTTTTCTCCATATACTTGTCTCAAGTAATGAAATCATGAATAATTTTTTTAATTTTATATATATATTCCAACCTATGTTTTGTAATTTAAAGAATGTCAATGCACGGGGATTCATTTTTTTTACAATATTATTGTTATTTAATTTAAAATTATAAATTCTTTAATAATATTTTCTTAATATAATCATTTAGGACTTGAATTATGTTATTGTTATTTAATTTAAAATTATAAATTCTTTAATAATATTTTCTTAATATAATCATTTAGGACCTGAATTAATATAAAACTTTTTCTTTTCTTCAATTGTAATATTTGGAATTTATATGAGTATTATATTTCTTAATCTTATAAACTTTTATGTAACCGTTCATGAATTAATATAATACAAAATTTTTAATATCTGAAATTTAGAACTTAAGACATGTTTTTTTTCTGTAATTTGAAATTAAATAAGTGGATCATATAAAACCCTAAACCCTAAATCATAAACCCACCTAATACAAACATTAAACCCTAATCCTAAAACACTATACATAATTTATATTTTAAAATTATAAATTCTTTAAAAATGTGTACCAAGTGGTATACGTACTAAACCCCAAATCCAAAGAAAAATATAAATGATATATTTAATATAATAAAAATATATATAATAAAATAAAATAAAATCCTAAAATCCTAAATGCTAATTTATAAATTTATAATTTATAAATTATAAATTATAATGCGGATTGATTGCCAAAGAATACAACCAAAAAATAATACTCCGTCTCGTTTCAATATTTACGTTGCTTTTTGCATGTTGATTAAGGAGTATAATAATATTTTAATAGATAGTGGATGAAAAGATATAATATTTAATGTAAAGTGGGTAGGTGTATTAGTGTTGGATGTGGGGCCCATGGTGATATATTAATTATTTTAGGTGGGTCTCATATTCCAAAAAGGAAAACGTAAACATTGAAATGGAATGCCCAAAATAGAAATATGTAAACATTGAAATGATACGGAGGGAGTATACAATATCTATCATCAATACATAAAAATATAAATAGCTATGATCAAATCATAAAATATAACGGTTAAGATTCGATAAAATTGCAAAAAATAGACTAAAAATGGGCTCAATTTATTATGAACATATATAAATATTCATAAATAACGAGTGCAAATCTTTGACTAACCATATTTAATACTATTAATTAATTATTAACTTACACTAAATATAATACTCCCTCCATCCCAAAGATATTGACACACTTTCCTTTTTGGGTTGTCCCACAGAAATTGACATATTTCCTTTTTAAGGATATGGGACCCACACAAAAACTATTTATTTATTTACATGGGTCCACACAAACATCACACTCACCACTAATACAACTACCTACTACACATTAAATATTATTTCTCTCACTTCACTTTACATTAATTTATTATACTTCTTAATCTCCGTGCCCAAAAAAAATGTGTCAATTTCTCCGGGACGGAGGGAGTATATATTTCGGTATAATAAATATCATCCAACAATATACAAATGGGTGTGATGAATTAAATAAAATTACCAAAATTAGGATAAAAGTTTTTGAGCGGAAAATTTAATAGGGGTATCATTAATGAACTTTAAATATAATATATATTTAGAGAAATATCATCCAACAATATACAAATGGTTGTGATGAATTAAATAAAATTACCAAAATTAGGATAAAAGTTTTTGAGCAGGAAATTTAATAGGGGTATCATTAATGAAGCCCCTTTTGCTTTTCAAAAAGGGAAACGTAAACATTTAAATGAGACGCCCAAAATAGAAATATGTAAACATTGAAATGGGACGGAGGGAGTATACAATATCTATCATCAATATATAAAAATATAAATTGCTATGATCAAATCATAAAATATAAACGGTTAAGATTCGATAAAATTGCAAAAAATAGACTAAAAAATGAGCTCAATTTATTATGAACATATATAAAAGGGTCCAACCCTTTATATTCATATTCATAAATAATGAGTGCAAATCTTTCACTAACCATATTTAATACTATTAATTAATTATTAACTTAATTTAAATATAATATATATTTCGATATAATAAATACTCTCTCCATCCTCTCGATAAGTGTCCATTTTGCTATTTTTGTCCGTTCCAATACAAGTGTTCATTTCCTTTTTTGGTTGATGTGACAACACACAATAATACTATTATACTTAACCCACTACACATGTGACCCACACTCAACACAAATACAACTACCCACTCCCCATTAAAAAAATTATTCTCTCACCTCATTATACTTTAAAATATTACACTCCTTAATCCACGTACAAAAAACAAACGAACACTTATTGGTGGGACGGAGGGAGTATGATCCAACAATATACAAATGGTTGTGATGAATTAAATAAAATTACCAAAATTAGGATAAAAGTTTTTGAGCGGAAAATTTAATAGGGGTATCATTAATGAATCCCTTTTACTTTTATATATATAGATTTGATTTGTTGTGTTCCAATTTATAAATAAATAAATAAATAAAAAATTAAATGGGGATTAACTCCTTGGCCCATACATTTATGTCACGCATATACAAATGGGGATGCACACACTTTCCATGGGTCTGTGTTCTCCACTTCCCTATTCCTCACTTTCCTTCTCTCAATAAAATCCAGGTTTCATGGATGAAACCTGCCCAATAAACCTAGAGCCCTCCCAATGATAAAAACCCATTCCACAGGTTTTTTGTTTTTGCCAGGTCACAAAAAACCTTCCCACTGGGGAAGGCTTAATTAATTAATGGCAAAGACTAGAATACAACTGTACTACCAATTCAAAAATGTACAACCTCCTTCCTTCACCTTTAGTGTGTGTTTTCCTTCTGTCTTTTTTTTTTTAAAAAAACTGTTGCTGTTACTATTTTTTTCGTTTTTTTAATTTTAGGGATATAATTGTAATTTTACCCTTGTGGTTTAGGGTATAATTTATCCCTAGGATATAGGGTATAATTGTAATTTTATCATTGTGGTTTAGGGTATAATTTATCCATAGGATTTAGGATTTAGGGTATAATTTATCCCTAGGATTTAGGGTTTAGGGTATAATTGTCATTTAAATAAAATAAATTTAAAAATAAAATAAAAAACAACATTAATGGAGGAGTATGAATTAATTAAGAAGATTGGGGACCAAGGGTGTACCAATTGAATTGGTACACCTGGTTGTACCCTAGTCCCCCTCTTAATTAATTATACACGTGGAGGGAGATATATGACTTAAAAATGACACATCAGCCACCGGGCAGGCCTCCAGCTGCCCCATAGTTTAATTTGAAAAATGAGTTTAAGGTCGAGTACTTATTTGTAAATATTGAAAATTTTGGATTAATCGCAATCTGCGAAAAAGTTAGGACTTTTAATATAATTAACCCATTAAAATAATAAAAACTACATCAACTTCAATTTTCATTACTTATATCAACGTATATCAATCTACCCAAAATTTGAATTACAAATTAGAATTACATGATTACAAGTTAGGACTTTTAATCCAATTTTGTTGCAGTGATATATATACTTATTAAGGGATACTGAGTACACTCTAACTATAATTGACTCATTCAAATTTTGTCATACTATTTTACACTCATTTTTATATAATCCTCCATTTTTAATTAAAAATTTTCTTATTTGTTTGCTTTAAATTCAATAATAATAAAATCTTATTTGTTTGTTTAAATTCAATAATAATAAATAAAATATTAATTTGTAGGCTCTTTTTTTGTGTTTCTCCCATGGTAAAGCCTAATTGTACCAGGCAAGTGTGCCAAATAATTTCTGTACGAACTAAATTTTTTATTTATCGGTTTTGCATGTATATATATAATATTATAATATTATTTATCATTCTATATCCCTCCATCCTCTATTTTCTTCCTCTTATAGATCACTCATATTGTTCTTATTTATATAATTGCAAATCCCTTCAAAGGAGTAGATCATTTATATTTTACGTTGATAGATGTTTCTAGCTACGTACTCACAAACATTATAAAATACTCTATATTTTTTCCACTTTATAACATTCTACATTAATATATACTTTTCTAGATCTTTCTAAATCATTCCTTTTCTTCTGAAATATTCTATGCACGTCATTCATTTTAATTTTGATCATGAAGCAAATATGTGATGAAAAAATTAAAGATTATATGCATGCATTGTATATTTTGTAGTTATCACGTTAAAAGATATTTAGAAAAATGTCAAATTTTCTATGAATGCACTCAAAATGAATTTAACCAATCATAAATAAAAGATGTCATTCTCGAATATGAATGTTATGCAACTTTTACAGTCAAACATGGATTTGTATAACCCTAGCTATTAGCTATTTTATTTATACGTGTTATGTGTGTAATTAACTTTGAAACAGTTCCATATATTTTAGAGTTGTTATAATGTATAACAGTTAAATGTTAACAATCCACCATATATGGAAAATGGGTCTAAGTATATAGTTAAAAGAGTTGGTCTCTTATTATATCTAATAATTCTAAATTGTCAACATCGAAGTGATATTTTAATATGTAGTTGATGTACAAGTAATATTTTTATTCGATTAATGATGATATTATTTTATTACAGGGATTATATGTTAGTGATACTTGATTTTATAATTTTAAGTGTTTAGTTATTTAAAAACTTATGTGATAATTAAATTTAATCCAATATGTATTAATTTCTGACAATAAAATTTTAATTTTCAACTTTCATCATTTTTTCTCTCTAATTTTATTATATATAGAAATATATTTTGATTATTTTTTTAAGTCTTGTGGATATAAGTTTTTGTTATACATATTGTCATGCAAAAGTTTTAAATTTTGAAATTTTAGAAATTATTATTATTATTATTATTATTATTATTATTATTATTATTATTATTATTATTATTATTATTATTATTATTATTATTATTATTATTATTATTATTATTATTAAGACCAGATAAGCAAAATTGGATGACGACTATAATATGATTATATTCATGCGTGGAATATGATATTACTCTAATTTATATAATAATGTATCAAACGAAAGCTTGAATCTCTATATTATTCCAGGAAGCTTTCAATAACTCATGATATATAGTGAAGTGTTGACGGAAGAAAGGTTAAAAAAAGGGATAAAAACCAATTTAGTCTCATAACTTTTCTCATGGTTTATTTTAGTCACAGTAAAGATAAGTTTGTCAATTTAGTCATATCGGTGAAGAAATAGGGCCAAACACCTCCTATTTTCGTCGGAAAATGCTGATATCACCGTAAAACGGCCACGTCACAAACAGAATCATCGATTTTTGGCCGGAAAGATGACGTGGCGCCCTGATAGCAGTGAGTCAGCGGGATAAAAACCAATTTAGTCCCATAACTTTTCTCATGGTTTATCTTAGTCTTAATAAAGATAAATTTGTCAATTTAGTCCCACCGGTGGAAAAAGAGGGCCAAACACGTCCTATTTTCTAGGGGTGGCAATTCGTGTTAACGGGTTGGGTTTCGTGTCGACACGATAGTGACACGACACGATAAGGGCAAACCCGAACACGACACGATAAGGATTAGTTCCAACACGACACGAACACGAAAAATAACGGGTTGACACGACACGACACGATAACAACACGATAAGAAAATAAAAAATATAAAAATACTAATTAAAATAAATAAAATTTTAAATTAATATATTTTAAAATTATTATTAAATATTTTTATCATATATATATTTATATTTATATTTATATTGGGTTGTTAACAGGTTATTGGGTTGTTAACGGGTTAATGGGTCATCTGTTAATATTAATCGTGCTTAATGGGTTGACACGAACCCGACACGAACACGACACGAAATTTTCGTGTCCTTATTGGGTTGACACGATAATGACACGAACCCAATAAGGTCAAACACTAACCCGCAATTATCGTGTCGTGCTCGTGTCGTGCTATCGTGTCGTGTCGGGAATTGCCACCCCTACTATTTTCGTCGAAAAATGCTGATATTACAGAAAAACAGCATGTGATTGTCACGTGACAACCAGAATCGCCGATTTCTTGATCGGGACGATGACATGGTGCCCTAATGGCAGGTGAGTCAATAAATTAAATGTTATTTTAATGCCAACAAGGAATTTTTATTTTCTAAAATTTTAAATAATTAGAAAATAAAAATTAAACCAAAAAAACGTATTAATAATTTGTCACATAGTTATGCTGGCTTGCCTTAGCATTACAAATTCTCCATTCTTGAATTCCAAATCGTTTTTCTGCGTGATTTATTTTCTTTCGTATTAGTTTAAATATTAATTTTAGTTTTTAATTAAATTATTCTAAACCCCCCCCCCCCCCCCCCCCCCCCCCCCCCCCCCCCCCCCCCGAATTTGTCTTGAACTAAAATTGTCATACATAGAATTAATTGATAGATCTATACTATCTTGTGGGTTCAACATTTGATTTGGTCACACGCTAAAATTGATCCATTACATTTGAGGGTGAAATAAAATATTAAACAGTCGGCATATTGAGGTTGAATTAATCTCATTGTTTATTAATTAGGTTTTTTTAGTATGTTTTTATTTTAATTTTGTTTTCTAATTATATAAAATTTTAGAAAATAAAAATGCCTTGTTGGCATTAAAATAACATTTAATTTGTTGACTCACCTGCTATCAGGGCGTTACGTCATTGTTCCGACCGAAAATCGGAGATTCAGGTAATGTCAGCATTTTTCGGCAAAAATAAAACGTGTTTGGCTCTATTTCTTCACTGGTGGGATTAAATTGACAAACTTATCTTTATTGGGACTAAAATAGACCATGAGGAAAGTTATGAGATTAAATTTATTTTTATCCCGCTGAATCACCTGTCATCAGGGCGCCATGTCATCGTCCCGGTTGAAAATCGATGATTTCGGTTGTGAGGTGGCCATTTTTCGGTAATGTCAGTGTTTTCCGGCAAAAATAGGATGTGTTTGGCCATATTTCTTCATCGGTGGGACTAAATTGACAAACTTATCTTTATTGGAATTGAAATAGACCATGAGAAAATTTATGGGACTAAAATGGTTTTTATCCCGTTAAAAAAGCGTTCAACTGGATGATTTTCAACAACACGAAATATATAAAAATGTGAAAATATATAAATTACCCACGTAGCATGAGGACCTGCACTAGTTAATGACTAATTGATAATAATATCCTAAATAAAAGAAATACAATTATGAAGTTTAAAGAAACCACAAAATAAAAATGGTAATGTGATGTATGAGTGAACAAAATATTTTTCATATAACTTAGGGTAAACAAAATCATTTGTCTTTTTCACACGTAGATGGTAAAATTTGTAAAAGAATATTATAAATATTTTTATTTTACTAAACAAAGGTTTCATCCTGCAAGGTGTCGTCTAAATTTTGTGATGATTATAAATACTTCCTCCATCAATATTAATTTTCGATCTTGTTGGAAAGGAAAACAAGGGGAACATAGTTTAGAAGAGATGCTGCTGACTTAAGAAAATAACCTCATGAGAGTGAACTTAATCTCAATTTTGGTAGAAATTGATAAAAGTAAGCGTACTCTATCGTTGTGTAGAACGTGGTGACCAAGTGCAAAATTTATAATATCGAACCCAAGGGAGAAAGTGTATGTATTCGTATTCGAAAGATGTTTCACTCTAAAAGGACTAATCAATAAAGGATTGTTTAATTACACTACAATTAACCACTAGAAAAGCAATTAAAGATAGAAAATGTACATATGTGATGGATGATGGATGAATGTGAGCAATCTAAGAAGTATATAAGGTAAGCAACATCATGGAAAAGGCTTTTGTAGACTCACACACACACATGCATTGAAGGTTATCATGTTATGATATTAAGGGAAATCACTTATGTACCCCTAATCCCTATGGCCAAGGCAATTAGGTTCTCAACTCTTTTACAAGTTTAAATCTCATAGGATTGTGTCTTACTCTCAATTCCCTTAAGATACTATGATCATAAGTTTGGTTCCCCTCACTAGTTCAAACACTTTTACAAGCAATTATCACTAATGTTCTATCATGAGGTTATGATATGGAGCAGCGTGCGGAAGAGGAGTACGAGCCGAGACCATTATTGGTTTATCAGCGGCGAGGCCGGGCTGGCTAGGCCACCGGCAAAGTTTGATTCCGTATTTATTATTATTAAGTAGTCCTATATCTATTTTGTTAGTCTTATGTTAGTGTGGGCCTTACCTCATGGGCCTAGGGTTAATTATCGTTATATTTATGCTGAGAGTTGTAACTTGTGGTATTATTGAATAATATTGAATTGAAGAAGCCAATTATTGGTTATTGTCAAACGAACACTTTTGTTTGATTTCTAAGTGCTAACAATTGGTCCGACCTGCCGGATCACTCACCCGAGATAATGATTACACGCAGCGAACAGAGGATCAAGGACTTGGAGACAAAACAGTCAGAGATGTAAGAAACCTTGGGGAAGATGGTGGAGGAAAAATCGAGTGTCTCCCGGCAACTGAAGGAAATTAACAAGATGCTAGCCAGTCTAACCGCGTCGGTGGCGGGACTATCGGTGGTGATGGCTTGCGCAGTTTTAGATACAGCGAACGCGACATCCGTGATGGCAACACGGCGATCAGGGAATGACGAGGCAGACACCGCCGCCTTGGGTTCAGGGATGATGAATGCGGTCGTGATGGACAAGGAGCATTCCCCTCCCATGCTCCCGACCTTCGACGGCACTAATCCGATTGGTTGGCTTGCTAGGACCAATCAGCAGTTCAAACTTCATCAGACACTGGTGGAGTCGAAACTGTCGGCGGCCATGGTAGCTATGGAAGATTCGGCTCCATACTAGTTCACGTGGATTCAAACTAGGAACTCGACATGACCTGGGATGAATTCGCACGAGCCTTGATAAGTCGCTTTGACTCGCGTTTTAAAGGGAGCCCCTTTGAATGCTTGTTCGCGGTTAAACAAATGGAATCCGTGGAGGAGTACATGACAGTGTTCGTGCAGCTGGCAAGCCAGGTGCCGGGTCTCAGCGACGAGCATTATTTGGGTTATTTTATGACCGAATTGGTGGAGGATATTCGTAATTCGTTACATCTCCTATGGCCACCAAATTTAGAGACGGAGATGGAATTGGCCCGGGATGTGGAGTTCAGCCTCGGGCCATCGGGTGGTGGTCGCTTTCTAAAGTCCACGAGGAGCTCGTTTAGTCGATCGGTGCCCTATTCTAGTTACTCGACGGCGTTGACAGCATCGGGGTTCAACCTGGGGCCGAGATCCAGCAGCCAGCCAGTGGGGTCGTCGGCAACGTCGATGCCGAGGCCCTCTTTTTGAGGTCAGCCCTGTAGAGCAGTCTTAGTGGTCCAATCCTTAGCCCCTCCTTATTTTGCCCGTATGTCTCCTCAGGAGATGTCTGATCTCAAGGCCAAAGGGTTGTGTTTCCGCTATAAAAAGATGTATATGCCGGGGCATCAGTGTGCCATGCGGCAACTAAATGTGTTGATAGCAGAGGAAGATAAAGCACTAGATTTGCAGTGTTTCGAGTTTAACAGAGATCGTGACTAGGACGGAGAAGAGGAGGCAGCGGTGATCCCGGTGGAGGAGAGTAAAGAAGTGGCGACACTTCCGATCTACTCGATGGCAGGGATTACTAGTCCGCGCACTATGCGGATGAGGGGAGTCCTGCAAGGACGCGACGTCACCATTCTCGTGGATAGTGGAGCCAGCCACAACTTTATCTATAGTTCTTTGTTGTGTAATCTCAATTTGTCACTTGACAGGTCAAGTTGCTTTGGTGTACAGCTGGGAGATGGACGCCGGTAGGAGTCCGTGGGGTGTTGTCGCGGTGTGGAAATCGAGGTGGCAGGGATCACCCTGACAGCGGACTATCATGTATTTCTGCTAGGTGGAGTTGATGTAATTTTGGGAGTAGCTTGGTTGGCTACCTTGGGGGATGTCAGAACAAATTGGGTGGATATGACTATGTCTTTCAGTTTTAAGGGGGAGCTGGTGACGTTGAAATGAGATCCGACACTGTGCCACAGCCTCATCGGGATATAAGAACTGATACAGATCTAGGATGCCGAATTGTGGGTTTTGGTAATAGAGGGTGGATCGACGGAGTTGGTGGAGTCATTGCACGAGGATTCGGCGAACGAAGAATTGGCTGGCATTTTGTGGCAGTTCGGTGAAGTGTTTGGTGAGCCGATAGGACTGCCGCCACCTAGAAGAACTGAGCACTGGATCGAGTTGTCACCCGGGACAAGTCCAATGTCTGTCAGGCCTTATCGTTACAGTCATGCTCAGAAGGACGAGATCGAACGATTGGTCTCAGATATGTTATTGGCGCAGATAATCCGCCTAGTTCTAGTCCTTTTTCCAGTCTCGTGCTACTTGTTAAGATAAAAGATGGAAGTTAAAGATTCTTTGTGGACTATCAGGAGTTGAACAAAGCAACAGTGTTGAACAAATATTCGATTTTGGTCTTCCAGGAGATGTTGGATGAGCTGGCAGGGGCGGTGATATTTGTAAAAATTGATTTATGCTCCGATTATTACCAGATTCGGGTTGTTGAGAAGGATATCCACAAGACGGCCTTCCGCACTCATAGCGGACACTACGAATTTTTGGTTTGCCATTTGGTTTAACTAATGCTCCGGCAACTTTTCAGTCTGCTATGAATGACTTGTTTCAGCCATACTTGAGAAAATTTGTTCTGGTTTTCTTTGATGATATTTTGATTTACAGTCGTTCATGGCAGCAGCATGCAGGTCACTTGAGGAGGGTTCTGCAAATCTTACGGGATAACCAGTTTAAGGCCAATCAGAAGAAGTGTTCGTTCGGGTGCTTGAAGGTGGAATATTTGGGTCACATTATTTCATCAGCCGAAGTGGAGATGGATCCGGTGAAAATACAAGCAGTTATGGATTGGCCCTGACCCTGCAGCGTTCAGGAAGTGAGAGGATTTCTGGGTTTGATGGGTTATTACCATCGGTTTATCCGCTATTATGGGCTGATAGCAAGGCCACTGATGGCATTGCTTAAAAAATTAGCGCCGAGTTTATTTGAGTGGCCGGTGATCATAGACAAGGCATTTGGGAGATTGAAAGAGGCATTGACGATAGCACCGATGCTCGCCATGCCTAATTTCGAGAAGCAGTTTGTGATTGAATATGATGCCTCTGGTACTAGATTGGGTGCTGTGTTGATGCAGGAGGGGAGACTGATTGCCTACTTTAGTAAATCGTTAGCAGACAGAACGATTACTAAGTCGACATATGAGAGAGAGATGATGGGGTTAGTTCTCGCAGTCCAACATTGGAGGCCTATCTTGTGGGACGCCAGTTTACAGTTTGTATAGATCACAGTAGTTTGAAGCACTTGCTGTCCCAGAAGATCGCGACACCATCGTAGCAAATTTGGGTGGCCAAGCTGTTGGGTTATGATTTTGTAATTGAGTACAAACCGGGTGCGGCCAACTCTGTTGCAGATGCACTCTCGCGCCGCGAAGAGGGAGTGAGTTTATTGGCACTCAGTGGTCCAGATTGGGATGAGTTAGCGGATATTTTATCTGAGCAGTTGGGTGATGAGTTTATCCGGAGTGTGGTGGAGGATTTGCAGTGAGACCCGTCGAGCCATGTGGGTTTCAAGTTGCATGGGGGAAAGTTGTTCTATAAAGGAAGAGTAGTGTTGCCGGCTAAATCGGAGTGGATACCAAAGTTGCTTCACGAGTTCCATGACACTCCGACGGGCGGACATGCGGGAGCTTTGCGAACATATCATCGCCTGGCTGCTAGCATCTATTGGCGTGGCATGTTTCGCGCTATGAGTGAGTATGTGGCGCAATGCTTAGTTTGCCAGAAGGCTAAGTATGAGGCTATGTCGCCGGCAGGATTATTGCAAACTGCCCATTCCGGAGTTGATATGGGAGGATTTATCCATGGATTTCATCACCGCGTTGCCCAAGTCTCAAGGGTGTATGATGGTGATGGTGGTGGTGGATAGGTTATCGAAGTACGGGCATTTCACAGCCTTGAAGGGACGGTTGATAACCCGGGCGTGGCTGAGGCATTTGCGCGGGATATCGTGCACTTACATGGGATTCTAGGCTCCATTGTAAGTGATCGCGACCCGTTATTTATAAGTTTATTTTGGAAAGAGCTTTTCAAACTATCTGGTACTCAACTCAAGTTTAGCTCTGCATATCATCCGAAAATCGACGGGCAAATAGAGGTTTTGAATCGTGTGCTGGAAACTTATCTGCATTGTTTCGCGGGTGAACAACCCAAAAAGTGGGGTTAGTTGGTTGTCGTGGGTGGAGTATTGGTATAATACCGCGTTTCAGATGGCGGCTCGTACTATCCCATTTGAGGCGGTGTACGGGCGGCCACCTCTATCCATTCGGAGGTATTTGCCCGGTGAGTGTAAGGTGGCGGTCGTGGCAGAGGTGCTTGAGAGTAGAGCGGCGATGTTGGCGAGATTGTGGGCGAATTTAGGGCTTGCAATGGATAGAATGGTTCGTTTTGCAAATCGCCATCGCCGCGACGTGAAGTTTAAGGTTGGGGACTGGGTGTTCCTAAAGGTGAGAGCTCATCGACAGTTGTCTTTGACAAGTGTCGCCCATCATAAATTGGCTGCCAAGTTTTACGGTCCATTTTTTGTGGAGGCGAGAGTTGGCCCAGCAACCTACTGGCTCGAGCTCCCTGCAGGCAGCCGTATCCATCCTATTTTCTACATTTCTCAGCTCAAACGGGTGGTGGGTGACCATCCGGTGGAGGCCGAGTTGCCAGAATCTTTGGAGCTACCCGGGGCGCTAATTTTTAAGCCTGAAAGGGTGTTGGCCCGGCGAAGTGTTAAGGAAGGAGATGGAGAGATTGAGCAGCTTCTAGTTAAGTGGGTTGCGCTTTCCGAGGAGGATGCGAAGTGGATAGACGTGGATGAGCTTCGGCAGCAGTTCCCTTTGTTCAACCTTGGGGACAAGGTTGTTTCCGTGGGGGAGAGAATTGATATAGAGCAGCGTGCGGAGGAGGAGTACGAGCCGAGACCATTATTGGTTTATCGGCGGTGAGGTCGGGCCTGCTAGGCTACTGACAAAGTTTGGTTCCGTATTTATTATTAAGTAGTCCTATATCTATTTTGTTAGTCTTATGTTAGTGTGAGCCTTACCTCTTGGGCCTAGGGTTAATTGTCGTTATATTTTTGCTGAGAGTTGTAACTTGTGGTATCATTGAATAATATTGAATTGAAGGAGCCGATTATTGGCTATTGGCAAACAAACTCTTTCGTTTGATTTCTGAGTGCTAACAGGTTCTAAGCGCAAGAAGAATATGGCTTAACACTCCACATACTAACTAAGTCATCTCATGCAATCAATGATTTAATTAAACCACTACGCATATTATTGAAATGACCATCCTAACACTATGAATAGAAAATTTAACCACACAAATCATACACAAAATGAGAATAAGTATTCATGATAGAAAATATTCATACAATCAATTCATCAACCATGTGGTGTGCAAAATTTACATAATCCCTAACCAATCACATTGCTAGCCTCATATGAGGACTAGCCACTACAAATCATAATAAAATCAATAATATCCATGACATGCTCCAATTGAGCCAAATAATGAAGAAAACAACAAATCAAAGGTTGATTGGCTTCACTTTTGAAGTTGACCTTATCTTCCTTCAACATGCTCCAATTTTCACTCCTCGATGTTCTTCCCTTCTTAGATGGCCTAATTTCGCACTGCACAGCTAGACATTTTGCACGAAAATTCGACTGAATTTTCGTGCTTCGGTCAAATTTTTCTTACAGTGTGTGTAGCCTTCGATGCTCTGTTTTGCCCGTGTTTTTTCAAAAAAATGCACAAAAAATCAATCGAATTTTTGTGCACAGGTTGAGTTTTTCTTACAGCTTCGCGCTGCTTCACTGTTTTGGCTCGTTCTCTCTCGTTTAAACTCTGAATTGAGATCCATTTTTTCCTACATCTTCCTCTTCGCTTCTAGAATCCATTTATACCTGAAAATCACAAAAATTCCACCAAAGTACAACTTCTCCAAATATTTACAAATATAGAGCAATTTAGGGTACTTAAACACTCAAACTAAGCATAATTGTATGGAACCATGCTATAAATGGACCCTAAATTCACAAGATTTCTACATTCATCAGAGAGATGCTAAGATGTTTTTAGCTTGGAGATGTTAATGTGTATTGAAGAAAATAAACTTATGAGAAATGTTAAGATGTGTTTTAGTTTGGGGATGTTAACGTGTATTGAAGAAATTACGCATAGGGAGTAGGAGAGTTTTGATAAGTTTTCATTTGTCATCTAAACTTATGTACCTGGGGTATATTCTCGTTACCCATTTTTTTTTATCAATAATATATTTATTTTTTCGTTCAAAAAAATTGTTATGATTTTTTATTGGAAGGCGGTTATTTGCACCCAAAATTGCTAGACGAACCCCATTACTAAACGTGCTCCATTGAAATTAAAAGTTACGTATTTAAATTACTAAATACACCCTATACAAGACATCTTTACCCTTTTAATTAACTATACTCAAATAAAAAAAATTAATTAATCACAAAAAAAAAAGAAAACGTTGAGATTGTAAAATCAAAAACAAATAGTTTATGTTATTTGGTTCAATGGAGACGGAGAATATCCAAGGGGAGACTGCGGCGGAAGAGAAAGTGAAGGACATAGGTTTGGCGCAAAATAACTTGAGCAATCTGGAAATCATGAAGAACAGTAAGAACCAGAAGGAGAAGAAGTTTAATTTTATTTCGAAATTTGGGTGTATGAATGAGATTAAAAGACGAAGCTACGGCCGAAAAGGATTTCAACATGGAGGCCGATTGCAATGGGAGGGATCACACGCTCACGCACCTGATTGTTATGGTCAATAGAGCACAAACACAGTGCGGCTCCTTTTTTTTTTTTTTTACAGTCTCAACGTTTTTTTTTTTTTTTGTGATTTAGTTTTTTATTTTTATTTTTAAATTTGGGTTTTGTTAATTAAAAAGGTAAAATTGTCTTATATAGGGTGTACTTAGTAATTTAAATATGTAACTTTTAATTTTAGTGGAGTACGTTTAGTAATTAAGGTTCGTCTAACAATTACGGGTGCAAATAGCCGATTCTTTGTTATTTTTTTTTTTAATTTTACCAGGTGTCCAAAATTTATGTGGAGTCGGTACGTGGTAGAATGAAACATTAGCAAAGTAAAGATTCGAAGCAGTTTCTCATTAAAAGGAAATAAAGGAATCACATGCTAACAGACCATCAAGAAGAAAAAGAAACAAAATTAGAGATATGAAAACCCAATATTCTTACACCATCGAGAAGATAAAGAAATTAAATTAAGCAAAAGGTAATGATCAATTCTCAAAGCAAATTGAGATTATTTTGAATAAAATAAAATTTAATGAGACAACATTGATTTTAAGTTCTAGAAAGATGAGTTATCTAATTGTAACATTTACAAAGTGTTATACTCCCTCCATCCCACTATAAGAGTGTCGAAACTTTTTTTCACGTAAATTAAGGGATATAATATTTAATGTGTAAATAAGGAGAGAGAAATTATATTTTAATGTGTAGTGGGTATGTGTATTAGTGTGGTATGTGGGTCCTATGAAGATATATTTATTATTTGGTGTGGGTCCATTTACTAAAAAAGAAAATGCACCTCTTGTGTTGGGACAAACGAAAATGGCAAAATGCACTCCTTGTGGTGGGACGGAGGGAGTAATAAATTAAAACTTTATATATATTCCCTTCATCCCACATATTTTTACATGCTTTCTATTTTGAGTCATTTGACGTATTTTTACATGTTTCCATTAATGGTAAAAATACATTATTACATCTTACCTACTTTTTGTACTTTATTTATCAATCCCAACAATTTTATTTACTTTTTTACACTTTATTCATTATTCTCAACAACTTTATTTACTTTTTCTGTCAATATTACTACTTTATCCCTACTTTTTCTTACATTATATATATTAAAAAAATCTTAATCTTCGTACCTGTACAAACAGATAAAAATATCCAGGACAGAGGAAGCATATCATTCTGAAAAAAGTGTTACTAAAATGTAAAATAAAGTGTTCCTTAATACAATAGATTGCACGACAACAACAATACCACAAAAATATTACACCCTTTGTCCCAAATTCAATTTCATATTTTTCGCTTTGATTTGTTCCAAATTTAACTTCACACTTTAATAAAAGAATATAACATCTAACTAATATCCATTTAACATACTTTAATTTCAAATTTATCATAACTCATTTAACGCACATAACATATTTTTTTAATTTATTTATTATTTAAAAATACAATACTACCTCAAAAGTAAGTAAAAAAATAAATTTTCTTAAACTTTGTACAACAAATATAAAGATGAATTTGGGATGGAGAGATTATTTATTAATTGTGACAACACTTTTAACTATTAAACACTTTTTACGTATCTATCTATATATATATATATATATAAACTTCTCATAATAAACTTGCAGTCGCATATCATAAGGAGGAAACTAGTACATTTACCTTTAGGGGAATGACACATTGGCCTCAAATGGAGTGCGCAACATCTAAATTGCCTATTATTTATATTACATTTAATTTGCCTATTAAATACATATAATGTCATAAATGCCTTTAAGGGATGACCCACCCTTTAACATTGAAAATGACATGAGAGGTACAGTTGGAGGACACAAGATGTGTAAGAATTTGTTGTTCTTTTACACATTACATAATAATAAATCAATTTTTAAAATCAACGAACATGAGTTTTTTTGACATGCATCAATTTTTATCGACGGACATGAGATTTTTTTTTCAAGAAATTAAATGTTCATGATTTTATTACTTTTCATCTATAATTTTTTATTATTATTATTATTATTATATTTCTTATTCATCCTACCAAATTCATACTTATAATTGTTGTATGAAATTAAACAATTTTTATCGACGGACATGAGTTTTTTTTTCAAGCAATTAAATGTTCATGATTTTATTACTTTTCATCTATAAATTTTTTTATTATTATTATAATTCTTATTCATCCTACCAAATTCATACTTATAATTGTTGTATGAAATTAAATTATCGGCGGCGGACGTCCCCTTATTATTTCTTACTTATCAAATTAAATTCATACTTATATTTTTATTTATTCATACTTAGTATTAAGTTCATACTTATAATTTTTATCAGCGGACGTCCCCTTATCTTAAAAAAATTAAATTACCTTAAATTTACTAAAAAAACTTAATCACCGCGGTCCCGGATTCGGTTCTTCTTTATTATTTATTTATGCATTCAATAAAATTCGTTCATAACACATATTCTCTCAGTCCTGAATTTATGTTCACCGACATTATAGATACGAAATTTTTAAAAAAATGATTTTTAACTAATTTTATTGACTTTTTAAAGGTATTGTGATATTTTTATGTAACTTCATCCTACCAAATTCATACTTATAATTGTTGTATGAAATTAAATTATCGGCGGACGTCCCCTTATTATTTCTTACTATTTAAATTAAATTCATACATGTATTTCTTATTCATACTTATTATTAAATTCATACTTATAATTTTTATCGGCGGACTTCCCCTTATTTCTCATATTTAGCGGACATGATCATTTTATACGGCGGACATGGATTTTAACGGGCAAACACTCATCACCAGCAGGCATGATTTTTTTTTCTACAGGGTGCACATTATTTGGTAATTAAGTATTTTTTTAGTTTATAAATATTCAGCGGACATGAAGTTTTATTCAGAAGACATGAATAATAAATAATATACTATATTATCTTAATTATCAAATATATATATATATATATAACATTAGTGGACATGATAATAAATAATATATATATAATAAAAAGAACAATCAAGCCACAGACATGAATTTTTACGGACACACATACATATATATACAGCGAACATATATATAATAAAATGAACAATCAAGCAACGGATATGAATTTTCAACGGACATATATAGCGGACATGGGTTTATGAAATATATATATATATATTATATTAGTGGACACGATAATAAATAATATATGTATATATATATTATTCCAAAATTTCACAATTAAAAAAAAATTCATGTCCACTTAGATAATCCATGTCCGCTGAGTATATATTTTATTTATTATCCTAAAATTTCACAATTAAAAAAAAAATTCATGTCCACTGAGCTAATTCATGTCCGCTGAGTGTTGAGTGTCCTCTAATCCATATTTGCTATTATCCCAAAATTTCACAATTAAAATCATATCCGCTGCTGATGAGTGTTTGCCAATTAAAATTTATGTCCTTGAATGTTATATATATATATATATATATATATATATATATATATATATATATATATATATATAACAATTAAAACCATGTCAGCTGAGTGTTTGTCAATTAAAACCCATATCCGCCATATTAAATAATCATGTCCGCCATATAATAATAATAATAATAATAATAATAATAATAATAATAATAATGATGATGATGATGATGATGATAAAAAAAATATTTGAATAAAATAAAGGGGGTGGCTATTTGCAACCCAGATATACTAAACATACTCCAAAATTAATTTAACTTAAAATATTTTAATTAATATGACCTAAATACCCTTATGTAATAATATATTCATAAATACATTACTAAATGTACCCCAAAATTACTAAACATACCCCACTTTAATTATAATTACAACAAAATGATGATGTTCATTGTTTTTTGTCCAACTCTTGGTGTTTGATCATCTATAATTTCAATTTTTGTTTTCTATGATTTTAGAATTCCACCTTTAGAAACTGGAATCAATATCAAAGAATAAATTATTTTAGGGTTCTTTAATTTGTTTAAGCTACCTTCACCATATATATAGAAAGTTATAAGATCATACTGTAAACATTGATGGGAACAAGCATTTGAAGAAATAAAATGTCATTAAAATAAAGGAGTTAAATATTTGTTTGGTCCCATAACTTTTTTTCTTTTTAATTTTAGTCCCAAAAAAGATATTTGTTTATAATTAGTCCCATAACTTTCATTTTTCTTTAATTTTGGTCCAATTTTCGCCGAATTTGCCACCTGTTTCCGAAATTGGCAAGTGATACTGACATGACGAGTCCAACCAGCCAAATATTGATGAAGCTTAAGAAGAAGAAGAAGGATAACACCAAAAATTGCAAAATGTTTATGTATGGGGTGACTATAAACGTTTTTGCAATCTTTGGTGTTGTCTTCATTCTTCTTCTTAAGTTTCATCAATCTTTGGTTGGTTGAGAAATAATTGGACTAGCCACGTCAGCATCGCTCGTCGGTTTCCGGCAACAAGTGGCAAATCCGATAAAAATTGGACCAAAATTAAAGAAAAATTAAAGTTATGGGACTAATTATAAACAAATATCTTTTTTGGGACTAAAATTAAAAAGAAAAAAAGTTACGGGACCAAACAAATATTTAACTCAAAATAAATTGTTTAACATTTCTCAGATATGATCATTTCTCAGATTGAGGCCACACAATAATTTTTCTTTCTCATACTTAACATACAATGTAGAATTGGTAGCCACAAAATACACCTGAAGGAAAACAATTGCAGGTGTATGATAATTAAGCACTCCCAGACCCGTGGCCAGTTCCATCCAAAAACAAAGCGGTTAACCCTAAAATCGCAATTCTCCCATTGACCCGCTCTGAATATGGGCTGAACCCAAATTCCACATTCAACCCATCCGACACGGCGGGAGAAACACGCTTGATCCAGAAGCCAAACCTGACCCGGTTTTCTTCCCCTTCCGGCTCTTCCACGCCTCCGCCTTTTTCCCGGTGCCACTGTGGTTATGGAGGCGAATTTGTACGAGACGATTCTCAAATCTGTCGTCTTGAATGGGTGTGGAAACCGGTGATGTGGAGGAGGAGGAAGAGTTGTCTTCTGGGGCGACGCGGGGTGGCGCCCGGATTTTCAGCGAAGGGATTGGCCGTGGCGATGATGGGAATGCTGTGTTGTGTTTAAGGATTTGCAGGGTTGAGGATGGTAGCGTCGACGTTGTGTATGCTTACTGGTATATTGGGAGAATCCTGGAATCATTCTTTGCAAGCAATATGTATAAAAACTCTAAAATAATTGATTATCTAAAATTGATTTTAATGGGGTATGTTTAGTAATTTTGAGTACATTTAATAAATATATTATTACATAAGGGTATTTAGGTTATATTAATTAAAATATTTTAATTTAAATTATTTTTGGGTATGAGAATGTAAATAGCCGCCCCTGAAATAAATCTATGTCCACCAATTTGATTTATTAAATAATCAAGTCTGCCATATATTATTAATAATAAAAAGTATGTTTGAATAAAGAATACCCATGTCCGCCAATAACATTTGCTGTATTAAATAATCACATGTGCCATATATTAATTATAATAATAATAACATGTTTGAATAAAAAATTCCTGTTCGTCAATTTGGTATGTTAAATAATCATGTATGCAATGTATTTTTAATATTAATGTTTGATTAAAAGAAACTCATGTCCGCCAATAATGTTTGGTGTAATAAATAATCATGTCCTCCAATAAAATAATGTTTGGTTTGTTTCACAATTACCCATATCCGCGGATAATATTTTTTCACATTCTATATTATTTAATTCAAGATTTCAAGGGTGTCCGCAAGGAGGAAAAAAAAAGGGTTAAACAACAATCACACATCTCTACACATGAAGACAAAAAAATAAAAAATTAAACAACAATCACTCGTGTCCGCCATGAAGACAAAAATTTTAAAAAAATATTAATAAAAATTACCCATGTCCGTCGTGAAGAAAAAAATAAATACTAATAAAAATTTTATACAACAAATCACCCAATACCGCCAATAAAGAAAAATAAAATTAAAAATAAATTATACAACAAACCACCGTGTGCGCCCATAATTCAAATAAAAAACCCATGTCAACCCAAAAAAATGATCATGTCCGTATAAAATTCATACTAAATTAAAAATGAGGTGTCCGCGAAAAAAAAAAAGAGAAAAATGGGAAGTGTCATGATGTCCGATGATAAAAAAAAGGAAAAAATTGGAGATGTCATGGTCCGCTGATAAAAAAAATAAAGAAAGGGGAGAGGTGTTCGCTGGGATGATGTCCACTAAATAAAAAGAAAAAAAAAGAGGTGTCCACGCGTTCACTGACAGAATTATTTTAAACCCTGATAACTTGTAAATTAGCCTCAACACTAACCTGTTTGAATTTGAGTTAAATGAGTCAAAGATTCTCTTCAGTTTCAACGTAATACTGATATGTGTAAGCAAGGGTAGTTCAGGTATATTAATAAAAAAGAGAGCAAATTAGATGATTTTTTAAAATTAGGGCAAAATTAATGTCCCCATATTCAGATAGGGCATTGTGAAGTATGTCCCCTTTACTTTAAGAGGTAGTGATCATAAATACATAGAAATATATTATTTCATTTTATTTTTGAAATACATTAATCTGAAATGCAAATTAAATTACAAACCAATAGTAGAACGCCACCAGAGCAAACTCATGACAATGCTAATGAAATGAATTAATGACTACACAAATCAATGACGATCATTTTTACCAAGTAGGAGTGGAATATAATTAACTAGTTAATTCAATATATCTTTTTTATGGAAGCCCACCTCCAATTCCTCCACCAGCTCCTCCACCAAATCCACCCCCAGCTCCTCCTCCGCCACCTCCGAACCCCCCTCCGCCTCCAGCTCCGCCACCAATTCCAGACCCACCTCCAAAACCACCCCCGGCTCCTCCACCAAATCCAGAACCACCACCAAGTCCTCCTCCGCCACCCCCTCCAAACCTTCCCCCGCCGCCACCAAGTACTCCACCACCTGCACCTCCACCAAAGCCCCCACCGGCACCTCCACCTAGCCCTCCACCACCTCCACCTCCGAAACCACCACCTCCACCAAGTCCAGGATGATAGAAAAAGAAATTCTTCTGATCATTGAAAGAACCCTCCGGATCGGTGAGCTGCTTTCGTGCAGTGGAAGTGCAAACAAGAGCAGTGAGAAGAATAAGGAGAAGATGAAAGTTTGAAGGCATGTTTGAGTGTGTTGATATGGGAATTGAAGGAAGGATGCATGTTTATATAGGGATTTGAATTGGTAATGATCATTAAATGCAAAAACAACATCTACAGTTACATTTATGCGTTGCTCCTCTTGTTCTATGAGAAGAAGATTTAAAAGAAAATCTAACAGGTGTCATTTTAGATTATAATTTTCTCCTCTTTCATTACGTGCTATCAATCCAATAATGTAATCTATATATAAATGTTACGTCAAAATGACACGAGAAATCTGAATTGAGAAACAGAGAAGAAAAATTTCTAAATCTTTCTTATACTTTTCTTTTACTCCATAGTTCATCATTTCATGCCAAAGATTATCATTTATTTTTTTGCACGTGGATTAATGAGTATTATTATTTTATATGTAGTGGGCAGTTGTATTAGTAGTGAGTGTTGGACCACATATGAGGTTGTTTTACTAAAAATGAAAAATTAGTACCTTTGGAGTAGATTCCCAAAATAGTAAAATAGAAATATTTGAGATGGACGGAGGGAATATATTGTACCCTTCCATCCGCCGACAAGGGATTCAATTGCTTTTTGCACGTTAGTTAAGGAGTATTATTATTTAATGTGTAGTGACTAGTTGTATTAGTAGAGTATGTGGTTCCATATTTTGATTGTATTAGTGATGTGTATAGGTATAGTATGTTTATAAAGGATAATTATGAAACTCTTTGAAGCGAAAATTCAAAATGACAAAATAAGTCCTTTGCTGATGGTGGAGGGAGTAAAATTTTCTCTCTCTCATATATCTCCCCATCCAACGATCAATTTTAAATACACAAATGTAACAACAAAGTGTGAGGGGAGATTGGATCATTAAATGGCATAGTCTCCTCATCCACAAACCGCATACAAGAGTAATTTTAATAAATGCAACCACTTGTTTCCTTTGATGCTTCGAGCTGGAAGGTGAGGATGCTATTTATGCAAAGCTTCATTTCTTCAACTACATGCCCACTTTTGCTTTACAATATATACCAACACCTTAAATCCAAACTTTACGAAGAACCCATACTTTCATGGAGTCCATTTTAAAGTTTGAGAAGTAGTTAGATTAATACCGTAAAAATTTGTGCATCTGCATTTAAAATAGTTTATTATATTTAAAGGGTTTAGTACAGTGTTTTATAGTCGGACCGGAGATTGAATCGATCGGAGAAAGACAATTTTTCGAGGTTCAACCGACGATTCAATCGAAAAATAATATTTTCACATATTTTCAATTATATTGTATTAAATTACCGTTTATATATATATATATATATATATACACCAAAATTATTTTACAAAATTAAAGAAATCATTTTATATAAAATTATAAGTAAATAAAAATATTTATATTTCATAATTCATACTTCATACATAATTTAAATCATGTCCATTCAATATCATAATTTATAATTTAATTCAAAATTTAAATATTATATTTTAAAATATATAAAAAGTAAAAAAGAAACAACCGTAAAAAATAAAAAAGTAAAAAAAAATTGAAAAATAAAAAAAGATAAAGAAAAATAAAATAAAATTACAGAACTGGTTGGTCTGGTTCACCAATTATTCCGATTTTGATTAGTTCAATCTTAAAATCCAAATTTTTAGGTGTTCCTGATCGGTATTGATTCTAGTTCTTGTTTCACCGATTGAACTTGTCAGTCCGATTATAAAAATATTGATTTAGCGCACTATCTCCATCTCCAAAAAATATATGCATTTTACCATTCATTTTAGTACTGTTTCATTAAAAAGTCATTTCATTATTAATAATAAAAAGGAGCCTCCCATCCCATAAAAAAACTCCAAACATTTATTCATAATTATATAATAATATCATCTATTTTATTTTAAAGGTAAGGACAAAAGGGTAAAATAACATCTAAAATTTATACACTACACATTAAATATTATATAAATATTATTCTTTAATTTCGTAAAAAAATAAATAAATGGATACATCACGAGGGAAAGTGCTGGTTGAAAAATGTGTAAAATTATGTGTATATATGTTTTACGAGTTAAAAGTTTTTTTGTCCCATAATTTTTTAAAATTTTAGATTTTATCCCGAAAAAGATATTTGTATCAATTTAGTACCATAACTATGTGTTTACTTTCAATTTTGCTCAATTTTAAATGGAAACCTAATTTTTTGCCGGAAAATGATCATGTGCGTTGCACCTGACGGGTTAATTTGGGGGAATCCGACAATACATGCTGAGGTGGCACTCCAAATGAAATTGGACCAATAAATATGCCATATCATACTTTCATAAATAAAATAGAATAAAAATGGAAATTGCCATCTCACATGTAAATATCATTTTTATAACATTTCATAAAATATTTTACATGCATTCAATAAATAAATTAAAAAAATTGCAAGCGTAATAATATGTCATTCACTAGATTAATAGACAAAAAATCCCAAATCTAAAAAAAAAACTAAGAGTCCTAACTAAGGCGTACCGGTGCACCTGAACAATTAAAACCATTAGATTAATATACAAATTAATCTTCACCATTTAAAAAGATTAAATTATTAATATTTAAAAAATAAAAACTACCCCACTACTTATTTAACCTATAAATTTGGAGGGTGCACCGGTGCACCAGATGCACCCCAAAATTACCCAAAAATTAAAACTGAATCCGCAGAACCCCGCCGACGGTTTCTTCCCTCAAGAAAATCTCCACCCTCCACCTCCAACGGAGACAACTGGGAGCCAACGCCGCTGATACGAGGCGGAGCCGCCGATGACATCGGGTTTTTGACATTCGCTAAGGTCTCCAAAATCAGTTCAAGTTATCCCCAAATTCCAATTGCCAACTGCCGCCGAGATCATCGCCGCCGCGTCACCTTGTCTATCGGAGAACGTGTTCTGACCGCCGTTGCCAGATATTGGGATTTCCAAAGCCCGATTGTATTTTCACTACAAGAAATTGCCAGAATACCGATGGATTTACTGATAGAAAAAAATTATCGGTAATTACCGACGGTTTACCGACAAATTACCAACGGTTTATTGATTTAATAGGATTTATTTTTAAAAAATCATCA